>NW_019104546.1:29277-48209 GCF_001995035.1 Momordica charantia
TGGATCTCTCTCTCTCTGAAGCTATAAATTCTTGTTTCACAATGATTCATAATGCACGTTATATGCTCCCAATTAATAAACCTTTATCAAAATCAAACCAACCCCAATTCAATTAATAAAATTATAAAATTAAAGAAAGAAAAAGAAAAAGAAATTTGGTCATCCTCGTCACTAAGATTTAAGAAACAAAGAGATTTAAGAAATGGAGAATAGGCATCTTTTTGCTAAGTGACATATGATAAAGTCCAAAGTTGCAGAGCCTCTCTCTCTCTAGGATTGAGCTGGAGAAGAAACTAAATTCTCTGTTTTCTTGAACATGATTAGTTTAATTAATGTTTACAGATTCGAGTAATTTGAGGATTTTTTTTTTCTTGTTACATGATAGATCCGTAGGGATTCGGTCAGGGGAGAAACATGATTCTGTGAAAATTTTTGAGAAATGACAAGACATCATGAACATGCTCCCAATTCCAACTTTCATCATGTTTGTTATTTGTACTTGTTTTCTTCCGAAGAAATAAAAGAATGGTTTTTTGTTTTTTTTTCCTCTTTAATTTTGTGAATTGTAGATGTCGGGAAATATGTTGTTTAGTTCCATCAAATTGTAAGGAAGAAGACATCGTGTGGTGTTTGGAACAAGAGATTGTTGAACAATCAAGTTAGACTATTGTGATGATGGTTGTTGAGTAAACAATTCATGTACATGATTTTAGATGTGAGAAATTACCTACTTTAATATATGGAAGAATTAACAGCGGAACATGTAGAAGTGTGTCTCGCTACTGCTAGAACAGACAATGATTAATGTTACTATTGAGGGTGAAATTCAAACAAGTGACGTGGCGGGTTTGACGGGTGAAATTGGAGGTGGAGATTGTAGATTGTATGGAGTGTACGATTATGGGAGGATGAGGGCTGCACACCCGCTGCATAGTACGAGAGACGTACCAAACGGCAACTACGCGCCTACCCACTACGTCGTTAGAATGTCCTTCCTTGTCCGTCAGAATCCTGTACAACAATGAACCCCACTGCACCACGTACGAAACGTCCTCCCTGATCGACCATGAGCACCTACAAAAAGAAAGAACCACCACCATCATCACCACTAAGCAAGTGAAAAATATATCACTACTCTCCTGAGGGTGCTCTTTACTATATTTTACTCTTATTACTAACTTGAGCATTAGTCTATTAGGCAAGGTATCGCACCGGTGTCGAGCTCCATTGTTGCATGCTCATTTGTCCGACAACAACCCGAAAGAAGGATGCATAGACCTCTCTGAAACTCGTCATCAACGGAAGAGTCAATACATATCTATACATTATGATCGAAAGAATATGTAATATAATGCACATGAATTTTGACCTTGGAATTAATATCTAGCTGATAGCAAAAAGTTTTTTTTTTTTTTTTTGTTAGAATGAGATTTAATATTGCATAGACAAATATTTTCTCCTTGAACAACTCATGAAATTTATAATGATTTTTCATTATTATCCTCAACCAAATAAATGAAAAGGAAAGTCCCAAAAATGAATTGAATTAGAGACATTACATGTGATCTAAAAACCCATTCATATGATATGCAGTCGAGCTTTTGGATGCTTGAGAATGCAAAATTATGATGTTTGTTTTGTAGTAATTGCTAATTAATTCAATGAAAATAATTAAACCCATGTTTTTTTTTCTTCGAGTTCAAATAATTGATAATTGGTGTTTTGATTTATCTCAGCCAGACTTACTATTTATTTTATTTATTTGTTATGGTTTGTATTATCTGATGTAATAAAACTGCCAATTATTTCTACAATATACCTTTATAATAAAATTATTATGAATTAATGGTCATCAAGGATAAAGAGATCTGGTTTTGAGTGTACTGAAATTCAGTTCAAATAGCCAAAGCGAATATAGCTCAACGATAATTGATATATATATCTCCAACAAAAAGATTGTGAGTTCGATCCCCTACTCCACATGTTGTACGAAAAAAATCCAATTCAAACAAATTCCACGAAACCTGACTTTGTTGGAACCCGACCCCAAACACTCACTCTTGATTTGCATCCTCGGAATATTATAAATACTGAGACTTATTTCTCCTATTCAAAATGTCACGTCATAAATCCGATTTCAACCAAAGTAGTATTTTAACCTTTTATTTAATCAATATTATCTAATATATTTTCTCATCAAACAAATGATTCGAATACTTTAAGTAATTTATTTTAATCTCATATATTTTTGTCAATATTAATTTAACAAGAATGGATTGATATTAGATGGATGGACCCAATGATGATTCAACGGACCAAATTTAATTCTAAAAGTTTAACCTAAGAGGGTTTAAAATTCTAATCAAATGTAAATGATATAATAAAGTACTCCATTGCCTAAAAGATGGGTTACTATATTATGACATTTGGGTCCATTTCAAAAAGTTCAATATTTTTTGTTACTTCCAATCTAAAGTTTCAAAACCAAAATAAAGCATCTAATTTAGTATATCAAAGCATTGGATCCATGAGATTAGGTTTCACAATTCTATTTATATATGGTTTAAACACCTGCATCTTTTTTTATTTTTCTTTTCAGATAATTCTATTATCTTAACACTTGTTTGATAAGTATTTTGTTTTTTTTATTGTTTTTAAAAATGGTACTAGTTTCTTTACCCATATATATATATATATATATATATATATATATATGATATAGTTTTCATATTTCTTAAAATAGATTTGTCTTTGAAGCTAAAATTCAAAAACAAAAACAAACTTTTATAATTTTTTTTTTTTACTTTTTCAATTTTGAAAGCTTGGCAAGATTAGAAAACAAAGAAATAGGGCTTATAAGCTTAATTTTAAAAAATAAATAGTTAGACGTTTGTACTAATTCATCGATATGAATCATAGATCTGAATCCTCCACCATCTACGATATGATATTAACAATATAATATATGCTACGAAATAACAATGTCAAGACTAAACTTTAAAAGATGCTTTTATATACCAACTTAAGCTAGTTTGATGGTAATTGACATATGTATCTGACCAGTCATGAGTTCGAATCTACCACCTCCATTTGGTGTACTAAAAAAAATGTCTTTATTGTTATTAATTCAAAAAATCTAGGACTAAAACAGACCTTTTAAAAGTACATTGACGCAACTAGAATGAACAAAAATTGAAGCATAAAAACCAACAAATGAATATTTTGAAAATATAGAGAAAAATGAAAAAAAAATAAATACATAGACCAAAATAATATTTAAACCTAAAAATAATTAAATATTCACCGTCTCCAACTATTTTCTATTTTTACAATTACATTTATCCTTACAATCCAAATTGATAACATACGAGACCAAGAGCTTAAACAATCACCCCTATTAGATATATGAGAAAGAAAAAGATTATTTCAAATCTTTTCTTTTTACCTCTCAAAATCGATGCCGCGTGGATTACAGTAATAGATACCTATAATCGTAACACCAAACCAGGACTCGAACTTAGAGAGACCTCAAGTAGATGGAACCTCAAGGTCTCAAATGCTTGACAGTGCGTGCGATCCTCCAATGGACAAACTTATTTCAAATCTTCTATTTTTACTTCTCAAAATCGATGTCATGTAGCTTACGACGATGGATACCTATAATCGCAACACCAAACCAATGCAGGACTCGAACTTGCAATCCTGCCGTGGACAAACTTATTTGAAATCCATAGGCAAGAAAGGAAAAATGAGTTTAGGAAAGCAGTTGAATTTCATTCTAGGGTTAGAAAAATATGGGTGTTGGGTGTTGCTGTCCACACGCAGGGTGATGGATTTGATGGAAAATGCACTATTTTTCTCCTTTTTCGCTAAACTCCAAAACACAGGGCTGGATTTGGCGTTAAATCCATTGGAGCCAAGCCGAATCCCAGTCCTTTTGGTTTTCAGTGACACTGGATTTTTTCCAAATTCATGTTCCTCTTTTTCTTTTCTTTTTCTGGGTTTGGAATTGTTTGGATTGGATCTGTTATAAATGATGCTGACTTTTGTGGGTCTGGAAAAATTCATGTCCTAATAACCGTTGGATGGAGATTCTACCACTTTCGTGTCTTCTAATAATCATTGAATTTGAATTTCCGATTCAGTGGTGTAAAACTGTAAGCTACATTGTTGTGGAATTCTCGTCAATAATTTCTTATGGGTTGGTCCTCGTTCACAGATTTAAATTTGTTTCCTTGCGATGTTTTGAGTTTTGAATTCTTTGCTTCTTTTTGGGTTATTATAAGTTTTTGAGAGTTTCAATTTTGTGTTTTGATAAAGATGTGAATTCTGAAAAATTTATAATAAATTAGGGATCTACTAGACACAAAATTGAAAGCTCAGGAAATCTATCTATGAGATGGTTTTTAAAATTCAATCTTTTTTCATGTTTAAATTTTAACTGATTAAAGTTACCAGAAAATTTTTAGTGTTATGGTTTTAAGTTTTAAGACTTTATTAATTAAAAAAAATGTTACTTTATTTAATAATGATATTATGCAATGTTTCAAAAGTTATATTGAAATCTTATTCGATTAAAATACAAAATTTCAAGAAAACATTTTTAATTTGATGGGATTCATTTTAATTCTAGAATATAAATGTTATTTTAATAAAGAAAATAAAGTATTTATAATGAGAGGTAGGTTGGATTTATAAAATTATGTGTTACCGGATAAAATCGAGGTGTCACACGTCGAGTCGGTCCAATCATATATGCTAGGTCAAAAAATAATTGTTAGAGAACGCCTGAACATCCAACAATGGCCAAGACATTGGCATCCTATACCCAAACTATGAGATGCCTAAGAAGATCACCCAAGACATCACGCCCAGTAGAGGGGAAAAGTAAAAAATCATGTTAAATTTTGAAAACCTAAAAATAGTTTCAAAATTTTGTTTTTGTTTTGAAATTTAATTAACTCATAATTCAGCTGCATATTTAATAAAAGTAAAAAAATATGTTATAGAAATCGTGAAAAATAAACATAAGTTTTAAGAAAAAAAAATTAAAGACGATACCAATTATCAAATAAAGCCTAAATATTTATCTATCATAAGATATATCAATTCCCAACTTGATTGAGAGTACGCTTGAGAAGGGCATTATTGCTTTTGGCGATGGGAGAATTTACATTTAAGAATAATGTACGGTCTATGAAATAAAACAATATATCAATTAATGATATTGTATCTAAATACGAATTAAAGGATTGTACATTATCATATTCATAGTACTAAAAACTTCCATACATTCGAGAAGAACAACACAAAAAAGTATACGAAAGTACTATCGGAGTTTTTTTGTCCAAATGCTTGACCAATAAGCATTTCAATAAAATCAAACATACTAATGAAGTATTTCATAATTGAATTATTTTACAAAAATATTCTAAAACACCCCTTCAAATTGTAAACATAAATACAAATTTATACAAATAAATCATTTTTTTTCTCAATAAAAAGAGTATTTATGAGAGAGATGGTAATTAATGTCAGTCATATCTCCATCATCATTCATGCACACCACCATCACCTTTTGGTTTTATTAGCTTTACCAACTTCTGTATCATATTTAACTTTCCAAAAAAGAGAGAAAAAAAGAAAAAGAAATATTTACCAACTTCTTATTAAATTAAAAAAATCAACCAAAAAGTTGGTGAACTCCCCCAAATTAAATTCACCATTAATCTCAATTCTCATCATCATTTGTTAGAGATATTTGTCTGTGCCACTCACTTCCATCCATTTATTTGACGTCAATAATACAATTTACTTATTTCAAAATAAGCACACGTCATTTTTGTCCTTATTAATGGACATTACAAATTAGGGTATTAAATTTCCATCAACTAATTTTATATCTAGTAAATTAATATTTTTATAATATAAAAAATCGACCAAAAAATATATATATATTATATATATAAACAAAATATTACTTGTGATGGGAAGATAAAAGGAGATCAGATTAAACAACGGAAAAGAGGAATTGGGTCGAAAGAGGAGTGGGCTCAAGACACTAGGTAAGAATATTGGGACCTGACGATTTGGGCCGGCCATAGCCGATCAGGCCTTGCCGCTGAGACCTTCTCGGCGCCGGTGGGCCGAGAACGTCGTTGGTTCTCTCTCGACCCCTGCGCGGCTCGACCCGATTCTACCCTGTCTCGATCCTTGATCCGATACTAGGCCCACGAAGAAACACACGGGCCTAGGAGTCCAAATCTCCTAAATACACTAGGATTCGACTTAGGTAAATCCTAAAAGAATTGGAATTCGACTTCTATAATTCCTAAAGGGATTAGGATTCGACTTCTTTAGATAAAAGGGTGAATCAAACCCTAAATGTATGCTCACAATACCGTACCTAGACTCTATACTCAACCACTCCGATCCTAACTTAAGCATCAGAGTCCGATATTAGTGCTAGCTATTCTGTTTTGCCGGTCTCATTGATCTCCTTATTCTAGAAGATCGATGCAAATTTGGCAAGATCCACGGAAGCTAAATTTATACATCAACATTACTTATATAGATATAATATTAATACTAACAATTTTTAACTTATTTAAAAGGGAAAAATGTTTATTTGTTAATTTAAATATTTGTTATGAATCTTTTGTTTATATAAATTTGTTAGAAATATCCATTGATATCGACTTTTTCATACAATTGAGACTTCAACATTTTTGTCGACATTTAAAACCTAGCTAAAAACTATCCAATAAAATAAGTTATTTATATAGACAAAATTGCTAAACAGGTAAAAGAATATAATAACAAATATAATTTAAGCGAAAAAAAGGTAACTCATCCTTGTAAAATGAAAAGAAAAAGTGAGGTATAGAATATCAATATTTAAAACTAACTTGTCCTGGAGGATGGTGCAGAAGTTTTAAGGTATCACCTACCTTGAAGTTTTAGGTTCGGGTCTTATGCACGCATGGATTTTTATACCATGTCTGCTCGTTGTTTGCTTGCTTACCATCATCCATATGGTCTGATGGCTATATGTAAAAAATATCCTATCATTACGAAGGTTCTCTACCTTAGTAATGATAGGTGGTGGAGGTTATAGGGTCCTTGCCAAACTCAGTCATACAAGATCTCGTCACTTTGAGCGGGTTCTTGCTATGTACACCAAGCCTCGGGGTCACAATGACGAGACATTAGAATTGTGGCTTGGTAGAGTGAGCTTTCGCTTCCTAGAGGACATAGGTAAACAAAAAATATATTATTGGTTAAGAGAGAGTATCTAAGATGGGAGTCTAGATGCCAAGTAACTTGCATAAGTGTGTTGAATATCCCTCCATATATTCCTTTTCTACATTAAAAGAAGAGAAAAAGGGTTATAAAAGGCATATTTTATTATTCTTTCCAAGTAATTAAAAAGCTACTAAAAAGCTACAAGAGATGGGTTGGAGATATTGGTTTTAATTTGTGATGAATATGATGACCAGAAAAAGCAGCAATTTCTTTTCTTTTTTGATATATAAAAGTAGGAGCTTTCAAGTCTAACCAAACCAAAAGCTGAAAAATTAGCACATGAAAAAGGGGAACAATGGTTAAATAAATGTTGGATTGGTTTTTTTTTTCTTTTTCTTTTTCTAAGTAAAGGTTAAAGTTACAAGAGTATAATGAGTCAATTTTCTATTTTATTTTGTCATTTTTCTACTATGTTAATGTTTCATTAATGATGTTACTGGTAAGTTAAGTATAATGGCATAACGACGTAATTAGAACTTTTTAGGTTAGATTAGAATTGAGTTTCTGGACTTTCAAGTTTCCATCTACTAAGACGATCTTGAACTTTAAAAAGTATTTTATAAATCATTCAACTTTTACTTTTGTGTCTAATAGTTCTTGACCTATACAACATCTTTAAAATCCACAAACTCATTAGACACAAATTTCAATTTTATGTCTAATAGATTCGTTAATTAAAAAAAATGTCGAATAAACCATGGATTATTTAGACACAAAATTGAAAGTTCAGCGGTTTATTAGACTGATTAGATACCTTTCAAAGTTCGAAGATATATTAGATACAAAACTTAAGAGTTGCAGAGGAAGCTAAACTTGTAATTTAATCTATTTTTAAAAAGATCAAAGATGAAAAAACTAAATATATTATCTAACATCTTTTTATTTATAATTAGGTGGGTATGGATAACCTATTCAATCAACAATAATTATGTTACTATGACTACTTAATCAAATAGATGGTATATTAAGTGATCTACTATTTGAAAGTAGATATATTATTTCTAATGATCAAGTGTAGTTGTTAAAGGTGATGCCAAATCATATTCCTACTCTTCCTTTTTTAGAATAAAAAATTTAATGACAAAAATGGAAAATATATTAAGGTAATGAAGTATTCGTTGACTTGTAAAAATAATCCACCAAAATAAAGTAGAACTCACCCACGGTAGTTTAGGACTTACCTAGCTACCACCACAATTGGTGTACCTAAGTTCAAGTAAAATTAATATTTATCCCAAAACGGAGTTTAAAATCATGACTTTTTTTTAAAGTTCGACAGGACGTGGAGGGGAATTCGATCTTTTGATCTTTCCATTAAAGTTGTAATAATGATTTCTTGAAATTGATGTTGTGTGGCTTACATTGTGGATCCCTGCGATCGGAACTAGCTATTTGAGCTGAGCAACACTGTGACTAACGTAGGGTGCCTTAAATCCAAGACTTTATGGTAGCTGATATACCATAAGATCCAATGTTTTTGTCACTGCATCAAGAATAGATTTTGCAACTTTATCTCTTTCTATTTTTCATGTTTTTCTTTTTGTTTGTAACAACTCATCTCAATCGTTATCTAATTGTTCCCTCAAATCCTATTTATAAAGCAGTTAAAATCAAGTTCTAATTTGTCTATTCAAGACAAGACTGCTTACATGTGTGAATCCTCCCTACTTCACAAATTTTATTCACCATAGTATTTGAAAATGTTATTCATATGATGAGTCTAAATTTCATTCCTACAACACCTAGAAATTAAATTTGAACCATGTCTTCATTAAAAAACTTAAATTTTGTACTTGCTAGCCTTCATATTTGGATAGACTTAAGAATTAGCAATCATATAAAGAGGCTCATTAAAGTCATCCAACTTGACATATGTTCATGGATTAGTCCAAGACCTAGGCAACCCAAGCTAGGGTTGCCCATGCTATAAGGATCAATTAAAGGGTTGCCCATGCTATAAGGATCAATTAAAGGAGCTCAAACATTTGATAAACACAATAAAAAATAATATTTAACTTTCAACTATGTGCCAGTATAACACAAATTTACGTATAGTTTCAAAGTCGATAGTTTGATCTAACATCTCACAGTTATTATATTTTGTAAAAGATCACCTTCCAACTAAAAAAACATATCAAAGTCAAATTGTTTTCTTGTTTGAAGTTTTTTTTTCTTTTAAACATGTGTTCCTTCTCGGAGAAAATTCAATCACCCTTTTGTTTAGATATCTGAGTATACGTTTTAATTGCTGATCTGAAAACATAAATTTAAAAACAAGATATCCAATGTAAAAGAGACTGAGATTTGAAAATTAGTGGTAGTTACTTGCTCAATATTTAGTTAATCTAAAATATTATTAATGAATTTATTATAATATATGTTATAAATTTCGTACATAAACTTTGGTTGGACTGGCATTTATTTACTTAATATTCTAAAATACTGAACCTGCAGTAAAAAGTACACAAAAGCTGAAGCCTTACATCACATTACATACAAATCAATTCAACCAGTGATTCTCTGCCTATATTAATTCTCCATTTGTCCTTCCAAATTTGATTGAACCCAATAAAATATATATATATATATATAAATTGTTGTTGAAATTGAATAATGAAATAATGATGTGATAATATTTAGACATATTATCAACAAATGTAAACCTTAGCTAAATCGAGCATAGTTCAAATGGTTAAGGTATCTATCTATGATCAAATGAGTTCGAACCCACTTTCCTAAAACAAATATCCACCTTACTCTTACTTGGTTTTAAAACACGAGTCCAACCAAAATGTGTTATTAAATTGAACCGCGTTATTGAGTAGAGTTTATGGTGAGATTTTGGAACATCATATCGAAGATAAAGTTGAAACTTTTAAAAGCACGTAAACAAAATTGAAAAAGGATGAGAATCAATAATATCATACTTTTTTTTTATATAACATGTGGGGATGGGGGATCAAACTCACACTCTCTTAGTTTAAGATATATGTCAATTATCGTTGAGCTATAATTGCTTTGGCTAATAACGATAATACTTAGGGAAGTTAATTTGTAAAAATAATGAAGCTGGAAAATTGTTACTAGTTAATTTATATTAAATTTTAAAAATCACTTGTTTTTTTCTTTAATTTAAATGAATTATTGATCAGTAAACAGACATCTTCTTGGATCCAAAATGGTACAACTTACAAGTATACTTAATTCCCATGATAATATAATCTCAAGTCAACTACTTGCGATTACATGTAGAGTCATGCAAAGGAAAATAACCTCTTTCCTTAAATAGCAAGAAATATTATTTTTTATTTTTCTTATTTAAAATTTGAAAAATAAAAAAAAGTCATTCTTCTCACATATTTTTATTCCAAAATGAATCTTTCAATTAGAAAATAAGTTTACTTTTCTTAAAAGAAGAAAAACTTCTAATATTTTATATTAAATGGTTCCTTAACTACTCCCTCCCTTCCTCCATCTAAAGTTAATCTTAATTTCTTTAACATGTCAAAAATTAATTATTTTAGGAGTTTTGCCATTCATACAACTAATAAAGACTTTGGAAACGTTTGTAAATAATTTTATATTTTAGAACAAAAGTTTATTTGGATAACTGTATTTTAATGTATGACATACATTTTAGGAGATATTTTAATATTTATTCTAAAATCACAAATTTGTATAAAATGAAATTAACTCGTAGTATTCATTCCATCACAATTTTAATACACAATTTTTGACCCAAGCATAGAATTGGTCAATGGATATATATCCTCGACCAAAAGGTTATGGCTGGGTTTGAACCCACTCTCCCGTGTTGTTTGATTAAAAAAATTACAATTTTAACAAACAATTTTCAAAAAGAAAAATATATGTTTTTCAAGACAGTTTCCTGCAAGCAGCCCCTTTTAAGGTTATTTTGGATTTGTTTTCAACCTAAATCTATAAAACTTTTCATGAAAATTTTGCAGCAAAAATGAAAAAGGAAAAGGTCTATTTTTTTTTCAAGTAGTGCCTAATATTATAGAATACAGACAATATATGTGCTAAATTCAAGATGAAAAGATTTGATGTTACTAAAAAAAGCACCTACTTGTTTTGCTATCAAATGAAAAGACAGAGGAGAAGAAAATTATGAGTAAGTTGAATTTCCATAATATATATTGTTGGTCAAAGGAAGAATTGAGTCAAGAATTAATTTATGTCACTTTTAATAATTATAAAAAAAGAAATACGAAAGTTGACTGATTCAGCTTAGGCATTAAGTTGTTGTTGAATCTCAAGAACAAATATCTTGAAATATTGAGAGTGAGATTTGGGAAAAAAGAATAGTAAACAAAATCAAATGCTGTGTCACAAGCCCCTTGTGGTTGTGTGTGAATTGCTTTTCTTTTTGCTTGGTGGGTGGGTCAATGTGTGACTTTTCAGCCCCTTCGTTTACTTCTAAATTCGTGAGGGTCTGAACCAACGGGACATCTATCTGGACCTTATAATGTTCAGATGTCGAAGAATTCTCGAGGTCTTAATATTGTCATGTTGTGGCTTGAACTTCTTTTCTTCGAGTTCTTTTACTATCTTTTCCCATGTTTCGATGGCTGCTGATGGTTAGGTTAGCATACACATTTTGTTCTGTTATGTACTTTTATCGAAGTAAATATGTTACAATTTAGTCTATTTAATTTAAAATTTGTGACGATCTAGTCTTTGAACTTCAATATGCAGTTATTTAATCTCAAATAATACTTTAAAGTTTGTAGCAATTTAGTCTCTACTGTGAAAAATCTCATTAAATTATGATGGGTCGTTTCTTGCATATGCAAGTCAATAAATTGCTCAAGAGACGAAATGTATTTTTAAAAACTAACCAAGGGATTAAATCATGGCAAACTAAAGAATAAGATTTTTCACAATAAGCGGACTAATGATAAATCCATTAGGGATGTGATAAAAGTCTTATATTGGTAATCTAAATATAGTTCAACTGATTAAGACATCTATCTTCGACCAAAAGGTATTGAGTTCGAATTCCTATGCCCCACATGTGGTGCTTAAACAACAGTCTCATATTGGCTAAGAAAAAGTAAAATCTATGATATATAAGATCCCATTTGGTGTTTCCTCATTTTTAATGTAGAAAAATAGAATTACATGACCGCAACATCCTGGATCAAAAAATGATAAAACTATATTTTTATTTATGTTTTGTAAAAAATTAGAAACGGGAACAACAAATAAAAAAAACCTGTTTTTATTGTTTCCACAATTTCTATACAATTTTGAAGATATTACTAAAACAATGAGAAACAAGAAATCTAAACAATTGTTCAATGCTTAAGTTTCTTAATAAAATTAGAAACGAGAAACAAGAAACATGAACGTTGCTAAACAAACCTAAATGAAAACAACCTACCTTAGGATCAAACCAAAAATAAATAGTATAAACCATTCTCGAAATATAGATCAAAGGTTCCATTATCGCTCACTAAATTATAAGGAAATTTAAAAGTAGAAAAAAGTATTAAAACAAAAATTTATGGATGATTATTATAAATAAAAAAGAGAGGATGAAGTTGACCGAAGACTCACACATCACGTGATGTATCGACTTTACACATTATTATTACATTGCAAGTGATGAAGTGAAAGCAAAAAATTAAAAAAAAAATATATATATATATATAATAATAATAATAATAATAATAAATATATTATTTAAAAATTTGGGGTCAAAAGTTCCAATGAAGAACGCCAAAATTTCTTCTCGGTTTGTTTTCTAATGCGTTGGCTCTTCCTCTCCTACATTCCCCACCTGACCTGCCTCATTCACTATAATATTTTCCCAAAAAACAAAATTAAAAAAAATTCTCTGTTTTATATTTTTTTATACCTTTTATTTTGAAACATGGGGACAAATTTGTCCATTAAAATATAATTCAATTAGTTGAGGCGATTACATGTCTAACTTAAGATAAATGTTTTGAATCACTATTTCACATAATTGTGAACTAAAAAAAAGGTAAAATAATTAAAAAAGATTAATGAGAAATGAACTTAGAGAAAAATTCTCATCAACATTACAAGACGTTTAAAAAAAGTCACGAAAATATCTGAATCCAACCACTAAATATCAAGCGACTAAGAAATTGCTTAAATTGAGAAAATGTATTCTTTCGATAATAGTATTCTTGAGTGAAAGCTTTTTTTTTCCTTATTAAACAATTGGGGAAGAAGTGCTTGTTAAATGCTTCTTTAAAATAAATAAATAAATTTGAAGATTTTTATTTTCCGTCCACAATTTACCATTTTTTAACCCCAAAAAAAAAATAAAACTTTACTCATGGGAAGTATTGATTCAAAGAAGTGGTAAATATTTTTTTTTTAATGGTAGAAAATTTCATGGTTTAACATTTTTTTTTCTAGTACAAAATGTGAGAGAGGAGTTTCGAACTCACACAATCTCTTAACTGGAGATAGATGCTAAAATCGAACATAACTCAAATGGTTTAAGCATCTATCTCTGATCAGAAAGACATGAGATTGCATTTCTCTCTCATTGGTGATCAAGATCAGATAAAGATTGATCTTGACGGTGTATTTTCCTTTTCCTTTTTTTTTTTTTCTGCTGCTCAAGGACAAGGAAAAACCCCATTGGCTAGCTGGCTCTTACTTAGCAGAAGAGGCATGCAATTGGTCAAGATCCTAAGGTTTTTCCAAACTTCACTGTTTGTCTTAAACTCTGTCCCAATAAAAATTTTAGATCATGAGATTGGGATTTGCAAACTTTATTTTAATAGTCAAGGGGGAATCTTACTTTTTAATCCCTAAAAAAAATTCTTGCTGCATTAAAAAGAATTCTTGTTCTTTTTCAAACATTAAAAAAAAAAATTGTGGCCAAAATTATTTATATTGTTGTTGTTAGCTTTTCTTCCACCATCTAAAGCCTTTTGCTTTAAATATTTCAAATCTATCTTAGCTTGCCACATTTTTTTAAGACAATGATTGAGCCAAATTGTACAATATTTTTCAAAATTGACAAAATTTTATGTTTCACACCTAACCCTGTCAAGCTCATACACAAACAACTCTTATTTATTTATCAAATCCTTGTACATTCTTTTATTGGTTATTAAATTTCATGATTTTAAATTTTTGTTTCTACTTGATTATTGATATAAGATTTAATATAAAGTTACATTATTTCATTCTTTCAAAATAATAAATCTAATAAATCCTCTTGCTTATTTATATGGTGTTTGGGTTTTGCACAAGACAAACGAGACTCAAATCAACTATTTAGATTGGTTAATTAATTTTAGTTTTTTATTTTGATTTCTAAACTTTTTGAGTTATTCCATTATTTGATACTTGAATTTTGAAAATGTCTATTTTAGTTCTTTAAACTTTAAAGGTGGGGTGATTTTTTTTTTCCTATTCTTGAACTAAAATGTATATTGTGGTCTTTTTTTTTCTTTTTTCTTTTGAGATCAATGTTTATTGTGATCTTAAACTTTAAAAGGTACACTATTTTGATTCTCGGTCGCTATTACTCTATTATTAATTATTTAATATATAAATAATATGACTTTGAATGTATATTAACCTAGGTGGTTTCTTGAAGGTGTGAATTAGTTGAGCAAATGATAGCTGGTAAAACAATAACGATAATCAAAATATTTATCTATAGACAATAAAATAGATCTTCTAAAAGTGTAATAACTGAAATAGAATAAACTTAAAAGTCTAGATACTAAAATAAGATTTAAACATACATATTTGTTTTTTAGATAAACAAATGTGGGTGAGAGATTAAACCTTCGACCTTACAGAAGGTGATAATAGATATGATATCCATCGAATTATGCTCGGAATGACAATAGATATCATAGTTTTGCAATTATTTTGAAGTAGGGGATAGGGGTGTATATAAATAATATATGGACCTAATTAAAGCATGAACCAAGAAAAGCATCTCAATGGGGTGAAATGGGCCAGGCCACTCATTGCCATTGAAATGGGCCTTTTTAGTGGAGCCCATGTCATTTGATTTCTCCTCCCTTTTTTGCCCATATTCCAAAAACTAAACACTAAAGAGGAAATTCTTTGCTTTTTATTTAACATATAAATTCAATCACTGCCTACTACTCCTTTTTACATGCTTCTACTTCTTTCCATGTTTAAAAAGGCATTTTCATTTTGTACAAATTTGTCTTATATATACACTCAATATCTATGCATTTGACAAATACTCATAAAGGTTCGACTAAGAGATCGAATTTTTGGTCCATCTAAACATATTACATTCTTTAAGATGGAAATTTTGTTCTTTCACCGCCACATTAAAATCAAGATATATAATATTTTAAACATGAGGACGTGAGATGATAGAATCCAAACAATTAAATAATATTAGTGTACTTTTATTTTTTGTAAATATTTTTCTAAAACTATGATGAAATGTGTATAAAATCCACAAATTTTGTAGTCTCATCTCACAGCTTTGTTAAACTGTTCACAAAGTGATATATTCCCTATAGTATCACTGGTCTCGTGACCAGATAACTTGCCTTAGAATAATGTTATACCATCCTACTAAAGTGGAGGCGTAACGAAGAAGTAAGAAAGAAAAATAGTTCACCTCCTACTTAATTTATCTTGGATTAAAAAGCATATATAAGAAACAGGGTATAAAAAACTTTCTTCTAATTCCTTCATTAATTTTGAGAGTAGACAGATTATTATATATATATAAAAAGTAAATTTCTTATAAAATCTTTTGGTGGCAAGGAAATGAGTAAACTAGCAGAGAGCTGAAAAATGTGGGCTAAGAAAGAAAGCCCAAGCAGGGTTGCCTATAAGCAAGATAAAGGAATAAATGTTCATCACCATAACCCTTTTTACTCCTTAAGCAATGTGAGATTATACATAATTATGATAAGTATTACCAACATGATCATAACTTAACGACAATAATTCACATCTACCCTTTCCTTTGAGATTAGAATTTCAAATCTATGTAAGGTTCATCCTTAATATGTCCCTTCAAGATCGTGGCTCTTTTGACTCATTGATCTTGGTTGAATCCTCGTTTGAGCTTGTTGGCCTCTGATATCATATTTATATCCGTGGGGATTCATCTAACAACCAATTGGCGATGAGAGGAGTAGATCATGTCTATTATAAACCATTGTAAGGTCCCTTCTCTTCTCAATGCAGGATCCTTAACATGCTCCCTTAAGATCGTGGTTCATTTGGCTCATCAATCTTGCCCGGATCCCTTTTTTTTCCTAAACCCTAAACATCCTTTAAAATAGTATCAGAGCTAGACGTCCTGTGTTCAAACCCTTGCGTTGCTATTTTCTCCCCATTTATTATGATTTCCAAGTGGGAGGAGTGTTAGATATCCAATATATGAATTAAATTTACCCAACCCATAAACTTAATCTTTTGGATTGAGTGGTGGTTTATTCATCTTTTAACAATCAATATATATATTGCATGATCATAATCAACTTACCACTGGAATAAGCCTGTCTGAAAATGAAAGATAATTGTGATTGGTTGTGTATATGAATGTTATCAAATTTTCATAAGAATAAATGATGTTTGCGTTTGGTGTTATTACGTGAGAATGTTATCAAATTTACATATTGTTGATGCAGAAATTTGGCCTTCTGGGATTCCGTCAAATTCGCACCAATCTTCTAGAATAAAGGGATTGACAAGACCTACAAAACAGAATAGCACTAAAAGCCGATGTGGCAAGGCCACACCGGCTCCGATGCTTAAGTCAGAATCAGAGAAGTCGAATATAGAGTGTAGGGTCTTGTAGCGTACCTTCAATATTTACCTCCTACTTATAAAGGTAAGATCCTAAGGCCATTAGGATATCTTCTCCTTTTGAATATATAATATAGGGAAAATTCTAAACTATCCGGATATATCTTCTTTTTTCAATTCCTTAAATAAGGAGAATTCGAATAGTAGAAAATATGGATTTTCTCATCCATAACACATATAAATAAATTATATTCATGCGATAACTTTCAACAATTTTAATACAATTATAAATCATTAAACAATCATAACAAACTTCAAACAATTAATCTACGTGAGTTAATTTTAAATAATTAATTGTTGCTAGTTAATTTAAAGTTCATGTTACCAAACAAGGAGATCTTTAACCCTTACCTATTCCCATATTTACTCTCATCTTCATTCTCCTATTCCAAACGGCCCCTTGAAACTTATCTTCGTCACGACATATGGGACAAAGCCTATCTTCGACTCTTTCTTCCATAGATCTTATACGTTCTAAATGGTAGCCAAACATAAATATTTGAAAAAATAGATAGAAATGTAAGAAAAAAAACTTAAATATTTGAGTTAGGACATATTTTTAATCACTTGAAAACATATTTTCTATATTACAAAAAATAGATATACAATACACTTTTATGAGTAAAATATTTGACATAAATTTTAGGGTTATGTCAATCGGAATATAATAAAGTATATATTTAAACTAGAAAGATTATAAGTTCGAAGCCACACTTTCGTGGTACTAAAAAACAATCAGTAAAAAGATTTTTTTTTTTTTGGATGGAATAGGTAAAAAAGGTCTTTTGTTTGGTTTCTTTAGTGGTGGGATGGAAATTATTGAGCCTCCACAAGCTTTGATATTTATTTGATTTAAATGCACATTCTTTCTCTAACTGACAGCCACTACTTTTCTACTTCACTCTCTTATTAGATTCTAAACCAGATATTTACACACTACAATAGTATTTGTCTTTAATGTAGGTGTCGTAAAAGTATCCGGATCTTAATTTTATAAAAATATCGATGAAAATATGCTAACGTTGATATCGATGAATATTTTTTTAAAAATTGATGTTTTTAAAAAATTCATAATAAATATTTTAATTAACAAATAAACATGTCACACTGCCAAAACGAACATAGTTCAACGGTAATTGACATAATCTCCAACCAAGAAGTTGTGAACTCAACTAATAGTTGTGTTGTCCACCAAACATTCGTCAAACCAACAATTCTTTATCTTTTAAAGATTAGAGAAAAAATACTTCAATACATACTTCGAAACTAAACATTAAAATGCTTAAAATTGCATGTTTGAATCCAACGTCTCATTATTTAGTGAAGTATACATATATTTCAAATAGTCGAACTACAACTATATAAAGTTGGTGATTCTTCCAGTGTACAGTAACAAAGATTTTAAAGAAAATAGTCAAATCCAAATATAAAAAGGCTCATTATTTCTCTTCCCATGTTTCGTTTCAAAGTTTGAACTTAAAAAAAAAAAATTGTCCAAATTTAAGAAAACAAAAACCCAATATTTGTGGAATTGGAAATCAAAAAGGAGGGGTACGAGAATATGATGAGTTTTGGTTTGGGTTCAAATTTATCTATATTTTAATTTCTTTTTACATTTCTCATTTCCTTTTTCTTTCCCCAAATTTATTTCAAGTTCCAGTGACTTTTTGAAACTCTTCTCATCGAAGATCATCTCCCCTATCACCATTCTCCACGCTCTTCATCATCCATCAAAATCCCCCAAATTTTCCCACTCTATTTTCCCAGCTTCCAAACAGTTTTCTTGGATTCAC
>NW_019104546.1:49129-79297 GCF_001995035.1 Momordica charantia
ACTCCACGGACCTTTGATTCGATCGATTTCCTTAGCCATGGAAACTCAATTTCAAGGTTGATTAATGGCAGCCGGAGACATGGAGGGGGAGAGATATATAAAAGGGAGGAGGTGGGTTACCGGGAGAGCAGGTGGAAGGTAGAGCGTTGGTGGGAGGGGCGTTATGGGCATTGGTTACCGGCTGTTCCTGTCAGGCCGTTAGAAGGGGAGGGGTTGGGATACAGCTGGCGACTGGACACGCGTCACATCCTAACTGCTCTGATATACACAAGTCCACGCTCTTCCATTTCAAAATCTATTCCCTCTCTGTCCTTTTCCAATCACGCGCCCGCGGTGTCGCGTGTGCTGCACTCCTCCATGCACCGTCCAAATGGGGACGATTTTTTTAGGGGTAATTATTTTAATAGTGTAAATATAGCCCTTTTTAATTACTAACAAGATTTCAATTTCAATGTTAAATCAAGGTTAGGTTGGTTGTGTGAGATTATCTTTCCAAATGCTTTGTAGCTATAGCCATCTAAAAAAGGTAAGAAATTAACTAATTTTATAAAATGTTGGTAATATATTTTAGATCGAGTGAATTATGATTCATTCGTCGTAAATAATTGACTAATAAATTTTTAAAAGTAATTTAAGTTTAAAGAACCTATAAATAACAAACGGTAATTGACACTACTTTTTATTTGAAGTTCAGAGATTCAATTCTTATACTTCCAATACGATGTTGTAATTGCTTCCATTTTTGTTTTAACTCAAAAATGTCTATATGAAATACTTAAAAATTTATAGTTTTCTTCTGACTTACTCTTCATAAATTGCTTACATTGAAATATTTTATATACAAAAAGTTAACGTGTAAAGTTTTATTCATTGCCAAGAAAATTTCTAGCTTTGCCCCCCTGTGATATTATAATTTTTTTTTAGTATACTAAGTGGTATAGGTGAAGGATTCAAATTCATGACCTCTTGATTAGAGAAGTATCGCAATTCATATTGGCCTGGTATTATATTTCTTGGTTCTCCTCTTTACAATAGCTACATTTTATTTATTGCAATCTTAGTTTGATTCAAATTTTCAACTAAATATGCGTAGATTCTGATCTAGACCATTAATGATATGCAGTATTATTTTCTTAGTCTCCACTTGATAATAGTTTGGTTTTATTTTTATTTTTATTTTATGTTGTTTCTCTACAATTTTTTTGGTATGTTTTTTCATGTTTTCTAAAAACTTATTTAAATTCTCAGCCAAATTCTAAGAAAAAAATATATATTTTTTTAAAACTGCTTTTTCTAAATTTGCTAATTTGTTTAGCAAAGAACAAAAGGTTGATTAAACAGACACAGCAGATAAAAGGCTTAATTTAAAATCTATGTTATAATAAACATTAATAGAATACTTACATGATAAATATTAAATAAATTTTAGTTGCGTTAGTATGACAAATAGTTTGATTGACTAATTAAAAATCTTACTCTATATTAAAAAAAATTCAAAGAACACATGACCAAAAACAATTTTATCTAGGAACTAAATTTGAACTTTTAACCCTATATGTGGCCCAATTTAAACCTAGCACAAACTTTAGAAGCTAAGATGATAATGTAACAAAAATATTGTGTGTTCATCTTATTACAAAAATGAGGAGAAAATAATGCAAAATAAACATGTGACAGTATCATCTCATAAAAAAAGAGTTGTTTAGGGTACCTATTTTAAGATGTTACCTAATATTGTAGGTTTTCTAATAAACTTTTTTTTTTCACCAAACCCTAATGTGTTATTAAATTATTATTTGGTTAATATATTTGGATTAATGGACATGTTATTTAAGAGTACATGCCATTATTGAAAAAGAAAAAAAAAATCTGTTGATACCACGTTTTTGGACAAGTGCCGATACATTAGTTATTGTCTTTGATGAACCTCAATGCCTAAGTTAGAACTCAGAATCGAGTAATGAGTATGCCGAGCTAGGGTTAACAATAAATTTTTGTTTACTTTTGTGAAAAGGTTGTGATTCCCGCCCTTGTAAGATGAGGATATTAATATTTATAGGGTCCATCTCAAAACTAATTGGAAACGAGAGAAGTAGTCCATTTCTATTATAAAATATTTGTAAAATCTATTTTCTTTTCAATATGTGATCCTTAACAGAAGAATGCGAGAAAATTGGATGTTCTAACATTTCATACTCTATACCTATCCTTAGAAAATTGTGTGTGTTGTCACAAATGAATATTATCTATCACATCAATCGTCATTCTAAATATATCAGCGAATAATGCACTAATGTCGTACCTGCCGACTGCTCGATGCTCCTCAAAATGCTCTCCGAGGGTACCCAACCTCAGGTACACGTGGAGCTTGAGATTTTTCCTAGTGATAGATTTTATTAAGGGGTAGATGGAGATGAGTACGTTAAATCAAAGAATAATTTATTGACATATTAACTTCTTGTAAATTTTCTTAACAATATGTTTACAAAAAAGAACGTAATAAACAAATCCTAATACATTAAGGGTAGAATGGAAAATCTGAACAATAGATCAAGAAAGAAAATTGAAAACGTGCGTGGTGCGCACGCGCCAAGTATACGAGAGTGGGACAAAAAATTGGTTTGTGTAATTGTAAGAAGTAGAAGGACCGTTAAAAAGGAAAAGAAAATCTATTAATTGGGGGAGTGCAGTGTTGTTCAAGTAAACGCACCCAACTGAGAACCAGAAGAAAATAATGATTAATCCATTCAAATTCAAAATAAATAAATAAATGAATAATATTTTCTATTTTTCATAATTAAAAAAAGAGAAAAAAAGGAAAATTTTGTACAAGGATAACGATGCGAGCGGTTGGCTATGATTTTCGAGTCGTAGTTTTGACTGAGGAAGCAATGCCAGCCTGTTTACCATTTCCCCTTTCTGCTATCCTTATCCTAAATAAATTAATAATATATTCCTTTTATTTTTCTTTAAATCATCAGTTTAATCTTTCTCACAAAAGTAAAAATAAATAAATACGACTTTAATCTTTTCATTTTCGTAATCGTATCTAAAAATTTTCTAAATTTTCGATGAAGTTTAACAAGACCTTTAAATTAAAATATCTGAAAGAGCTCGACTTTCAATATCATGTCTAATAAATATTCAATTTTTAATTTTAATTTTTAAAAAATTATGTTGACTTGTTCATAATTTCTTTGGTATGGGTTTCAAATTTAACTCAATTTAAAAAATAAAAATAAACTTTGTTTTAGTTTTTAAAATTTAGCTAATATTTTGAAAATATTTTTAAAAATATACAACAAAACAACATAGGTGAAAAGGATCTTTACAAATTTAATTTTCAAAATAGAAAACTAAAATCCAAATAGTTACCAAAGGAACCTCAATATCACATTTAATAGAATTTTGACCTAATTGATATTTCTTTAATTCATAAACTTATTATATACAAAGATGAAATTTTGTTTAATAAAATACATAATTCAATTTTATGTATGATAAATTTATTAATTTAAAAAAAATTAAATATGCTAGAGATCCATTTAAAATTATAAAATTATAAAATTATAAAATTTATATTGTAATTTAATATTTATTAGAATTATTTAAAAAGGAAAAAAAAAGATTTTATGATTAAGAGGGTGAGGTGGAGAAAAACGACAAGAATTGTCGCCGAATAAGAGGACGTGTAGTTGCTGTTTTTCTGTCACTCCAGCCTGGACACCGGACACCGTCGGCCGTTATTTCTCTAACGGCCTTCTCTTTTTTTTTCTCTTCCCCTTTTTTCTTTTTTCTTTTTCTTCAACCAACACCTGTCGGTCATCCACTCACTCTACGTGTTCCTCGAAATTAGTTCTTCCACATTTTCTTTTTCGTCCGATATTTTTTTTATTGAATAATGTTTTTTTATTTAAATGGGTTTAGAATTTTAGCACGTAACAATTTAGTTTTTATAATTAAAGTTGGTAATGATTTAGTATTTGTTGTAATTTTTTTCTCTTTTGTTAAATTATATATATATATATAGATCGATAAATAGACGAAGTATCAAATGTGTTTATAAATCACAAATACTAAATAGTTATATGATAAAAATTGATATTTAATTTTGATAAAATCTTTTACGGTAGAAAGTAGATTGTTACAACTTCTAAAGTATATGGACACATCTCAATTTTGAATGTTTTATTAGTTAAATTTTGTATGATTATATACGTTGATTCATGAATAACTAAATTCGATTTTAAGGAAATATTAACTCCACAAATCATTATATTCAAATTTTAGATTAAACCAGCTAATATTGAAGAGGTGTGATATTTAAATTTTAGATTTAATTAGATGAAAATTGAAATTTAAAATTTAAATAGACTCACAAAATATATAACATGTGCTTTTGATTTTGGTTTATGTTAAAACATTTATTTTAGTTTCTATAATTTTAAAAATGAAAATATTTGAGCAGTCTTGTTTCTTAGAAAAAGAAATAATAATGAATTGTCAATTTTGATAGTGAGGACTAAAAAATATTAGTCCTTACAAAATCCTTCCATACAAATTTATGGAAATAAATTATCATGCAAACTCAAAGGAAATAAAATAAAAAATTAAATTAGGTGAACTAAACTAAAATATAATTTAATTAAAAAGGGAAATAAATGAAGAGGCATTGCACGGGCTCCAAGAGTGAAGGGGAGCTTCTGAACAGCTTCCTTCCGCATCTTCAAAATATTTTAGTATAAAAAAAATAAATGAAGATATCATATTTAATTTAAATATTTAAATGGTGCGTTCGTGGGGGAAGTTGGTTGATGGGAAGGTGAAGCGTCGTAACGTAATAAATGAAACAAAGAAAACAAAAATTAAAATTAAATAAGAAAGAAAAAAAAAAAAGGAATTTGAGTATCAGAAATAATGAAAGGATTCGTATCAATTTTCTGGTACGTCTCTCCCACCTACCGTCTAATTATTTCTCTTTCATTTCAAATTTCCAATTGGAGCAATTTCTGATTTTTAGAAAAAAATAAAAATAAAATTAAGCATTGACTTCCACGTTTACCCATGGGATTGCTAAATATAATTTCAAATGTGTAAATCATATTTATTTCTAAATATTTCATTTCCATATGGGCCTCTCAATTTTACTCCCATGAATTAATGAGATGTATAAAGAATGAAGAATAAAGATGTTTTTTTTAGAGACTCATTGTTGGGCTTATGAATGGGTAATTTAAATTATATCAAATTTTAAATTGATATATTGTGTTTTTATTTTTATTTTTAAAGAGTAAAATGAGCATCATTAATGATAATTATCTACCTCTTGTGCTTCAAAGTGAACATTTTCTTTCCTGGAAGCACAAGAAAGCCCAAGAAAGATTGATATTCTATTGTATTTCAATGATATATTTAAGCCTTTTTCATTGATTATGTGGTATAAGGGTTCAACTCTATTTATATAATGACGTAATATATTTTTTTTTTGGGAACGGTAAAAGAAAATGAAGGTTCGAATACAGGTGTTATACTTGGATATTGGAGTTCATGGTAACCATTTTTGGACTAGATACTCGTTTAAGTTTTTTAACTCTGATATTATATTAATATTCATAGGTTTTATCTCATAACCAATTGACAATGAGAAAAGTAATCAATATGTATTATAAACTATTGTTAGGTCATTTATTTTTTCAATGTGGAATTTTTAACCATGCTCCCTCATTGCTCTTTTGGCTCATGGATCTTGGTCGGATAAGAGGAAGGTTATAATAATGGCAAAGTTATATATATTGCGAAATTACTTAGGTACGAGTGGAGGGCAAAATTGAAAGAAAAAATGTAATAGCTGAAAAAAGGTAATACCATTTAAGGGTATTTATGAAACTTCCCAACATTAGTGTAGGTCATGGACCGAAATGGGAGAGCACCTTGGTGGTTGGCCACACATACTTGGGAGGATTAAGGGTGTAATCGTTTTGGGTCGGATCGATTTTTGAGAGAAACCGAACCGACCCGAATCTATTCGGGTCGCAACCGACTCGAACCGAACTTGTTCGAGTCAAACCCGACCCGAACCGAAATGACCCGACATTTTATTTTTTATTTTTTTGCAAAGGATTTTACTCTTTTTTTCCCTTCCCTTTCTTGCTCTCCTCTGTTCCTTCCTTCTTGTAACCTAAACCCAGTTGTTTTCCCCAATTTTTCATTAAACCACCACGTCAAAATTCATACATAAACTTCTCACTTTCTCCTCTTTTCTTCTAAATTCAGCCACAGATAACCATTTTGAAAAGTAAAAACTCAAAAGGATGGAAGAATGTGTAAACAACCCCAGTTGTTTTTTTCCCAATTTTTTATTTTGAAAAGCCAAAAATAAAGGATGTAAGAAGCAAAAACCACCGCCTATGACCACTCATGCGGCCATCCCACCAGTTTGGATTGCCGGATTGAGTCGCTGTCGAGACATCGCTCGATTCCGTTGCGACTCGACGTCTGAAGATCGTGAATCGTCTTTGCCTCAGTTACCAGCCGTCCGTGGTCATGGGTCGCAGGCCGTTTAGGGCTAAGGGTCACCGCTCACCAACCGTCGAGGTGAGTCGCCGATGGTGTGCCATCCATTTGTGGGGTAGGGGGGAGACGAGTCGCCTGTGAGTTGTTTTGGGGGGAGGGCTGGGGGAGGGGAGGCGACATTTAACTTCAAGAAAATAAAGGTGAAGCCCTAGTCGGTTAAAATCCAACCGTACCGAAAATGGTTCGGTTCGATTTTGTTTTGGTTTGTGTTTTATTTAAACCGAACCGACCTGAATCAATTCGATTAGGATCGGGTTTTCGGGTCGGCTGGGTTTCTTTCACCTCTAGGAAGGATGATGATGATGATTTAAGGACGAGGTGACGAGTCAGCATTGAATTTGAGCAAACAGCTTGATCAGTTGAAATGAAAACCCCTACAAATAGAATCTTGCACCGATGTCGTATTCGACCATGTACATTCCCAATGGAAGTTTAAGTTAGTATCTAGCTTGAGATGATGTTGAGTCGAGCTTAATAATGTTGTGTAGAATTGCGTATCTCTGTAAGCAATGAATCTTACCTTTTATAGGAGAGATTTGGGAAGTGTTGTCTCACTATTTTCGACGCTTTGTGCTTGACACAGTCGGTGGATATTATGCCGGTGACATCAGGGTACTATTCAATTGGACTTTCGCTAGATCAATCAGGGTTGAACCAATGTCTGATCTTCCTCAGTCTTGACCTGTCCAAGCTAAGACCCAAACACATGTTTTTCCAAGCGAGAGGGTCACGTGGCAAACTCTGATTCTATCGTAATATGTGTTTTTCCAAGCGAGAGGGCCACATGGCAAACTCTGATTCTATCGTAATATATTATATCAGTTTCAATTCTCTATGAGATTATAGAACTTTCTTGTCTCATTTCTAATTGATGAGCTATCGTGATTGCTTTTGAGAAGCTATAAATAAGGATTATGGATAAAAGAGTTTGACACGATTTGAATCTATTAGTTCCACGTAGCAAGAGTCGAAAATAAAATTTCCATGGTTACTAATTTCTACTCAATTAATTTAGATTACATTTACTCTAGACATTGACATTCTTCCACACAAGCCTCCTACCATGTACTATAATGTACAACATCAATGCATTGCACATGCCTGTTAACTCGATATTCCAAGCATGTTAGGACCAAGTACATTGAAATGAACTACCACTCGGTAGGGGAGAAAATAGCACTTGGCTTACCCTGATCACCAAGACTCTTTTTCCACCCAAACAAGAGATATAACGTAAATTCTTAATCAGAAAGCCACAAGTTTGATACTCACACTTGAATGAATGTTGATATAAATCACACACAATAAAACAAATGATTGTCGCTAGTAGCAAGGACAATCATCTCTAGCAAGCACTTTTAGTTTATCGTAATGTCAACTTGAACATAGCTCAACTGGTTAAGACATCTATTTTTAAAATATTACTTTACACGAGAAAGAAATAAACAATAAACTTGTCGTACATTTGAAAATAAAAATAAAAATAGAGACATATTTTTTATGTTTAACTTTATAGTTAGATGCAAATAAAAAATGTATGGGTAAGGGAAAAAAAATTGGAGATAATGAGTAATGAGTGGGTGAGGTGATTAAAATGATAGTGACAAGCCAATAGGTGTTGGGTATGAAACAAAGAAAGACAAGAATTCAGAAACTAAGTTGAAAAGTGGTCTAATTTTTATGCAAGTTTCCATTTATTTGGAAATTAAATAATATGCACCAATAAGAATAAATAACCCAACAAATTATATTGGAATTGTCAAAGGGGTGGACCCATGAGCCATGCCATGCACATCTCCCAACAAAAACTTATTAAGCTTTTTTTTTTCTTTTTCTTTTGCAGTAATTAGGTCACATGTCATTTTCTTTTACCACTAAAAAAAACTTATTTTCATCTCTCATAATTAACATTGTGCATTGGAAATTGCATTTGAAGTTTCTAATTATTCATTTAAGTGGTTTACTATTAGGGTATTAAGTTTTTATCGAGATTTTGATAGTTTGATCAATAATTTTATATGACAAGGGATTGAATCAACGTTTATATAATATAGAAAAAAATAATAAAAAAACTATCACTAGATATATTATTATT
Source organism: Momordica charantia (assembly GCF_001995035.1). Next base: position 57,798 of record NW_019104546.1, read on the forward strand.
ATTATTATTATTATTAATTCTAAACTCATTTAACAAGTTTGTAAAATATTTATTTGTTAATTAAATATTTTTAATAATTTGTTTAGAAAATTTACTTAATATCTTATCGACATTTCCATAAAATTAAGATCTAAACATTTCGATCGACATTGATATTTTAAACATTTTATAAGTTATTAATAACTTTTTTTTTAAGTTGGGAGATTGAAAACCCTTACTCTAAAAAAAAAAAAACTTACTTATATAGACGTGTGAATATATTATTTGAAATGCTACTTGACTCGTGAAATTTAATTTTTGCCCATCCTCGAACCAAACTCTCCCTATCAATAAAATTCATTTCTTGCAAATGATATGTCCAAGTAACGTACCCACACATCCAAGTATGTTAACAATATATTAGTTTCTTATTAACAAAATTTTAAAGATTATTGTTGGTAAGAATAAAATGAGATTCGATAAATGATGTATTTATTTGGGATTTTGAGTGATTTTTTATGGATTTCAAATAACGTTTTTACATTAAAAAATTTCCAACCAAAATGATTTAATTGTGTAGGATTTTATAATAAATTATTTATTTGGCATTGTCATACATCTTAATTTTTTTTATTAATAATTAAGACTAAAAACCTATATCAGTAATTTTTTTTATTTTCTTTTTCTTTTCTAACAAACATCCCAGAATTTTAATTACATGAGTTTCAAATATTTCTTATTCAAAACAAGATAAAATCATTTTTCAAATTTCAACTCACATTATTTAAAATTCCTCTGTTTCCAAAGAAGGTAGAGGTAAAATTGATAATTTTAAAAGATAGGAATCATTTTGATATATTTAGCCTATCATTTAATCTTCTTTATTCTTAATGCATATCTTTCATTTATGGGATCTAAAATTAACATAAGCGAACACCATCGACGGGTGGTGGCATAGTGAGCTTATGATTGAATAGGGATACTCCTCCCTGATTCGTGCTCCCCAGGACGTCTAGCTAGGGTTTCCTCTCGCTCTCTATTTGGAGATGAGTCCCACAACTTCGATTACAGTGTTGAGTTGTTGTCGACACTCTCAATTATAAGAATCCAATTGGTGAGAAGTCACACGATATAGATTTTGAATAATAAGAAAAATTAAAAAACAACTATCAAAGAAATGATATTACAGAGATTCAACCATACATTTTCTATTCAAATATCATGTTAAGCCACTACAACACTCAAAACCCTTCAATCTTTTATATATATATTATGAAATATTCAATCTTTACCTAAAAGATTAGGAGAGAGACCCTCCGTGTAATAGTTGTAAGGTTATGAAAATTTTCTCGGGAAACAAACAGAAAGTGGCAAACGGTGCCTAATTTTTCCAGCAGCGATTGGGGCTTTACAGCAAAACATGTGTGAAAATAGGCAGAAAAAAGAAAGCTGCAAATTGGGTTTCTCTTTACACAAAAAAGGTTCAGAATTTCCTTATGGTTAGGTAATTGATCTTTTTTTTTGTTTGTTTGGTTGTGGCTGCGTAGCTTTCTCATTAATTTTTATTGTGCTTTTGTTATTTTTCTATGTCTTGACAATGACCCAATTACTCTCCTTTTGCATGCTTTTTTTCTTTATATGTATATTTATTTTAAGAATAATTATAAGTTGTGGTGATGCCAAACTTTGAGTTGTGGATTTAGTGAAGAGAATTTGATTGGGGGACCCAATTGATAATTTGCTTGGGTACAGAATATTTGAAATATCCCTTGAAATCATGGAAAAATAAGATAAAGTAAGAGAAATAAGAGTAGTTTTCACTTTTGAAAATGAATTTTCAAATTGACACAGCCACTTGATTGGATAGAGATGGGCTTTTTGGCGGTGGATTATATCAGAAATCTACTCTTAGATTCGACCAAATTGCAGAAGAGAGAGGGTTATTAATTCGAGTGTTTCGATTTGTTCTTTATGTGGTATTTGTTGAGGCTACTGTTTGAGGATCAAATTAAGAGGTTTGTGATGGAGATTAGAGTGTGAAATGGAGCATAGTTAGGACTTATGGAGATGGGTTTTATAGGTATTGAAGTTGAATGTGATGATTAATCTCGCTACGGGAGAACACGATAACTTTGTATCATAAAAGATGAGTGTGTCGTGTGACTAGATGCTCTCATTTAAGAGAATTCAATATCCAAGATATGGATGAGCAATGATATGCCTCTGTTTGGATTTTGAGCTAATTATTTGTGTCGAGCAAACTGAACTAATTGTTGGTAGTTAACTATTTTGTGGAATTTATTTGAACATAAGTTGTCGTGTCGAATGATTTGGCTAATAGAGTAATCTATTTCGTGACTACATAGTCACTTCACTTTGTTATCCTACATGTATTTGTAACAAAAACAACAATATCATTAGAAACTAGGGGTTAATATATAATATCATTAGAAACTAGTTTATCTTACTTTAAATGATATTTAAATGACCTAGAGTTAAAATAGAAGTATATTTTTTTAGTGAGAATGATTCCATTTTGAACTTTATAATTTAGAACATGACATTTTACCCAAAAATTTTTTAAAATAATAACTTTATAGGATCGCGTTCAAGTTTGTTTATCAGTACTTAAAATTGAAATATGACTGAATAAGTTAGGATATAATATGAAACCTAGTAGAAGCGTTAAGTTTAACTATCTTAACTTAATTGGCAATGAGTTTTCTCCCTCAAAATTTGTGTATCCTTTTAGTTGTCACATAATTTAGGATTACCTAATTTCCTAGTATGTGAAAACAAAAAGAAAAAAACTCATTGATTAAAAAAGCTATCACATTATCTTCTAACCGTCAATGTACAGTTCAGTTGGTTAAGACAAAAAAAACTTCTTCATAGTTTGAAAGTTCAAATCTCAAATCTCAACTTGTATATGTGTATCCTTAAATTTTGGAAGGAAAAAAAAAACACCTTTTAATTTATCATCATACATTCATATATGATTGAAGAGGACTAAAAGGTTTATATTTTCATATCGATATTTTAACTTATTGATGATATACGACACATTTTATTGTAAAAAAAAATATATATCAGATAATCATAGATTAGGTAATCTTTTTAACTAGGTAGCTTAGTTATGTAGATATCTTTTTCAATGTCACTTAGAAATTGTCACTAATTATAGATCACAATAATTGATGCAGGAAAGATAAGATGTATTGACTTCAAAAGTTGTCTTTATTGATCGGGTTAAAATTAAAAGATCGAAAGTTCAAATTTGCAACCCGCTCTGACTATTAATTAAAAAAAAGGTAATGTAATTATGGGAAAGCTACCAAAAAAAAAAAGAAAGTTGCTATTGCAATTTCCAAGTTGGTTAATTAATTAAAGAAAGAGCTAAATGGCATATCATGAAAGGACCATGGGGCTTTCATTGACTACACAAAATTGTGAAGACAGCTCACTCCCACCAACTGATTCATTTGGAATCATCTGAAATCTGAATCCTCTCCCCAAGCTGCCTATTAGATCCAAATCATTGAAAAAAAAAAAATCTAATTACTCCTTTTTTTTTTCTTGATTAAATTATAAATTTAATCCTTTAATTTCAAGGAGTTGTGTGTATGGTTCATGAATCTTAAATAGGCACTCACATTTTTTTTTTTAATTAAACAATATATGGGGTGAAAAATAAAAAACTTCAGACATTTTGGTCGGAGATGTATACTTTAACTAGTTAAGCTATGTTGAAGTTGACTTCACTCTATTTCTTGAACTTTAGATCATATTTTTATTCAACTTTTGCCATTAACACCAGTAGAATGCTAAAGTAGTATGTTCATGAGATGAGTTTTATCTAACTTAGTGAGATGTGGAGGATAATTGGACAAACTAATAGATATGTCACGTTAATGATATTAGCAACGTAAACGAAACAGAAATATATAGCAAAGTTTGAAATGTAACTATTTTTTAAATTGAATTTAAGCACTAAATAAGCACAATTTTGAAGGGTTGGGTCTTTCTATCTCTTTGGTTTGACAAACTTGTCTCCTTAGTTGAGCCATTTATGTCAGAGGGAGAGTGTGAATAATGATATAGTGGTTTCCCTTTGAGATGAACAAAGCCTTTTGAAAACTAATCCCTTTTTCCATGCTTTCTCTCTTAGCTTTTTCTCACTTAGAGCTATCATTGCCCTTTTGTTGGATTATCTCCAAGTAGCCCATGACCCCATGAGGTTTCTCTCTTTTTGAATCCAAAGCTAATATTAGAACAACTAAGCTTTTCATTCTTCTCTGAATTTGATACTAATTTTTAGGACATCCATGCTTTTTGTTTCATTTAAAAAGTTTTATACCAATAGATGTGTCTTTTACTCAATGTGAGTCTATATTCACATCCCGAACAACTAAATATGTCAAGACTCAGTCTACTATTTAAATGTCTCGATCTTGATAAAAAAGACCAAATAAGATCTAAACTAGAAGATGGACCATACCAAAAGACGCCTGGTTGTCGTATGGCAATTATAATCAATTGTCTCAAGCTTGGCCTCCTTGTAGCATCAATCTCATCATTGGCCAGGCCAAGCATAAAGGCAAGCCCAAGCTTGTCTTAAACCCACATTATTTGGGTTCGGTCCTGGTTGGTTCAACCTTGCCAAGGGCTTGATCGTATTTCTAGTTCAATATTCTTTTGGTCAAGAATATATACCTTAACTAGTTTAGTTGAGTTATACTCATGTGGGCTAGAAGTCGATTATTTAATTCCATTCCTAACTCCAATATTTGAAATATATTTATTCTCTTTTTGACCTAGATCTAAGATTTGGAGAAGAGAGAACAGCCGTTTTTCTTAGGGATCGTTAGTATTTGAGAGAGAATATACGAGGTGAATTATTGCCACTATCGCTGAGCTAGGGTTTACATGTGGTTCTTTGGTGGTTCCTTGTGTATGTCATTCATCCTATTAAGTTTGGTTGTTCTGGCTGGTTTTATGTCTTCTTATACAGACACTCAACCGCTTCTCTGTCACTCTTTCATACTTTCCAAGATTGGAATCAAAGCACCTAGAGATGAAGGTCTTAAATCTTTTACCTTTGAGTGATCCATTTTTAATCTAATGGATGGATGAGTGAGGCAGACAAGTTAAAGTTTGATATTAGATTGGGCTTGATTTGTTGAACACTTAGATGGTAGAATGAGTTCCAACTCGCAAAAGACCAAAATTAAATAATTTAAAGACATTTGGAAGTGACCGTTTTGAAAGTCACTTGTTTTATGTTATCATATCACACACTAGAATATGTTTGAAATTGATTTTGACATTACCGAAATCATTTTTTTCATCGCCGAAATCACTTCCATTTAAACTAAAAATGTTTGACAATAATATACTATTGATTTTAGAAAATAATTATTAATGTTTGACAATGATATACAACTGATTTTGGAAAAAAAGAAAAAGAAAAAAAAAAAGCAAAAATGATTCCAGACATGCTCAAAATCAGCCATCACTATTCAACCCCTGTGCTTCGAGAATTATGTGACTCCAGCTGAAGCAATTATTTTGACCAAAAGTGGCCCTGCCTTGTGTTGCCAGTAAATGCCCCAGCCTTTTTCGATTTCCAGGCTTGAACCCTGAAAACGGAACTAGACCCCGTTCCCTCTATGTCGATATTAAAAACGTAAATATTAGGCTTTGTGAATTAAGGAGGACTCATATGATTCTCCTTCCTCGACTTCGGGCAGCTTAAATTTAGCTTTTTGAACAAATATACTCCTTCCTGGTAACATTATACCCACGAATTTCCCAAGTATACCACAAAATTTTTAAGGCACTTCAAAAGAGAGTAAAATTCATTTACCTAAAACGAACATGTACAGATTTTTAACAGCTTAATGAGAAAGAGAACTACAAAGGGGAAGCTTATAGTTGTAGAGAAGTAGAGAGGAACTATAAAAGGGAAGATTGTACAGTGGTACTGGTAGAGCTGGTATCAAGGCTTGGCTGCGACCCCCTAAATTTCAGTCCCATTAGCAATTGCTTCAAGTCCTGCCTCCAGGACCAACTCGGATCATTCAGAGCGCGTATCGAATTTAGGCAAACCAGAAGAGTACCACCTTCATGCAAAAGTACCTGCATTTTTTCCCAAGAGGTGATTAAGTACATTTATATTAATTTGTGAATGCAAACACTTCCGAGCCTCGTTTTATAACAATTCCGTTTCTAGTTTTAAGACCAGTAAGGAAATCTTAACGAAAAACAGTTTTAGTTTTTCAAACAATATTTTGACATTCGATCAAGATTTCAAAATGTAAAAACATAAAAAAGAAGTTGAGTCAACTTCATTTAGCTGAGGTGAAATAGTACTTGATGAATCTTATACCATTTGATAGGCTCTTGAAAATAAACATCCATAAGAACGTCAAAAGAGCTGGATTTCATACCGTTAACCACAAGGGAAGAAACCCTAAAACTGCCGGAAGGGAAGCCAAAAATATTGAAAATAAGGCAAGACTAGCATTCTGTTTAACCTGCAAGGAAATTAAGTAGAGAATAAGCAGTGGTGACAATCAATAAAAGTGATATCAGAGCACAATGGTTGTCTTGTAATTAATTACTAGGGCAGTCGTCTGGCGGGACTTGGCAACACAAAATGGTACACCAGAAATGTTATCCCGCAGCAACAGAACATCTGCCACAGCTATAGCAGTTGCGCTAGCACGTTGAGCAAGCACTATTCCAACGGTAGCAGCAGCAAGTGCTGGAGCATCATTAATGCCTTCACCAACCATGATCAGCCCTCCTCCTATATGTTCAACAGCAAACGAGAAACAAAGACCCTTACAAGTTACCGGACAAACAAACATACAGAAAACAGTGGGAAAAAACTCAACTGTCAACTGGGAACTATTTCGTTGTGTCATGATAATTCAGTAGTAGGAACAAGTATATGCTCTATTAACATCGAATAATTAAGCTAATCAATAATGAGGGTTAAGAAAGAAAACCAACCGTTCTCCCTAGAGATACTTTTCACGTGACTAAGCTTATCTTCAGGCTTCAGACTGAAGTGGACTTCATTGATGCCCACTGCCTTCGCCACTCTCCATGCACTTGACTCATGATCTCCAGTTAACATCATAACATGGAGTTTTGCCACATCTCTTAATTCTACTATTACACTTGAAACTCTAGGATGAGGTCGATCCTCAAGATGAATAAGTGTTACCTGCACCCTCATAGCAATGAAGTTGAAACAATAAAATACAATCATGTATTTAGAATGACTATTTTAGGATGAATCATATGGTAAGTAGAGTAAGAGTAATTCAGTTTGACTACTAATATTGTTTTATATGGGCTAAATTTATCATTTAGTACTTAAAATATACGTAAATTTTCAAACTTTTACTTATCTCAAATGTTCTGTAAGTATCAATTTTACCCCAAGGTATAAAAATTTTCAATAAAGTCCCAACTAAATAACCATTAAAATTTGATAATAGAATAGTGATGTGGATATGGATCTAGGCGTTGCCATGTTAGATTTGATTTTCTAACAAGGCAATGCTAGATTAATATCTTTTCGTACCAGATAGGTAAAGAATAAGTAGAAACCTGGCCCATTTATGAAATCTTATATCTTACCTTCCCATCAACTGCAAGAGCAGCATGAACAAATTCACTTCCATATGAAGATGTGCTCACAGCTTCTTTGATCTCTTTTGATTTAATTTCTGATTTGTGGAGTGAAGTGATGAAATCCAAAGAACCAAGAGATGCTTTCAATAGTTTCCCACCTCTAGTTCCTGACTATAATAAATCAAGATGAAAATGCAAGTTTGCCTTGCCGGTTACTGACTATACAATATGATAAAATCAATTACAATAAAGAACACCGTGGATAAATATCCGGTCCCCTGTACTACTAGCTGATTTTTCTGAATGATTTATGACATGCACTGTTTCTTTGCATAATTGTTACGTTTAAATTCATAAATCACAATGTCATGCAAAGATAAATCAATGTCACAAACTTCTACAGAAGAATAGACAGGCACGAGATAGATGATGGTGTATCATGAAGTCACACAACTCAAAGCAGAATAACTTGTGGAAGAAGGAATAATAGATGGATGTTGGTTTTATGGATGGAAAAGAAGGTATACATAGGGTCGTTGGCAAGTTTGTAGATTTCGTAGTTGGCTCCAATTATAACAATAAGTTGAAGTTAGAAAAGAGAATGCATGTGAGAGAAAGGAATAACACCCACCAACTGTGCAGGTATAAAAGTAGATAAACCAATTAGTTGATTTAGCATAATCATTACCTCAGTACCATCCAGAGTTGCAACCAGTCCTCTACCAGGAAAATACTCCAAATTTTGGACAGAAAAGGATGGGAGGTCTTTTCCCATACTATGGTCAACCACAGCTCTGAAAGTAAAATGACCAAAAAGAAAAAAAGAAATATATGGGTACTTGGAGCATATAATAAATGCTTGGGCATCAATTATTCTTGAACTTTTTGTACCCAAATACATGTACAAGTAATTGATCTATATAGATGAGACCTACCCCTCTAATACCAATTTGTCCTCATATAAAAAGCATGCAATAAACTAAAATAAAACAGCAGATAAGTTGCAGTCTGTCGTAATTAAAAATTTCCCAGCACTTGGTCTGAAAATTTCAGACATATCCTAGATCTGTTGATTTCCACCTCCTACTCCTGCTAAACTAATAATTAAATAAATATGTAAATTAAAAAAAAAAGATAATTTCCAATCAAATGCAGCTATAAGACCTTTTTCATCTGAGAAGGAATAAAACACAAAAAGTTCAGAAAGGATAACTATAATCGAGGAAAAATTAAATTCAAAAGGACCTCCCAATTGGGTGAGTAGTGCCCTTCTCCATGGCAGCTGCTACAGCAAGGGCTTCAGTTTCACAGCAGGGAATGCAACAGGGACCAAAGTCTGATCTGTTTTCTCTGACCTTGTGTCCGTAAATTGGTTCAATTGCTTTGAAAATAAGACCTCCAGTAGTCAACGTCCCAGTTTTATCAAATGCTATAGTGTGACAAGAAGCTAATGCATCTAATACACGGCCACCTTTCAACAATATCCCCTGCATTGAATTGATAACAAAAAAGACGGCATCAGAAATGCTCAGTAAGAATAGACTCCTATTTTACCAAAAAGAAGAATATATCTTGAAGTGCAAGTAATTAGGATTTTACTATGACAATTGATTTATTTATACCTTTCTTGCACAGGAACTAATTGCAATAGCATAAGCCAATGGTGCAACGGCCAAAGCACAAGGTGATGCTGCCACCATGAGGCCAAGAGCTCTGTAAACGGATCCTCTGCAAGCTAAAGAATTAAGTAGGCATCATACAGATGACAGAACTTTTAATCAAAGAAGAAACATGGAATTACAATGGATAAAAGTAAACGACGACACTTAGATAGAGAATAGACGACGAGAGGGAATGAAGAACCACAGAGATGTAAAAGATTCACCTTCTGAACTTTAAACAAAACCTACAATTAAGGATTAGAAGGTGTTTACCACAAGTTATTAATTAGGTTAAGTGTGTCCAAATGATACTCTTTGAATCATAATTCAACTAAATAACATTATCTGTACCACATACCATGACCGAAAGTTCCAAGTAGGAGATGTCACAAACATCTTCATTTCAGATGAGGAGAAATTGCAAGACTTGAGTTGTTAAGTTCGTCTTATGGGATCAAATTGGAGCTGATAATAATTTTGCTGATAGTTGATTATTGGTATTTATGTTAGAAAGTTTGGAAAAGTTGTCTTCAAGATGATTTTAGTGTGATGTAATGGCCATTGAAATATTTAGACTTCCTTTTCACAATCCAACTTGTTTGAGCCCTTAACAACCAGTTTTAAATAAAATTACTTCTATATAGGCGTCACATTATTGGTGCATTGTACTGATGGATGTAGAATGACTTGGGCTATTACATATTGGGTGGAGATGATTATTGGTGCTTTGATACCAAAGCCCTCCCCTTTCTGCCCACCCACATCCTTGGAAAAACAGACATAATTGAACGCTTTTGAAAACATTCGTCTTTCTCCCCAACCATAACAAGCCATTCCTTAACCATCAGCCATTGATCCAAAGAGCTTTAACCTTGCCTCCAAACATAGGGAAGTAATCATTGTAAAGTGGTATAGATAGGATGCAACTTCCAGTTGAATAATATTGATGTTTACCTGATGTACCAATAAATGGCCACTTGAACATTATTGGACCAACGAGTGCAATAGCAATGGACAAAACTACAACTGCTTTGCTATAATGCTCGCCAAATTCATCCAGCCACCGCTGAAGTCTTGGTTTATTCAGTTGTGCCTCTTCAGTCAAGTTCACTATTCGACTCAGTGTTGACTCTTTCCAGGTCTTTGTTGCCTACATCGAGTTTCAAAATTAACTGGGTGAGCTAACAAAACAATTACAGTAGTCGAACCATCAGTAGGGGATCAAGCTAAAGTTCGTTCTTCAACTGCTTTTATGTGGTGCTTTTGGAGTTGTGATAGAGAGATAGGAAGAATATCCAATGATATCTTAGAAATTCTGGTTGACCGTGAGAATTTGTTGTCTTTGAATCGGTGTACCTTTTTTTTTCCGTAATTTTTCTCAAAGTTCTATTTGTCTCAACTGAAAACCTGTTTTATAAAGTTTATATACATTTGATCTATCAACTAAATTACTTTTCTTGTAATAAAGAAAAGATTAAAAACTAGAAAAATAACAGACTGTTAATAAAATTTGCAAGAAAAAACAATAGATAATTAGGTGAAATTGCTCTCCTTTCACTTATTTTCAGTGATTTTCTCGTCAAACTGATATTGTATTCTGCATTTTTTAGTTTTTAACACAATTATCCAGTTTTTTCTTTTCTTTTTTAATATTAAGAAACAATGTTAAGTTCAAAAAAATTAAAATAAATTTAAGAAAAAATGACAATACCTTAACAATTATCCTACCATCCAAGTTTCTTGCACCACCAGGAACTCTGTCTCCAACCGTAATCTCTAAAGGTTTTATTTCGCCTGTTAGGTGCTCAATAGTGACTGTAGCGCTACCTTGGAAAACTTCACAATCTACAGGCACAGACTAGCAAAATACAAGCCTCCATTATGATGTTTTCTATTCTAACATATCATGACGAAACATGAGAAATCTAGGCACTCAAACTGAGAGTGCAGCTACTTATAGAATTAGTGCATTGGACAATAATATTTTTACAACTTTAGAAGGCAGGTGTTCAATAAATGAAGCCTCAAGAAACCAGGGTTAATGATAATAGCATAAGTGAGAGGTTACTTGATTACATTTTTTGGAAGCCTTATCGTAAGGTTATGTTAAAAAATTATCTAGAAATTTAAAAAATAAATTCAGGTTTCTGATCTCAGAAAGTTCATTTAACATGATTTTTTATACTACTTGTAGAAAAAGAAAAACAAAAAATTTTACCTGCTTTAGAGATTTTCTTTAATGTTTTCTAAAATGGTTGACATTGAAGAATTTATCAATTCGTAAATATATAATTACTGCAAGACATGACTGGATATTATGCTAATTTTTATGTGCAAAATATTCAGGAGCTGTGTAGTCACTTGAAGAAGAGAAAAGTTCACCGCCTAGAAAAACAAACTGTACTTCTAGTTTGAATACTTGGGGGTGGCAGGAATATAGTAGGCCTCAAAGTGGAAAATTCATTCATAGAAAAAGAGTAAAAACAGTCTGTTAAAAAAAAAAGAAAAAAAGAAAAAAAAAGGGAGATACCATGACTACCATAAACTTTCTATCCTCTTACTCATGGTTCCTCCTACTTGCTTGCAGTTAACCACTTGAGTCATCCCGTAGATTCCCTTCTCCCAACTAATTTTCCCTGTTTACAGCCTCTCTATTCCTTTTCTGCCCACTTCTCATCCTCCTTACATAAGTAAACCAGAAAAGGAGCCCATCATACCCTGCCCCAATAAAGCCACCTTGTGCTCAAGATGAAAATGGGGAAATTGGTGCTAATATGAGATGTTTGCTCCTATATAGCCAAGCATCAGTAGCTGAGATGGCCACACATTGAATCAGTACCTTTGCAGCCTAAAAACAACCCCAACACCCATTGTAGGTTAAGACTCAATACACAGATCAGTAGATGTCATTCATCATCACTTCATCAACAATTGAGAAGTGGAAGGAGTGTTGATAAGTCCAAAGGACGTGACTACAGTTCGCAAAGTCCTTCCATGTGGGTTGTCGTTAGATATTCTCTGGCCTTACACTTATTTGGTGATAACCTAACTTGGGTTGATTCTTTATAATACTATGGCCCCATACAACTTATTGTCATCCTCTTTATCAAGATAATGGGCCTGAACAAAGAACTACTAAGTGAATAACACTAGAGAGCAGGATATCCTTCACGCAAGGATTCAAGTCGCCTACTCAGTTCTGGGTACCAACAGCATTGTACTTTGATTGGTGAGACACTTAGCTGAGTAATGGTGTAATCCTTGCATCTGTAAGGAACAGACCAGATAGACGTTCAAAATACCTAGGAATACTTGAGAAAAACACACTGAATTTCATCCAGAACATCTCCAGGTTTTGTTGTTTGGTTATGATCACTCGTTGGAGCACAAATGGAGTTTAGCTCCAGCCATAACTCTTGTCCTGCATCCTTAGAATTTTCATTGTCAACTTTGAGATAAAAGATCTGTCATACAGGGATCCCCTTTGTGGACTACCACACCCTCCCCCAACTTAAATTTCACTTTAACAGTCAAGTTTTTCCAATTTATGCTCATAAACCCAAGCGTGGATACCCATTGCACCCTCAGGATAACAGCAGCACTAAAGGTAGAATTAAGAAGTCTTCAATCAGTTGTTGTAGCATGAGGATCACCCCTTTGCACACTCCCATCCCCTTTCTTGGTACACCCATACATAATCGCTCCACAGTACAAGGTTATGGTCATTGGTAGGCTTATCTTCAACATGCCTCTTCTCTCGAAACAACATCAAACAACTAGAGTTACAAGCTGATTATCAGATTTGAGAACTTCCTCTTCCTCATGTTTATCAATAAGAGCGAAAATATGAACTAAAAATAAAAATACAGTTTTTGTATCTTATGAAGACATTATGCTTAATTGTTTTTCTCTGGATCACTATTACATCGTAATGTAAGAATCTGAAATCACATACCTCACCAGCTCCAACCAAGATATAGGAATTCACCTGTACATCATGGACAGGCACCTTCTGGTAGGACAAATCTGTAATATTGGAAAGCTTACCATCATCTGTATCTAAAACAAGGGCAGAATCTGGATGGTTTTCCTTCAACTCTTTGACATCAATCATTGAACGACTTGTAAAATACTCTTCCGCTACATCACCATTGATGTTGGTCCAGTTAAAATCCACAGCAAAAAGATAGGTAATTCAGCTAGCATCAAATTTCTTACCAATGTGAGATAAATTAAACATGGCAAGTAGTAGTCCTCCTTCCAAGGAGTTCCCCATAAAGATGGATGCAAAGGCTGCAAGAGCCATAAGTACATGGATGTTTACTTTTCCACCACTAATATCAGTTAAAGCGTCAAGGGATGAGGATACCTAACAAGCAGGGGCACAAATTAGATATATTACAATTTTATACAAATAAATTTCATAACATAGAACCACAAAGGAAGACACGACGTCTTCCGGAGAGAAAGGAAAGAAGAAGTGAAGAAACAAAGCCTAGGAGATCAGGAAAAAAGCTCCCCAATTGTTGTTTATCAATAAATTGTTGATAAAAACGATCACCAGTTCAACACCCAAATTTTAATCAAATCGAGCAGATTATTACACCGTGATAAGTCGTAGAAGTTCCAAGTTTAGAATTACAAAAAGCCACAGCAGTAGGATTCAGGAATATATGCATAATAATCACATTCATTGAAGCAATTCAAAACAGAACAAAAAGTGGTAGAGGAAGACATCCATACCCCGACTAGAGGGAAAGCAACGACAATGAAAGCATTTTGTAGAGGCTTCACAATGGGCTTGGGCACCAAATAAGGGCAAACAGCAGCAGCTACGAACAAAGCCATAGAACAGCAACATAATTGCAAGTGCTCCCTCAGATAATTCGCCAAGTCCGTCCACCTAATGGCTTTGGCAAATCCAACCACCGCTCTCTGAGGCGCAGTCAGCTCCACGCCATGATCACAATGGTGGTGACCATGGTGGTGGTGGTGGTGGTGGTGGTGGTGATTTGATTGATCGGCTGCCGCAGCAGTGCAGGGAACGAGGCGTAGGTGGAGATTGGGTAAATTACGAACGCGAAATGCATGAGAAGGGAGAGATGTTGGAAGAAAAGGCGTCGAAAATGCAATTCGATTCCGGGAGAGTGGCAGTCGGGATTTTGGGGATGAAATTGGGAAGGAGAGGGTTCCCATATGGTGAAGAAACGAGAATCCTCGAATTCATGCAGTTGAATTCAGTTCATTACAGTGCGCAAACTGAGAGAGAAGAGATACGACTTACAGAGAATTGACCCAAAATTCGAGCTGAAGAACAGTTGAATCAAGTAGTGCTTGAATTTTACAACATGGCGTCATAATATTGACATTATGAACTCATCCTCTTCAACCGCCAAAATTGGAGCGAGCATAGCTTCACAATTTAGGCATCTTGCTTCTTAAAAAAAATCCGAGGTTGGATTCCTCGTCTCTACATTTGTTATACTTAAAAAAAACTAAATTAAATTTGACTAATCCATTTGAACATAGCTGAGTAGATAAGATATTTATTTGACCTCAAATGTCACTTTAATTACAACAACAATAAATAGGAATATAATGTTTGAATCTCCGACCTCAAAGAATGAGTAGGTACTATTTACTATTGAGCTATGCTCTTTACAAAACATTTTATTATCTTTTTCCCATCCAATTAATATCTTTTCTTTTGATCGATGACAAATTTTTTTTTCTTTTCTTATTTTTAATTACAGCTGGTCGTCGTTTTGAACATAGTTCAAGTATCTATTATATTTTATGAAGTTAATCTCTCGCCTAACATTTATTTTATTTTTTATTTTTTATTTCGACAACTCACTCTAACGTTTATTGTACTAAGAGTAAATTTAAAGTTAATTGAGATTATTGACTAAGTCAATTTTGGGAACTATGACCTGCGAACGTGACTCAATTAGTTAAGACATTTATTTTCTATCAAAATATTGTGGGTTCGAGCTCTCACTTTATATCTTGTTGTATGAAAAAGAAAATTACAAATAACATTCTTACGACGCTTTAACATCGTTTTAAATAAATGAGGACTTCAAAAACCGCAACATATAGTGTAAGATATTTTGAAGATTCAAACTAATTAGAAACAGAAATGTACGGCCATTTGTGACGTATATATTTTGACATGTGGAGGGAGCTGTTCTTGTGAATAGTGCTAAAATCTTCAAACATTATTCATTAGAAAATTAATTGTGTTAAAATGAATGGATGGTTTTAGTTGATATACACATTGGATAGATGATTTAAATCCTTTTCTCCTTTTAGTAAAATTACTTTTGGGAAGGAGTAAGTAGTTGAAATTAAAAGTTTATTTGGCTGCAAGCATGTTACCAAACCAATCCTTTATCATTCTAATTGATAGAAATAGAATTACAACTAGCACTTTACGTTTTTTTTTTATTGAAAAAAAGGAGTAGAACCATATGTTTGGTAACCATTTCTTATTTCCGGTTCTCTAAAATTTTAAATTAAGAAAAAAGTAAAATTTTATATGAAAATTAATTTTTTAAATTAAATATTCAAAATTTTTATCTTATTTATTTATTTTTGTTAAAATATATATTATGCATTTTTATAAGTCAAAAATGATAAATAGAAACATATGTTTGGTAACTATTTCTGGTTCATTGTTCCCTAAAATTTTAAATTAAATAAAGTAGGGTTTTATATGAAAATTAATTTTTTAAATTTATTCAAAATTTATATCTTATGAGTAAAAAAACGATAAAATAATACTTTTATTTATGTTTTGGAAAAAACTCAAAATTTGGAAAATACAAACGAGAAACAAGAAATTTGATTTTGGTGTATATAAGATTTTTACAAAATTTTGAAAAAAAAAAAAGAATGAGAAACAAGAACAATTATCAAACACTTATGTCTCTTTAGCAACGAAAAACAAGAAACGAGAACGTTATCAAACGGATCATAAAAACTTGTTTGGTTATCTTCCTATTTGTTTTTCTCATTTCCAATTGTAGTAAGAAACATATGCATTTGACAACTATTATTTTATGTTCATTGTTTCTATTTTAGTAGAAACATTCTTAAAATTGTGCAGAAATTTTTAAAACAACAAAAACAATTTTCTTATTTCTTGTTCATGTTTCTAATTTGTTCAAAAATAATTTTTTTTTATCATTCTTGAAACTATGGGTATTGAAATTATGCAATTTTATTTTTCTTTAATAAAAAAGAGAAAACATAAAAAAACGAGAACTTTACCAAAGAGATCTTGAATTATTCCCTCCTTAATCAATTTGGGAGGTTTGGAAAGATTGAGCAACTCTCATGAGGTCAAGTAGAGTTGGAAGAATTCTTGCACACCAAACATAGATTACTTAATCGCAGTCTATACACATTTCTGTACCTCAAAACGGGCTTCCTAATTACAGACATCACAACACCCCAAATCTGCTCCCGAACTTAACATTTTTAGATGTCGAATCTGTGCTCCAAATGCCTCCTAAAGAACAATATAGTGAGATATTGAAAGGCAAAATAAAACTTAGAACTTTAAGACCTCGTTTGGTAACGTTCCCGTTTCCTGTTTCTTGTTCTTGTTTCTCATTTTTTGAAAAACAGACATGTTTGCTAACCAATCCCGTTTCTCGTTTCTAAATTTTGAGAAACGTTTCCGAAAAAGGACCAATTTTTGGAAACTATGAAAAGTAGTTTCGTTTTTCCCGTTTTTGTTTCTTTATTTTGTGTCCCGGCACTATCTGATGTTAAATAATATATTTGTTAAAATTTTTAAAAAGCATCAATGCCGTGGTGGTCCATATAATTTCAAACCCCATTTCATGCAAAATATTATTATTTTTGTTTCTTTTTTTATATTTTATATTTTCTTAATCTAAAATGTTTTCAAATTTTATTTTAATTAATTTTCTTAAACAAAAAAATTTCTATTTTTTAAATTAAAAATATTTTAATATTTTATTCTTTATTTAAACTAATAATTAATGAAAGATGTAAATACATTGGAAAATAAAAAATACGCATGCCGGATGAAATGGTTGTTGCTATCTGTTACAATAACTGAAGAAACATTGGTGGACAATACTGATGGTAGCGATTGACTATTGAGTGCAACCCCCTAACGAGATCGACTATGGGTAGTGAAGGTGCGCTTAAAGCGTATATTTGGAGCTCAATATGAAATACTATTTTCTTGCAAGACCGCGGTCCTCCGGTCTCAGCAGCAACCTGGAGGTTTTCGGTTTCGCCTTTCCCCTTAGGCTTTATTGAGTCGGGTTTCAAGCCTGGTTGCATGTGACTGAGTCGGGAGAGGGGGGCGAAGAGATCCGCAACTTTCACTGCAAAATTAAATTTTTTTTTTGTCTTTCTTTTTCTAGTAAGACCTGTTGTAGGATGATCGCCGAGTGGCGTTCTGCTCGATTAGGCGAATGCGAGTGAGGGATAAGCTTTCC
Organism: Momordica charantia; assembly: GCF_001995035.1. The sequence goes on from NW_019104546.1 coordinate 75,568, forward strand.
CTATTTTTCCTCACGTGTCAACAAGCAAGTTGGGTGCTCTCCCTTAACGTGGTAGGACTCTRTTGCAGGTCTTGACGTTGGCTGATTAAAAAAGGCATCCTCCTCGCAGCAAAGCCCTCGATTCGCTGAACACACTTCCAATACCTCACCACACCGATTTCACAGCTCTACTTTTCTCGACTTTTTTTAATATAAATAATTTATACTTTTATATGAGTTTATATTGTAAATTATATTTTTTAATAAACTATAAATTTGTTTTATATTTTTTAACTTAAAATATTTTGATAATTTATTCTTCATTAAAAGCTATTATATTTTATTAAATAAAAAAATTTCTATTTTTTAAATTAAAAATATTTTGAAACTTTATTCTTTATTTAAGCTAAGCTAATAATCAATATGTTTATATCAAATAAATTTATATTCTAAATTATATTTTCTTTAATAAATATTATTCTTCGAGTCTATATTATATCTTTTTATATTATATTTACTAAATTTTATTTAACTAAAAATAAAAATTAACTAACCTGAATAAGGTATAAATTCTCGATCAATAGATTGTAGTAGGTTCGAATTCCACCCCTACAAGTTGTTTAATTAAAAAAATAGAAACAAGATACAAGAAATAGTTATCAAACATATTTTTGTTTCTATTTCTTTTTTTCAAGAAACAAGAAACCGAAATGATTATCAAACATATTCTTGTTTTTAATTTTAAAAAGAATAGAAACAAAAATCGAGAAACAGAAAACGAGACTGTCACCAAACGAGTCCTAAATTAACTTATGTCAGGGAGAATTTGAAAGGTATTTTTAAGATAAGTTGTCTACTTGTGTATGCGTATGTTGTTGGAGAAAAGGTCTGCTATTGCAAAAGCATGGATCCTCCTTCGATCCATATTCACAAAACTGTTTTTTGTTCTATTAAAGAGCTCATTTAAGTAAGAACTCCTCTGACTTTTGCTTATTTGGCAAGTTGGCGTAGTTATCCAATAAATATGCTCTTGCCTAATTTGTAATTCTACCATGAATATTATCAAACCAAAATCATCAATGAGAAAAAAAATATTTACCTTTTATGTTGTGGAGGCCGTTTAAATCTTTATCACCAAAGTGAATATAGCTAAACAGTAATTAACATATATGGTTTTCAATTAGGAGGTTGTGAGTTCGATCCCTCATCCCCATATTTTGTACTAAAAAAATCTTCACCCACCCTATATTTGTTTGTATAAAACAAACAAAAAAATTTCTAATAAATCTTACCCTAATACTAGAGGAAGAAAAAAGGTGAGAAAACGTCCATATTTTATTGAAAATATGTGGATGGAACTTTCAACCTTTAAATATCTTATATCCATCTCGGATTGATTAATATAGAACAATGTACTTAATTAATACTGATAAACATAAGGCTTGAATCTCATATTGGTTTTACTTAAAAAAGAAAAAAAATCTCATATTAGGTTTTCAGAACTTTTAAAGAGGTTAGTTCTGCCAATGATAGCATAGTTTAGCCATTAGAGCAATGTATATGAGAGTTCAAATCTTTACCCTCACATATAATAAAAAAAAAAAAAAAGAATATTGTGCTGATCTCTCCTTATTTTCTTTTTTTTCTAATGTAGAATTAGTCTCATAGCTCTCAAGTTTGAATTTTAATACACATTTTTAGACGCAGATGTCACATTGACAAGGATGAAATTAAAATAATTTGCGAGCATAGCTCAATAGGATAAAACACCTATCTGACCGAATTTGAATCCCTGCTCTCACATGTTATACTAAAAAACTTATAAATATAACAAAAATTGGTAGTTGCAGTTAATCACACATTTATGATCTTAATTTATTGATTATCACTATTAAATTAATTAATAATTAATAAAATTTTCAATTGTTGTATTTGTAATTAGTTTTCTAAATAGTGTATTCATAATTGCATTTATAAATACATATTTACAGATATTTTAGAAAATAATCCTATCATTCAAATTCCAGTACTTAGGATGACATATATTTTTATTGGTTAATTAAAAACGTCACGTTGTTACAAAAACGAGTATCTTCAACGATAATTAGTATATATCTCCAACCAAAATGTTTGTGAGTTCGAATCCCCACCCCACATGTTATACTAAAAAAGAAAAACCAACATTACACTGTCAGTAAAAACTCTATGCACAGGACAGTATTATTGTTATTTCATTTATGTCATATATTTGTTATAACTTTCCTTCATATTGTCCATCTGCAGAGCAGGGTTACATATTGGAAAAAAGCATATTATTCAGAAACCGCCACCATTTTTGCAATTGCATGATCTTTTTTACTCGTCAACCCTTCTATTTCTTTCCCTGTAATGTCAGCTATAAACATATCAAGATTCCGGTGAGAAGATCCGCCGTCTTCTACCGCCCTTTTTGCCGCCTCCTTCAACTCCACCGCTCTTTTGGCTATTGCCTCCGCCGCTGGCCCGTCGGTGATCTCTCTTATGCATCTCTCCACCTCTTCTGAACTCACTACTCCGTCATCTCCCTTTCGCGTTCTCACTCCAACCTTGAAAACATCTGTTAGAAATTTGGCAATGGTAGGCTGATCCGTCCACTCCGGAAATGCTATCACCGGAACGCCTGCGACTATGGTCTCTAGCGTCGAGTTCCATCCGCAGTGGGTCAGGAAGCAACCCACAGCTTCATGCTTGAGAACCTTGTCAAGAATTATATGCATGAAAAATATTCAATATACCCTACCTTGTTAACTGATTTTTTTTTTTTAATTTTATGGTAGGTTAATTGATGATTCTCCTAGCTCAAAAATGGAATTTGACGGGTTACTGTAAATGTTGGAAGAAATCCTCCTAATTTGTGAGTTTGTAAATTTATACAAGTTCCAAAATGATCAATCGGAAAGAAATGACATTATACATGTTTGAATATATGAGCTCCTACTTTCATATATCATGTTTAATCATCCATTAATCTAAAAGTTTAAGTTGATGAATTACGATAAAATCTTAATAATACAATTTTTCTAAGTTAACATTAAGGTATGTGCTGACTAAGAGTGTGTTCTCCTTAAGATAAGACTCTTCGTCGATCGCTCCGTCCCAGTAAGATTTGCTTTTATAACTAAGACCTATTTAGTAACGATAATCTCATTTGTTGTTTCTCGCTTTCAATTTTCTTAAGAAATATAATCATCTTACAACTAACTTTATTTTTTGTTTCAATTTTTCGGAAACATTCTCACAATTGTATAGAAATTTTGAAAACAATCTTTCTTCTTTCTTGTTCTCTTTCCAATGTGTTTTAAAATATAATTTTAAAGATTGTTTTATCCTACTTAAATTTATGGATCTTGAAGACATGTAATTCGTTACGAAACGAGAGCTCTGACCTGAGAGGTGTTAATATATAAGTCAACAAAGTTAAAACAAGAAACATAAAGGAAACGATACTGTCTTGAGCGATGGAATTTTAAGTTGAGAGTGTTAATATATATAAGTGAACAAAGTTAAAGAAAAAAACCTGTTCTTGAGCGCACCAGCTGACGACGAGGCCCCTCCCCTCAACATCCTCCAAAAACCCAGACGGCAGCTCCCCGCCGGATTCCTTGTCCTTGAGGACCCAAAGAAACGGCTTCCCGCTCCTCTTAAGCCCCTCCGCAACATTCTCAATCTGCTCCCGAGACGGCACAATGATACTCCCAAACGAAACGTAAAC
>NW_019104546.1:79972-119217 GCF_001995035.1 Momordica charantia
CACGGGCCACGCCCGTGACGGCGATTGTGACATGGATGCCTTTGAAAATGAGAGATTTGGCGAACTTGAGAGTGGGGTTGAGGTGCCCTTGGAGAGCTGCTGAGACCATGAGGACATGAGTTTTTTGATCAGCCACAGTCACAGCCGCAGCCACCATATTGTTGTTTGTGAGTTGGGATGTGGGAGACAATGAAAGAAAGACGAACGCTTTGGCACTTTGCTCAATTGGAAGTTGGTTCAGCTCTATTTATAATGTTATGTGAGGAAGGACTACTCGAGAAAAATCCAAAATTAATGACGTAGGTAATTGGTTTACCTAGGAAATTTCATAAACATTAGCACGTTACAAATTGGGAAGTAAAACGCCTAAAAAACCACCACCATTTGCATGATATTTTTTACTCGTCAAATCCTTTAATTTCCTCCCAGCAATGTCAGCTATAAGCATATCAAGATTCCGGTGACAAGATTTGTCGTCTTCCATCCCTCTTTTTGCCACCTCTCCTTCAACTTCCACCCTATTTTCCCATCCAAAAAACTCACTTAAAATAACTCAAAATACAAATTACATTTAACAAGAAATTAGAAATTAACTTTCCACATCCCCTCAAAAGTTTATTGAACTTCTCTGACGCAAGTACCAAATTTTTGAGATAGTGCTTTAATCGAAAATGAATGACAAAATTTTTGGTCAGAAATTTATTTTTTTTTTTAACACAACAAATATAAAATTTGAGGATTTGAAATACTGACCTAAGAGAGAAATAAATGTATACTCATTTAGGCAGGAGAACTTTTTGTTTGATAATATTCATGGTAGAATTACAAATTTGGCAAGAGAATATTTATTGGATAACTACAAACTTACCAAAAAAGTCAGAGGCCTTACTTAAATCAGCTCTTTAATAGAATAAAAACCAGCTTCGTGACTGACAGTGGCTGACGAGGAATTTCAATTTGACCGTTTTTGAGGACATTCTTCTCAAAATTACAAGGGACAGCTACAATTATGTAAAAAATATTTAATAAAATTAGTAAAATAGTAACTATATTTAATTTTTTAAAATATAAAACTTAGGTTCAATTTTAAAATGACAACTTTATCTAAATGATATACATCTGTAATATATTTGACTACTGATATATGTATCTGATATACTACTGATATGAGTGTCTGTGCAATATGTATGTGATATATATCTAAGATATTACTGATTTGAGTGTTTGATATACTATTATTATACTACTGATACGGGTATCTGATATACTATTCATATAAGTGAAAATTTTTGCTATATTTGAAAATTTAAAAAACAGGTGACATATTTTGAAATATATAAAAGATTTTTGCTGTCCACCATAATTTCTCTTACTAAAAAATCGGCCACATGCAAGATTTGACGAGTGTAGGAATGGTTGAAGTTTGATGAAAAATAATCCAAGTGTTATCCACCACCATTTTCCAAAGCATGGGAACTAGAAAAGAATCGACTATGTATCTCAATATTGTTGACATCTTTCAATGAAATTGTTTTGTTGTTCATTGTCAAAATTGAAAGAACCATGTTGCATTAAATCTTTTTCTTCATCTTCTAGCAAGAATATGATACAATTGCTTGAGTTGCAAAGAGGGCAAACAAAATCCCCCACATTAGTTAGGGAATAGATTGATCCATGATATATAAGTAAGAACAACTATATTCGTTGGTATGAGGTATTGTGGGTGAAACCAAAATTAAAGTTACGAGGATTATGTCCAAAATGGACAATATCATACCATTCTAGAGATATCTTAGATACTTTGAGTACTAAACATTTGAGATATATGTTGCATTTCCTTTAATTTCTTGGCATGAACAATAATGACATGTTTTCCTTCAGCATCTTATCATTGCCAAGCTTTACTTGAGAGAATTTATTTCCTGCCATATGATTATTTGCAACCACTATCCAAATACCCTCATAGTTCGAGATTCACTTTAGTGATCAATTTTACAAAAAAATAATTGTTCCCTTCATCTTGTCTTTTGTAAAATTTGCTTAATCTTTTTCCTTTTTATTTTGAAACCAACCATCTTTTCTAGAATGATTTGTAATCCATTCTAAAGTAACAATATTTATATTGATGATTTTTCATAATGCAATGAGAGTCAGAATTACAAGACGTTTTGCAACTTTGCCATGAATCTTTTTGTGATTTTGCCTTAAAATACTTTTAAGATATATTTGAAAGGTGATGTTTCTAACTCATTGCCCCATTAATGCAGTTTTAGTCTTGTCGTTGCCTTTCATTTTTTTTTTGACTTTTTGACCAAACACAAACTTTTGCGACGAGATAAATAGGAAACAATTATGTAAAGGACACGTTGCCATTTAGAACTCTAGCATTTATTTGTGCTATCTGTTTTCTTGGTACTTCACTTATATATCATGACGACAGTGCTTCTTGAACAAATTCATTGAAAGAAATAAAGATATTGAGATTACCTCTCAAGTAATTACTTATACAATTCTGAAAAGTATTCTCCAAATTTTTGGATTTCATCCCTATTTTGAGGAAAATAACTCATAATAGATAGATACATTAAGACGTCAAATAAAGGATGTTATGAAAATTTAAACACTAAGTGAAAAAAATTTTAAGATATGGCCATAAATGGATAAATTAGGACTTGAAAATCTTAAGATATGGATTAATGGATAAATTAGGACTTGAAAAATGGATATGATTTTCTAAGAACCCGAGTGAAAATAGAGTTTAGAAAGTAGATTACCTAAGCAATTACAAGTATTTAATTTGGAGTAACTAACCATATAAGACTAATATCATTTCATTACTTTCAAGAACTTTCTTAGTACGTAACACAAGGGGAATAATTGCCTTAGTGTGATAGTCTCATGAATTTCTCATGTGCTACAATCTCGTGGTTAACATATGTCCTTGTTGCAGTACAATAGTTAGCAGGTGATCCAAGACCGAGAGACGGAGCAGTTTGAGAAATATTGAGCCTAAGCTTAGAGGGTCTTTAATGGGAAGCTAAGCTCAATTAAACTTGTACAAAGACCTACATCGAAAGAATGAAACAATTAAACAATTGAGACTTAGATATATTGTTCTTCACAAGTTCCAAGGCATTCATATCATTGTTTTTTTCTCTCTTCTTGCTCACACATTCTCCTAATAGTGACTTGTCATGTCAATTCGTGGTTTTTGTTCAACTTTACTAAGAAATACGACGAGAGTAAATAAAATAACCCCCCTTTACAAAATAATTATGAAGATTTTTTTTAATAATCATTAATTAGCTAGCATAGTTCTAGTTAATCATTATTATCTAAGTTAATAACTCATTTATGTACATACAATCAACGAAACTTTTCAAAAGATTTTATTGGTAATTAGTTTTTAAATATTATATTCATCATTACATTTACAAAATCACATATTTACAAATATTTCAGAAAATAATCCCATATAAAGTTAGTAGAACCACTCTTTAATTATGTATAGGAAAGTATATTTTGTTGTTTCATTAAATGCCATAATTTGTTATAATTTTCATTCATATTCTCATCTTCTTCTGTCCATATATGAACTTTGACATTGAGAAAAACAAACACACTGATTTCTAGGACATGCAAAGCAGCGTTACAGATTGGAAAAACGCCATATAATTAAGAAACCGCTGCATGACCTTTTTTTTACTCGTCAACCCTTTCTTTCCCTACAATGTCAGCAATAAAAATATCAAGATTCCGGTGAGAAGATCCGCCGTCTTCCACCGCCCTTTTCGCCGCCTCCTTCAACTCGGCCGCCCTTTTGGCCATCGCCTCCGCCTCTGGCCCGTCGGTCATCTCCCTTATGCATCTCTCCACCTCTTCTGAACTCACTACTCCGTCATCTCCCTTTTGCATTCTCACTCCCACCTTGAAAACATCCGTTAGCAATTTGGCATTCGTAGGCTGATCCGTCCACTCTGGAAACGCTATCACCGGAACGCCGGTGACTATCGTCTCTAGCGTCGAGTTCCACCCGCAATGAGTCAAGAAGCAACCCACAGCACCGTGCTTGAGAACCTTGTCAAGAATGTGCATAAAAAAGATTATATCATATCCTATTAACTTAATTTTTTAAATTTAGCTAGTGGCAGTTCATAACTCTATTGGGTAATGTTTCTATTTTTGGTTAGTCATTTATCATTTTACTTATCTTGTTCCTTGTTATTTATTTTCCTTTATATATATATTTGGTAATTTTTGTTTTTTTAAGAAAAATACAAAACTAAGTTTACAGTTTTCCTTTCTATTTTATTATTGAGTACGATGAAAAAATGGGTTTGATAACTTAAATTTTAATCAGAAAAAAGAATCAATATTATACATGAAAAGTATTATTTTTTAAATAAATAATCAAAATTACTTTTGTATATTTATTATACATTTTATAAATAGAAAAAATGATAAAATAATAATTGTATTTATGTTCTTGAAATTGTTGTTTCCAATCCCTATATACAATTTTGCCAATTCGACCGTAACGAATTATATATCGTCAATAAATGTATCACATAAATGATATATAAGTGACCATACATCTTATTTATATATATTAGATACATTAACGATACAAAATAGCATACCTATAATATACGAGAGAGAAAAATGATCATATTTACCAATTATTTTTCTATGCAACAAATTTACAAATATATTACAACCAAATTTTAAACGCAAAAAATACCTCTTATATCTTGGCAACAAGAATGCGTGTGAGCTAGGTGTCAACATCTCATTAGTTCAACTAATTAATTTCACTTAAGTGTTCACTCTAGTTACTACACACATACTCTTTTATTTTCTGACCACCACTAGGAATGACAACGAGGTGGCGTCGGGGGGCCATCCTCATCCCCGCCCCAGGATTTTTGCCCCATAGCACCCATCCCCCAAATTTTGTGGGGTGAGATTCCCCGTTAAAATATATATTTTTTTATATTTTATTTTTTAAAATTTTAAATTAATCTTATATTACTAAGGAGTGAAGAAAAAATGACTAATGAGACTATTAGCTTGAGTATTTTTTTTAAGTTTAAAAAATATTTATAAAATTTATATATATTAATATTATTATGTAAAAAATAGAAAAATAAATAAAATATTAAACAAGACAGTAAATCCTCCCCATCTCCATCGGGAACCTCGATTAGGATTCCCGATTCGACCTCGTCCTTGGTTAAACTAGAGATTTTCAGATCCTATCGGATCGAGTCTCATAGATTTTTTGCCATCTCTACCCACCACTAAATTTGAACGAGTGAGCAGTTAAATTTTTATGGCTGATAAGCAACAAAATAAGCAATTTTCTCACATACAATTAACTTCTAGTAATATACGAACCAATTAGATGTTAATACAAATATTCAAAAGAAATAAAAGAAATAACCCTTTTAATTTAAATTTAACAAACCTGTTCTTGAGAGCACCAATTGACGACGAGGCCCCTCCCACCAACATCCTCCAAAAACCCCGCCGGCAACTCAACAGCTTCCTTCTCCGACGACCCTTTTTTCAAAACCCAAAGAAACGGCTTCCCGCTCCTCTTGAGCCCCTCTGCAACATTCTCAATCTGCCTCCGAGACAGCACAATGATACTCCCAAACGACACGTAAACCACGGACCCCGTCGCCCGCCCGTCCAGCCACCGCAAGCACGACTCATCCGCCTTCCACAGGTCCACATTCTTCACCCCACCTTTGGTGTCATCTTCTTCCCTCCCGAGCAGAAACGGGGACACCAACGGCCCCACGGGACGAACCGTGGGGCGCAGGCCCGCCATGGAGGCCACCACCTCCCCCTCCAGCTCCTCGAAGGAAGTCCCCAGCACCCACCTCACGTCGTCCCTAATCGCTTTGAAGAAGACCGAGAGAATATTTGTGAAGCAGCGGGGGCTGTTTGGGAGGAACAAAGAAGGGAGGTCGTCAAGGCCGAGGAGCGGCAGGCCGGGGAGTTCGACGGGGAGGTCCCGGGAGCCGTGGAGGCAAGGGAAGGGGTTTAGTTTGTTGAAGAAGCGGTAGTAGATGGAGTAGAGCGCGCAGGGCTGGATCCACAGCACGGCGCAGGGGATTTGGTGGCGGGCGCCGAGGGGGATGAACCACGGCATGAATTGGTGGAGGATTAGGCACGAGAATTTGGTGTGTTGGGACAGCTTGGTTATTAGATTCGAGAGGTTTTCGCGGCCTTTGGTGCCGAGCGACTCGAACCACTGGTCGTAGTTGCTCTCGCGGTTGAACTCTAAGTCGAGCCCGTCCGAGAAGAACTCGAGGTGGATCGAGGGGGCGGCAGTAGCGGTAGCGGTGGTTTTGAGCATACGGCTGCGGGCGACGTCGGTGGTGGCGATGGTGACGTGGATGCCTCTGGAAAGGAGGGATTTGGCGAACTTGAGAATGGGGTTGAGGTGCCCTTGGAGGGGTGCTGACACCATTAGGACATGAGTTTTTTTATCAGCCACCATTGTTGTTCAACTTTTAGCTTTTTTGGTTTTGGTTTTGAAGGTTTTGGAGAAGATGCTTGTCATATATAGAGCTCGGTTAGGTAGCTTTTTCATTTTTTTTCCCCTTTTGGTAGCGGAAAAAAATATGGTAGGTTTTATATGTAACTTTTTCAACTTTTAAGAAGTGTGAATTAGACTTATTACATATGTTTAATAGATTAAAGTGTTGGTTTTTCTTGAGTACACCAATATATCTTGGTGGAGTTCGAATACACAAACTTTTGATTGTAAATACGTATCTTAACCGGTTAAGTTAAGTTTAAGTTGACAATCTCTCGTTGTTAAATGTATATGAAAGGGAAGTTAAAAATATCGTTAATATGAACATAGTTAAATGAATATGACACTATTACCATCCTAAAAGTATATGATTCAATCTCCACCCTTTAATATTGCTTACCACTAAACGAAGAAAGCAGCTTATAGGTGTCGGCAACCACATTAGATCGATAGTTCACTAGTCTCCCTCTTATGAAAAAACTATTTAGTTAAATGGGCTTTTAACGTTTGGAATATTTTTCAATTTGGTCCATAATCTATTATATATTAAAAAGAAATAATCTTAAAAATATATATTTTTAGACTACTATGTTGATTTCTAAATTTCTAAACTACAAGACATGCCGCTATTAATTATCAATATAAAACAATTTATTTAAATCTTAAATTACTTTCTCTCTTTAATTATTAACAATTTATTGATTTCAACCTCTAATCTTTATTTTTCAATATAAAATTATCGGCCACATGATAATAATTTTTTGAAAGTAAGACAAATAGGTAGTTTCTCCAACTCTCCATCTGGCAATTTAATCAGGCATTCCGGCGTCCCGTGCCCTAAAAAAATTTTGCCACGTAGTTTCCATTTTCTCTTCACAGTAAATAAAAAATTTCCAGAAAGTTTACGTTACTTTTCCTTTCATCTTTTTTTTTTCTTTTTCACAAAATTTTAGGTTACTTTCCTCTTCACAATAAAAAGTTTCCCGAATAAAATTTTCCTTTTATGTGGGGGAAAACAGCGACGGTTAAAGGAATAGCCTTTTTTAAGGCCCAAAATTAAACAAATGGCAAACTGATGATGTAATTACAATACATGGCTGAATTATATGAAGGAAAAAAGGAAAGAAAATGATGAAAATAGATTTTAACCGAATTGCATTTAATTAAAAACCTAGTCAATGTTTGACATTCAATTGAATTCAAGAAATTTGATTTACTCAATATATCATTTATATCTAATACAGTGAGCCATGTTGTTCTTTCTTTCCTTCTATTTTTCTGTTTTTGAGAAGCAACGACCTTTGGTTAATTGATTAGTGATTTAGATTCCACGCAAGTAATAATTTATTGACGTTGAATTAACTAAGTTCATCACGCCATACCTATTTCATGATATGAATTTGGTGGGTAAGGACAAACCTAGATATAATGTAGTTTGGTGGGACAAAATCAATTCAAACATCAATAGACAAAATGCAATTATTACTATCTTTAATATCAATAGTTTGATCTCCACCCTATCGTTGAACTAGAAAAAAGGGAGGATGCTAATCCTAGATATATGACATTTTTTAGCCAAAAAAATTATGTACCATGTCATTATGCCCGAAATGAGTCGAGAGATGGTGAAGCCTCAAGGTGGTAGCGATCTCTCGCACCTCTAGAGTCATCTGCAGAACCAAACTCAACACTAATATTATGGTCAACCTAACACCTTTCGATGTCTAAGTTAGTACTTAGATCCAATTATAGGAGCATGATGCTCGAAGATGTATCCCTAAATATCTGATTCATACTACCGGCAAGAGAGAGCCGTCTACGATCCTCAAAGATTGTTCGACGACCAAAATCACTCCCCCGCTGCCGACCGACAATCGGTCTGGAACTTCTTGCTCGCTGTTTAGACACGGGATACTGTGCCTGTATGCCTACTTTGCAGGCTTACTATGATTGGACGAGCCGAGGGCCCACGAGTCTCTTGGGCCATGTGATATATATAGAGATTAGTACATTGATAGGCTATTTAGAAACTATAATTACATAAAAGGATTGAATGTATAAAATTTACACTTCTATCATGAAACAACCCCATTTAATATGGTACCCATCACCAAATTTACTAATATATCATTTTGTATGTACACCTCAATATTGATTAATTTTTAAAATCCAAAATTGGTTATTTTGGAGGTTGCCTTTTAAATCCCTTAAATTTTGCCTAATTATACTTTCCAAATGTAAAAAATACCAAATCCCCAAAATCCTCCAAAAAATTCAAAAACCTCATTCCTCAAACTTTTCTTCTTCCTCAGTCGTTCTGGTTCCATCCATTCCTTCGTCTCCAACCGTCGTCTCCATTCTTCTTTGTCGCCGGAACAATCCGTCTAGCTTCTCCTTCGTCTCCGGCCACCCGTCCATTGTTTCTGTCCGTTTATCCCGAGGTTTCTTTTTTGTCGCCGGCCGCCCGTCGACCATTCGAGCCCTCCGTTTATCCTGACCATTGTCTAGTCACCGGTCGAAAGGTTTGTAGGTTATTTGCTTTGTTTGCTAATTGTAGAGGAATATAGTCGTATATACTTTATAACAAGATATACGTTATATCTCCATATAAGCGTATGTTATAATGACTATAGTCTATATCACCATTGTTAAATGTATGTTGCTTAAGTTTATAGCCGGATATAGTTTATATTTCCATATTAATAAAATATATATATATATATATATATATATATATATATATATATATATAAAAAAGTGTATGTATGGGAGATATACATATTTATAATAACTATAGTATTGAATTTTGACCAAAAATTATAATGAAATGAAAAAATATTTTGTAATAAATTTCACTATTTAGTAGAATATATTAAGGAGTAAATTAGGACATTATGAAAATGATTGATTTAGGTCCCACGATAATTTAATGTTTACAAAATCAAATTTGGAATATTAATCTTTTGCATTTAAATAAAAGACTAATTATAATAAATATAAATGCCATAAATAAGGACAAATTTGGTATTTGAAAAAAATTTTAAATCCAGAAATCTGTAAAATTTACAAACATTGGACATTTGTGAAAATAAGTTTCAAAAATAGCTCATCTAAGATATTATCTCATATAAATATATGTATTGTTATTAGTCCACGCACTTTTAAAATGTTCATTTTTTTGTCTCTGTACTTTCAACTTTAGTGCTTTTTTTTAGTACAACATGTGCGGGTGGGAGATGAAACTTACAATCTCTTAGTTTTGGAGATATAATGCTAATTAGATATAAGAAATTTTGGATTTTTGTCCGTTTTCTTAATTCAAATTGGACTTTTAACCCCCTTTCTAAAATCTCTTATTCATGACCATCTCTTCTAATTTTTGACCTATTTTCATTTTCGGACTTTGTAAAATTCCCAAAATATCCTCATTATTAAAAAGCAAAATTCTACACCATCTTTATTTCCTCCGTCAATCTCTCACCATAAACATCACAATAATCAATTACAAACTTAAAAAAATCTAACTTTTAAACTTGAAAAATTAATTACGAATGGAAAACAATCTAACTCAAATAGTTAATTACGTATTTATTATGGAAAAAATCAAGATACCCTAAAATTCCACTAAGTTGACCTAAAAAACCCCATAAAACATCACTGGCCAAAAAAAAAACAAATGGGAAAGCAAGAATCCCGGACAAAAATAAAGCCCGAAGAATCAAGAAAAAAAGGCAAATCCACGATAAAAGGGCCAAAAAAAAAAATGCACGTATCCCGACCCGGATAGCATAATCGCGGATCGGGATTGCATAATATCGTGGACCAGGATAGAATACAAATGTTATCTCGGTCCGGGATTGTTCTACCCAGGTCGATTATGTAATTTCGTTCCAGGATTGTTCTATCCTAGGTCGGGATATTCATGTAATTTTTTTTATAATTATCTTTTTTTAAATTAAATTCTGGATTTATTCAATCTTGCCCTATTTATGGAATTTTGACCAAACTTTTAATTAAATATTCACATTTATGCAATTTTGGGTTGGGATGATGGAATTCGATTTTCATTAAATATTTAATCATTCAATTTTGTAATTTCAACATTTTATTATAGATTTTTTCCGTATTAAATTAGTAATTATTTTTTCAAATTTTAAAAGTTGAGTTTTTTTGGCAAATTTTAGTTCATTTTCTCTCTACTTTCATCATTTTAATTTTTTTGTCCACGTACTTTTTTCGTTCTCTTTTCTCTCTCTTTTTCTTCTTCCCCATTTTCTCTTTTTCTCTTTCTTCTGGTAATTCTATTCTCCTTTTTCTTTTTCTTTCTCCCCTTTCTCTTTTCTTTTCCATTTTTTTTCTTTTTCTTTCTTTCTCTCTCTTCTTCCATTTCTATTCTCTGTTTTTTTTTTCTCTCTTCCCTTACTCTTTTCTTCTCATTATCTCATTTTCTTCTTTCTTTCTCTTCTTCCGTTTTTGTTCTTCTTTTCTTCCTTCTCCCCTTCCTCTTCACCACTCGACTAAAACTGATCGATCGTAGTATAGTTGGTCGATTAGAGTGGTGGAGCTTTCTAATACCGACAAGCTCCAACTTATAGAAATTGAATTTGTCTATAGTCAGGTTTGAATCTAAAACCAACTCTGACCGATCACTAATGATCACCCCTAGGGGTAAATATCAAAAGTTATTTTCACCCCCGAACATATGAATCTTAGTCTGATGCTTTCAGTTTCGTATTTCTATTTCTTAAAATTAGACTTTCTAGTCATAGATATGTTATTATTTTTTGTTTAGAGAAATTTCAACATAAATTTAAGACAAAATACACTATGGTCCCGAAGTTTATATAAAATGGTTCTAAATAGTCTTTAAAATGCTTTTACCGTTAGTTGACTAACTCCTAAAAATGATTTAACTCTTAAAATTTTGACGGTAATAATGTTGATTTTGCAAAATATATTAAAGGAAGGAGAAGAAAGAAGAAGAAAGAAGAAGATGAAGTCTAATCACCATTAAAAATATTATTAAATTAATAAATTTTAACCAATAAGTAATTTTACAGACTTGAAAGACCAAAAGTGTATCTTTTGAAATTACTTTTAGAGATCAAATAGATGCATACGATCTCATATCTCGATATAAAATTTTGTAGAAAGTCATATTTGATGAAAGTCGCATGTATGGCTTGGAGGGAGATCTTGAAAGATCCACCCGAGTCAGAAAGTCAAAATAAAGTCAAAATAAATGAACCCCGTCACACTCATGTCATATGGTAATTTTTTTTTTATAGAAGTTTGGAATTTTATGTTACATTTAAAACAGATATTTATTTTATGCTACCGATGTAAATGTTTTTTTTTAACAAGTAGCAAGTAAGTAAATTTGGTCCAAACATTCTAATAGTTTCTTTCTAAAAGTACATAGGCGTAGGGATCGAGATTCGAACTCACGAACTTATACCCAAACTTCTAACCAAGTATAAGTGCATTAACCCATTGAATTATGCTCAAATTCGCAATCCCTCTAAATTGTTTGCGTGATATCATACCTTTTAATTTAGTGTGTAATTTAATCTCGTGCCTATTTACTATTGTATATTTATTAATTGAGTTAAATTATGGTGAATAAGGTTGGCAAACATAAATGAAAATTTAATCTCTTACGGCTTGTTTAGTTCGGGTTTGTTTGTTCTCCTTATGATCAGTTTTTGAGAATTATTTTATTGTTTCTTAAATAATAAAAAAAAAGAGAGAAAAAGAAATAATGATTAACCATAGTTTTATTTTTCTTTATTAACAGTAAGATTATCAACAGTCTTTCTTTTTTTATTTTTTTTAACAAGACTCTTAATTTGTTTTAGAATGGTACAACATAGTAATCGTAAGATAAAGAATATCAAACCTTTAGGACGTTTGGTTTCCGTTTGGTTTCCCCTTTTCAAAACGGGGAGTACGGTTTGTTAAGATAAATCCACGTTTGCTTCACAGTTTTATAAACCTAGGTTTGTTAGAGTAAATACTATTCCACTCGATCTTTGCTACAGTAAATACTATTTTTTAAATTAAATAAATGAGGAAATTAATTAATTATAATTATAATTATAAATAAGTAAATCAATTTAATTAAAATTAAATGTAATAAATAATTAATTCATATATCCACAAATTTTCTCTTTTTTTTTTCCAAATGATTCAAGAAAAATCTATTTTTTCTTTTTTGTTTTTTTTATCTATTTATAGCTGTTTTTTTCATTTCATATAATAGTTTATTTTGTTTCCTTTTTGTTATCACTATCACATTTGTAAAAGACATTAGCCAATTACGGCTAAATTATTGACAACATTTTCTCTACGGTAAAATTTATGTCGAATAAATTTATATACTCTTGTTTAGACTTTGATAAATACTTGAAAAGTATTTTCGTAGATAATTGAATATTTATTTTAAAAATTAATCATTGGAAAAAATTGGATGGTGTATTAAAAATATTTAATATATCCTTATAATAGTATTACCTCCTTTTATAAGAAAATTGAATTTCGTAAAATAATTTAAATTATTTTAATTAAATAATTAGTTTATAAATTATATTTTTTAAAAAGAATATTAATACTAAAACAACCGAACACAAGTTTGATAAAGCCAATTTAACAAAATACAAAACATACACCTAACAAAGCAAGATTTAACATCAACCAAATATAAACTTAACAAACGACTTAATAAACATATTTGTTGCACTGACCAAACACATACTTAATCCAGACTTAATAAATCATGGCAAAACAGTGAACCAAACACCCCTCAATGTTCATATGAAAATGTGGTTCTAATAATGCTTAGACTATTTGGTAACACGTTGTCCTAATTGGTTAAATTGTGAACACACCTATCTCAAATAAGTTGACATTATTGTTCGTTAGATTATTTATTGTTAAGTTGTTTAATTAAAACTATGTACATGCTACAGCCTAGAAGATTGTTATGATCATCACTTGATTTTTGCTTGCAGAAGAAAATAAAAGAATGAAAAATATAAAAACTCTAGAGTTAAAACAACAATACAATGGTACACTGATTTAATTAATAGTTTCGATAATTAAGTTATTATTTTTTTTTTGGATTTCAACATATGGAATAGGGATCGAACTCACAACCTCATGATTGGAGGTATGTCCAATTGCCGCTAAGCTATGCTTGATTTAACTATAATTAAGTTATTAAAGGCACTAGAAAATTGAAGGTTGAGAGCTAAAAGACTCTCGTCCTTTTTTCAATGTTATTTTTGTGCTCTTTTAAGAGAAAAATATTTTCTTTTTCACATTTTTCTTTCTTATTTGTCAAAAGATTAACGAAGAGATGGATGATTGATATACCAAATATATTATTCTTAGATATGATTGGGGTTGAGCCATTTGACGAGTCCATAGGCATTTTGGCTAGTTGAGCGTCTCTAATTTTTAAATAATGATAATAAAATTAATTTATTATTAATTAAAGAATGATCAATTAAATAATAAAAATTAGCTTTTTTTGTTCATTACATCATCAACGTACTAAACATGCAGGTGCTAGTTGTTACTTTATTAGAAGACTTAAGCGTTAAACTCCAAAGATCAAGTTAGAATAAAATTTGTACAGAAATTTAAGAACATTCAATGTGTTCAAAACTTTAGACAAATCTATTAAAGATAGAGAATTGAAAAGAAAGGTAATATTTCTCAAAAGTAATATTGAAGGTTAATAAATATAAAATATGTTATAGATTAGATTGGACGAGGAGAAGACAGGAATTGGACTGGAGGAGGAGCGGGCTCACCAGGTAAGGAAGTCGAAACCTGGAGACTCGGTCGGTCATAGTCGACTCGAGGCTCAGTGCCAACCAGGCCTCAGCGTCGAGACCTTCTCGGCACTAACGAGTTATCGGCTTCCGGTGAATTCGAGCATATTTAAGGGATAAGACACTTTAATTCCATTTTTTATTACCATTCTAAAGGTCAATGATTCGATTCTACCTTGCAATTACCAAACTCATAAAAGTATGTTGGGTATTTTGTCATAAAACTCGTAGTTTGTAAACAGTGAACATTAATGTGAGGTTATTCAGACAAGTGTTGTTAAATGAAAGTGAATTTGTTTTTTTAATAACTCTAAATCCAATAAATTACGAACGCTTGGCTATTATAATGAGTATTTGGACTTTATGTGGAGACATAAATTGGATCAAGATATCAAGATCAAAGAAATAGCCTAAACAGTCTATAGTACATGGATCAAGTGATCCTGATTCGTTCATGTAGAAACATGTGAGCGGGGGTGTTCTACACAATGAGATTGTGTAAGACTGACCTTGAAATAATCACTGTTACATATTAACACCGTTTATGGATAACATTGATTAATTTCGTTTATCGATGACCTAGATAATTTGATCTAAATCCTAAGCCGTCTATGAACTCCTATTTATTCAGGATTCTCCATTGATTTGCATAGGTGAGAGTAAGCTCATCAGCGTTGTTCAATATGCCTTCCATTTCAGGAATAAGACTGGGTAGATAGTTGGGAACATAGAATTAACAAGACAGAATTCACTCCTACCCAATTTAGGGATAGTAGAGAGGTTGTTCCCTTAAGGGCTGATCCCGGGACTTGAACAAGGGGCCCGATCCTCTCACTGGCCTTAGAGGAATTAGATTTAGTGATTTGATTCTAAATCAATTGTTCATTAGAGGGATAGTGGTACTTAAGGAGAAAAGATGTAACTCAGGGGTTAAAACGGTTTTTGACCTAGCTGAGGTTACGAACGGCCTGTGAAGGATCAACTTACCGACGACGATTATATCGAATGAACACAAATATATCTACAGTAAAGGGAGTGCATCTATAGGCTATAGTTGACAGTCCTGTTAGTTAACAAATGTTGATTAACTAAGTTAAAGAGTTTGACCGGTTAGTCTCGAATCGTTGGAGCCCATGATCTGTAGGTCCATCGGGTCTCCATGCTAGCTCATAAAGGATAAAATTGATGAACCAGGTGAAGCAAGAATGTGAAGTGTTCAAATTTGGTTTTTTAGGGAATATTGTATTTTATATGAGATATAATATATAATTTAATAATTAATTGAGAAATAATTATTATAGAGAGTATGACTTATTTTGTAATTTGATTAATGTGATTAATCAAGCTTAGGTGTCAAAAGACCAATTAATATGAGATATTAATTTGGCTTGGTTTTTGCTTTAATAGAAAATTGATATTTATTTTTGTTTTTATAAAAATTAGTTTTATAAAAGTTTTATTTAAAAAATCAAGTTAGTGATTTTCAAGTGTGGTTTTTGAAGTGTTTCTTCAAGGCAATGACATCTATCTTTTACATGCTAGTGGGGTTTGAAGTGGAAGACATGCAAGACTTGTCATTGCATGCATTTGGTCTTTATATAGGTGATGAAGATCACCTGGAGAAGGCTAATGCTTCCTTGTATAAGTGTAGAATTTTTCCACTCAAATTTTTATTGTTTTCTCTTAGTCATTAGTGCTTTCCCTTCGCTTTCACTCATAATTCAGTCCCACAACCGTGTTCATCAACCCGAGGATAGCATGGATTTGCCGTTGGTGGTCTCATTGAGTTAGGAGAAGAAGTTACAGTGAGGTCTTCAAAAGGTAGAAAGTTAATCACTTCCTGTTTCATTTTTCATCATATTTTTCAGAATGCTTATTTTAGTTAAATTGCTTTCTTAAATGTATTATATGATCCTTAGCTTCCATGGTGCATGTCTAAAGATCGATTAAAGTAAAAATAATAAGTCAATATCATCCCACGGTCACTACTCAACCACCACATTTTTTTCTTGTTAAAATCTTTAAGTCAATGGGTCATTCTCTCGACTCGTATCCATCAGAATCTGATCCCACCTAAAATTAGCAAAATGTAAAGGCTAACCTCAAGATCAATTACGTAAGGAAAAAAAGGGATCAATTAAAGCCAAGCTTTTATAATCTATAAAAAGTAGTTTTTAAAAATTTTATTATATAGTCGCTCGTCGTTAGTTTCGGCACTGGAGTCGACGCCAAAACCGACCAACCTTTTTCTTTCTTTTCAACCGACCGAACTGTCAGTTAGTTTTAGTTTAAACCAATCATTCTTTCTCTCTGTTTTTTTTTTTTGTTTACCTCTTCTGAAGCACAACAGCAAGATTTAGAAAAGAAAAAAAAATCCAATGAAAGTGTTAGATGATGGATAATGGGACCAATAAGACAAAGGGATTTCAGATATGAAAGACAAGAAAATAAACCATAAGTAATGCCATGAAGAAGAAAACATAACTCGAACAAAAAATCTCAAATCCGAGAAATGGAAGAAGGTGCATGAAGAAATTCGTGAGAAAAGGACATAGGAAAGAGTTGAAACAAATATTGGGAGTGTAAGTGTTAAGGTAGGGAGGCAGCGATGGAAAGAGGTTGTTGGCAATTTGGAGAGATGAGGGCTACTGCGTCGGAGGGAGAAAGATGGTCGAGAGGGGGAAAGATGGCCAAGAGGGGGGAATGTCGGTTGCACGCGAGGCAAATAAGAAGAAAACCCTAAAGTTTAGTAATCTATTATATATATACAAGCTTTTCTGTGGTTAATTAGCAATCAGTTGGTCGGTTTGTGGTAAATTCGTTGTGACCTACCGATCGAAAACCGACTCCCGACTAATTAGAGACAAAAATCAACCGACCGTCGTTGGTTCAATCCGTTTTGGTCAATCGGGTCTACTGGAGGGAAAAATACAACATGACACGTGTACAAATGAACTCAGCTCGGTATCATTGGATCCGCTCAACCAAGCCAATGGAGGAGACCGACATACACTCAGAATCAAGCTGAAGACTAGAACTCCATCGGAGAATTGCTTAAGTTCTCTTCATACGGACCCGAGGACTCTGACCTTAGACTTGGCAATCGAACTGGGGGCCCAACAATAATAATCGTGGGTCAAGGCAATTCCAACAGTTTTATCCCCATCCCCCCTCCCACTTAGAAAAGGGATACTTCGCCTCTTCGTTCAGGTACGCAATTTTACTTCGAGAATGACTTATTGTAGCTCACACAACTTGAACATCAGAGTTTGTGTTATTTTTGCAGGTGTCTATTGCTTAAGAGTCGACAGAATTAACCTATGGTATGCCTATGGTGGTTAGACCTAAGTCTACCAACCTGAGACTACCAACCTGAATCAACCTATGTCGACCAACACAGAGCCACAACTGAGGACGAGCACCTTAGTCAACTCGGTTGGGTTGACAAGCACGAGCACCCAGTCAACCAACACGGACTTGGCTACCTCGAAATGACCATCTCGGGTTGATCACCCTCGGACTGGTTCACCACCATGGTCTGACCATCCCAAGCCTAACCACACTAGATCAACAATCCCTAGCCGATCATTCTTGGCCTGACAAGCTTCGGCCAACCAACTCGAGCCGACTGATCCAAAATCCCTTTGAAATAACCAAACATTAAATATTGCAAAATCACTTTTAATCATATGAAAATCGATCTTAATTAGGGAGGTGAAACAAAACAATAAAATAATAAATCACTAATTCTACCCTCATCTAAACACACTTTTAACACTCTAGGTGATTTTAGATAATTAGAAGTGGTTTTTTAATTAAAAAAAATCTACCGTGTTTGTTAATAAATAAGAAAAAAGAGAGAACATGTTTAAAAGATTAGATTGCTTGTAAATACATTTTTTGATGAAACACTGGAGAGATGACTTTAAAAAGAAAATTATTTAAAATCATTAATGCTATCGTAATTTAAGAATCTAAGGGATGATTATTCGTAAAAACAAAAAGTGAGAAATAAAATTTTTTAAAACTAAAACATATACCAACTTAGCCTTCATTAAAAAAAAAACCTTAGTCTTATATCATATAAGTTTATCATCAATCAGTTTTAACGTTCACCAATAATCATACATCCCCAAATTGTTGTACTAAACAAATTCACAACAATGAGAGATTGAATTGAAAATTGTTAAAATATAATAGACTAAATTAAAAAATTTTAGAACAATAAGAACTAAATTGAAAAAACTCTCAAAATATAGATAATACAACATATATTTAACTTTAAAAAAATTACGGAAATAAAAAACAAAACTCATATTTCAATGTCAAAATGAACATAGCTTAGCGGTAATTGACATATATAAAATATTTGAATGTCGAAGTAACAACTTTATGTTTCTTGTATAAACAAAAATAATGGTGGTTCTATTTTCAAGTCAATCTAATTGACAATTCATGACATCTTTTAAAAAAGAAAAAAAAAAGATATTACTTTCTTTGTATCCATATCAAGTGAATCTTAACCATTGATCTTGCCAATACTAGATGCTTTACCGGTAAAACTATATATAATCAAATTAGTAATAAAAAGATGCGTTTTTTTTTTTTTTTTTGGTAACATGGGATTTTTTTTGCATGGATGAAAGAAAAATAAAATAAAATAAAATGCATGAATTTATTTTGAAGCTTTAGTTTTAAATCACAAACATGGGAATAAAAATTATTCGTTTTGTGCGTCTAATGCATATGGTCGAAACTCCTTCCGATCCTGCAATAATCAACGACCCAGATTCCTTCCACAACCATTATTGGCATTTTTTCTTTTTCTTTTCAAATTAATTAAATAATAATGTCCACAATCATCCTCACACCCAAAAACCTTCTTTTAAACGCTACTCTACTCTCTTATCTTCACCCAAAAATAAATAAATAAAGGAAAAAAAAAAACATTTTTATAATTATTGATCGTTGAAAAAAGCCCAAAAAAAAAGAGAAGTTTAAAAGTTAAAACATACATTATACATGTAACTTTTACGAGGGAGAGAGTTTGGGAGAAAATTTTACTTTCCCATCGTGACTCTTTTGTCTCATTGATCTTGATCGAATTTTATTTTTTTCACCCGACGATGCTCGTTTGAGCTTTTGGACTTGATACCATATTGATATTCCTAGGTTATTTGAGTAATAGTTCATATCTATTATAAATATCTCATGTTATCATCAGAGTTCAAACCTGGAGATATCTACTTTAATGACCCATGCTCTCATTCAATACTACATCTAACAAAATTTAAACAAACAATCAAAACATCATTCAATAACTTATCGACAACACAATATTCACCGAGATATTTGCACCGCAAAGCCATGGAGACTCCGCTCGCCATATTCTATAGCTGAAAAAAGAAAAAGAAAAAGAAAAAGAAAAAGAAAAAGGAAACCCTAGATGTATCAGATGATTCCCTATTTGGCTGGTGAGAATTGTATGGCACAGCAAAAGTGGTTATCAAAAGGAATATGATGTGATATACATAGCCAAGCCCAAGAGGGGGAAAACACAATATATAATAACAATTTGGACCATTTTGGCTGCATATGCTGGTTTCAAAGCCTAATCTTTCTTTCATTCAGTCTCCCCAAGCCTATGAAAAAATAAAGTACAAATTAAAGCGATCAGTCAAAATTACAACTTTTTGACACCAACTCTCAGCTGGGCTTCTTAATCCCCAATTTGAGATGCCATTTTCTAGATACTATCTTTTCTGCTCCATTCTTTTTGGCTCTCTCAGAATCTTGTAAACACACCCTCCAATTCCTCCACACCCCCCTCTAAAACTCAAGCCCCCCACTGCACACTTTGAGCAGAGCAAAAGGAAAAAAAAACAATGAAGCTTCTGCTTTTGTTCTCTCTGCTCCTCATGCCCGTGTTTCTGCCCGCGAGCTCTAATTTTGCGGTCGACGGTAGAGCGCTACGGGTCGACACGGTGGATGGCTCCGATGGTGGTGGCGGTGGAAGGGACGACATGTCGGATCGGCGGGAGTTATTGGATGATCGGGTTTTCACGTTGGCGTCGGGGCCCAGCAGGAAGGGAGATGGGCATAAGTGAAGGATGGGAAAAGGGTCGACTTGTCGGATTATGTTTTGTTGTTGTTTGTATTCATTTGGTTTCGGTTTGGCCTCTCATATTCTAATCTGTAAGGAAGAGTACGCTTTTGGATTGTACAAAAAGAATTCTTTTCGCAGATTATAATTTACTGTCGTGATATTGTTATATATAATTTTCTTGGGTTGTGTTTGTGATCCAAAACTTAGTCAGTGCTGACTGATTAAACGTTCATTCCTTGACTACCATTAAAGTTTTTGACACTTAAAGGAGAGAAATGTAAAAAGAGATACTTTTTCTGTTTTTTTGACAAAGAAAAAAATGGTCAAATTTTCAACCCTCACCGTCTAAATATTTTCAGTGACAGCATTTGAATTTGAGCGTATTGCTCTGTTTTCCCCCTCTTTAGTTAGGGTAGGTTTCTCTTTTTTTCCTCAATTTAAAGAATTTCAAGGACTTTTTTTTTTAAATATTGTTAAAATCCAAACTAATCTTCAAAATAATGCTTCCTTGGAACTATTTCGAAAAACAATATTTCAAGAAAAGATAATATCTTGGATAAGCTATTTTATAAAACTTATTTTCATAAATAGTCCAATATTTACAAATTTTACGACCTTAAATTTCTGGATTTAAATTTTTTTTTAAATGTTAAATTTACATTATTTACATTATTTATATTTATTATAATTTGTCTTTTATTTAAATGTAAAAGATTAATATTACAAATTTGTTTTTGTAAACATTAAATTATTCTGCGACCTAAATCAATCATTCTCATAATTTGCTAATTTACTCCTTAATATATTATACTAAAGAATGAAATTTATTACAAATATTTAAAAGTATAACATAAATATTAATATAGCCATTATAACATACACTTATATAAAAGTATGTATCTATGTATCTATGTATGTATGTATATCCGACTACCTTTTCAGTTATATAGAAATATAAACTATATTTGGCTATAAACTTAAGCAATATACACTTAACAATGGTGATATAAACTATAATCATTATAACATACACTTATATCAAGATATAACTTATATCTGGTCATAAAGTATATACGACTATATTCCTCTACAATTAATAAACAAAGCAAATAACCTACAAACCTTCCGGTCGGCGACTAGACAATTGCTGGGATAAACAGAAGGCTGGAATGATCGATGGGCGGCTGACGACAAAAAAGAAACCTCGGGATAAACGAAAGGAAACAATGGATGGACGGGCGGCTGGAGAAGAAGAAGAAGCTAGACGGATTGCTCCGACGACGAAGAAGAACAGAGATGGCGGCCGGAGACGAATGAATGGACGGAAATATAACGATAGAAGAAGAAGAAAAGTAGGAGGAATGAAATTTTCGAATTTTTTCAATAATTTAGGATTTTGGGGATTTGATATTTTCACTATTGGAAAATCTAATTAGGCAAAATTTAAGGGATTTAAAATGTAATTTACAACTAGCCAATTTTGGATTTTTAAAATTAAATTAATATTGAGGTGAGATAGGATATATTAGTAAATTGGGTGATGGATACCATCCTAAATGAGGTTGTTTTTGTGTAAATTTTATACAAGTCAATCCTTTTATCTAATTATAGTCTCTAAATAACCTATCAATGTACTAATCCCTTAAAAAAATCTTCAGCCACTAAGTTGTCTCTAGAAGACACGATCAACATATACATGGTCTAGCTACTCATGTATGTCACCATATTATTTGTCTATATAATCATGTCATCGATACACGATGGGCCACATCGTCAAAATTTCACGGAGATTGGAACCTTCTAATATTTTTGAGGTGATAAAATTTCCTAATGCCACTCATATCTATTAATTAATATTTTATTATAAAGTGTGAACTAATAAAATGTGAGACATTAACCATTATGGGTGGTTCCAAAGAGACTGAGTTAATTAAGAGGGAATGAGTTCAAACTCATGATGGCCACCTAACGTTCAATCAACCTCCGAACCAAAGTTTGTTTTTCATAGATTTGTTTTATTTTTTTTTTATTTTGGTAGCGACTCGAAACCCCTTCTCTCATGATAGACCCTTTAAGAGATGACGTTGTCTGGTCGATGATGTTGCAACAAGTTGGTCAAATCACAACTATTTTGGATGGTGCTTAGAATTTCTGTCTGAATTTGAGATGTTGAAAACCATGACACATATGTGGTGAGCTGGAGCTAGTTGACTTCTTTATCAGTTGGGTTAGTTAGCTACTTAATTGGCCGCTTGAGTGTGATTAAGGGCAGTAGAGAATTATTTTGTGAGGCTCACATATATACTATGTAAACTCTCTATATTAGTGATAACAGTAAGATTCCCACCAAAGTGGATGTAGGCATCTCTGTTGGCCGAACCACTCAAAATATCTGGTGTGTAATTTCTACTTCATCACATCTTCAATTTCTTCGTAGATCTAATTTTTGCTTGTAATCTGTAATTGGTGTTTTGATCGTTTTCATGCAAGCTTGAGTACAATATAGGATTGGTGTACTTATTCCGATTCAAAACCTCGACACGAGAAAATCCGCTACTAGTATTCTACATCTTTTCGGGAGATCATTCTTTAGTTTCATAGAAAGTAAAGAAACAAAAAGCACCTTTATCCGTATCATTAACAAAGGCCGAGTAACCAAGCTAGTTTAGTTATCACAACTACTTTGTGATATACAGATTTCATTTTCTCCGCTATTTAATTATGCACGTATACAACAGTCGAACTATATTCACATTGCATCCAATCCTACGTTCCAAGCAACACACAAAACACATTATTGTCATCAAGTTCATTACAAAGTTTTGTAAAGCTCATACCCCTTTGTTCATAGTAACAACTTACCAATTCTGTTTTCCACAATTGAAGACATTAGTGTAAAGTAAACATCTCACACCAAACAAAACCACCATCATCTAGCACACTCAATCTTGAACTGCGCCACCAATTCTCTTGCATTCACAGTGGTGCTGTCCTCATCCATCATCATCATCACAGAATCATCAATATCACCCATCGCCATGGAAGGAATCTCCCACTGAGCATCAACAATTGTGGTGCTGCCATCAAATCCCTTCCCCCCGCCTGTGGGCGTGAGCTGAAACTGCAAAGACAGTTCCAAATCATACACCACATCATGCATTGAAGGCCTCTTTGCACCAACTTCATCCACACACATCTGCGCCACTTCCACAAATTTCCTCAACGAATTGGCCTCAATCGTCCCCACAAGAAAAGGGTCGATCAGTTTCTCCACCTCCCCCCTGCTCTTGCACAGAATCGCCCAGTCCGCCAGGTTTATCTCCTCGCTCGGGAGCGACTCCACGATCGGAGCTCTCCCGGAGAGAGCTTCGAGAAGCACGACGCCGAAGGAGTACACGTCGGATTTCTCCGTCAGCTGGCCCGTGTTGAAGTACTCCGGGTCCAGATATCCGTAGGTTCCTCGGATGGTGGTGTCCAATTCCTTGGCGTCCGGTACACCGGATTTCGATATCCCGAAATCGGCGACCTTAGCCATGGAGTTTTTGTCGAGTAAGATGTTGGTGGTTTTGATGTCACGATGAATGATGACGCCTGCGGTGGAACCCGTGTGTAAATAGTCGAGTCCTTTCGCTGCGTCGATGCAGATTTCGAGTCTTTGCTTCCATGACAATGGAGGATTATTACGGGCCTTTGAACCGTATAAGTACTCTCTCAAAGTTCCCCCCTCCATATATTCATAAACCAAGATCATCTCTTCGCCTTCATCACAATATCTGTTAGAGAAAAGAATACCCTTTTAGCCTTTAACTATTTGAAATATGTAGCAAAAGTAACAACTCATTATTTTGTTAGAAGATCATATATTTTTGCATTATTCTCTCTTAGTTCTTGATGGCCAATATAAGATAGGTATAAGAACTTTTAAGTACTTTCATAGGAATATCTGGTAAGAAAGAAGAGTGCACTCACAGAATCTTTTTTTTTTTAAATAATGAACCGACAATTTTCAATAATAATTAGTATAGAAATATATGAAAGGCTTATTTTCCGAAAAGTAGACTAATAAAAATGGATAAAACTTTGCTTATGGATAAGTAGACATCTTCCTACCTACCACCATTGCAAGACAATTATTTCAATCCTAATTAAATTTTTAGTCCGTTAATTTTTAAAAACAACCCTTCTGTCCTTGATATTATTTCGTTCTCAACTAATTTTTGTAGCTCTAATGTATGTATATATATACATTTTAATCTCGTGTTGTCCCTTTATTAAAAATAAAATAAAGGGTAAAGATATAATGGTGTTCCTTTTTTTAGAAGTTGAAGAACTAAAATAGACATTTTGAAGCAGTAGATTAACAAGTACCCGTATAACGAAACGAGATGTCGGTGTCGAATTTCAGACAGAATAATGACCTCAGTCTGAAACTCCTTCAAACCCTGTCCAAACCCAGGCCGGCTTCGTTTCACAGCCACCTCCTTGTCCCCAAGTCTGCCATAATAAACCTTCCCAAATCCCCCAACACCAATGGTTCTATCCTTGTCAAAACCATCAGTCGCCGCACTTATCTCCCCAAACGAGATCTTCAGCTCAAGGTTCAAATTAGGAGCAAGATCCTCAATGGACACAATCTTCTCCGAAGGATCATTCTGAGGAACAAGCAAAGGCCGAGACTTTTTGGACTTCCCAACTCTAAAATAGCACAAAACCAGCCCCATCACAACCCCCAAAATCACCACGCCCCCACCAACACAAACCCCAACAATCACCCCCTTGAGATGATTTCTTCCCTTCTCTTCCGCCGTCTCAACAATGGCACCCACAAACGATTTCTCCACCAGCTCCCTAATCTCAATCCCATTCAAGAACGCCCTTGACAATGGAGCATCATCATTTCTGGCCACGCCGGTGTTGAAGAACCCTGAATTGTCTGTAACAACTGCAAATTCCTGCCTAAATGGCTTTGCAAAAGCATTTATGTCAGTGTTTTCGCTGGAATCCATAAAAGTTCGGTTGCTGCCGAGGAAGTAATCGAAACGGAAAGTTGTGCCTCGTTGTTCGGTTATAATGTCGCAGAAGTGGAGCTGAACGAAGTACTTTGTGTTCTTCTTGACCTTGAAAACCCATGTCAGATTTGAGAGCCTTGAGCGTCCCGTGGCGTCCATTTTTAGCTCCTTCGCTGTACTGTACACATAAGTTGGGGCTGTGTAACCTGTTGTCACTTCTTTGTATACTATGTTTCCTCCGTAGCTAATGGTTTTTGCAGACGATGGAAAAGCCAGAAATTTATCATCTGGCAACCAAGTTCTCCATAGGGTGTCGTTATCTGGTGTGATCAAGGAACCTCCCACTGAAACCCTGTTATCAAGAATATTAAGAAATCTGTAATCCATTGCTTAAGCTTTTGTCAGGAGTGGTCGTGTGCTAGTGATTCATGTGTTTGCATAAATGAATCAAAAATTAAAATATTTGCTTTGTTGCTTATCAATATGAATTATATTAACTTTACCCCTGTGACAATTCAGTTGGTAAAAGCTTGAGATTTCTGGATCATTCTGACTTCTAAAACTAAGTTCTAACCTTTTAATAAACTTAATACCAAAAATTTTTGATGTCTCCCGACCTTTGCGTAGATGCTCCTAAGTGTAGAGAATTTGTTGGTTCACCCACTCAAAAGATTCAATTAATAGCTCACAATCACTTGCTTTTTAGTACAACAAGTGGGATGGAAGATTCGAACTCAACCTTTTGATTTGAAACAGGTGCCAATTACTAAGTTATGCTCATGTGGGCGACAATCATTGGTTAAGTTCGTGCTAAAAGAAAGTTTAAAACGTTGAATCAAAGATTAAATTTACCGTAATGAAAACGTTTAGAGTTGGAGTATGACTTAACACCTGTAAGAAGTATGAAATGCTTCGGAAAGCATGGAATACTGGCTGCCGTTGAATCTGACTTGTGCAGAAAGGGCGTAAGCCGACTGTGGTTTGAATTCGTCAGGGGCAAGAAAGAGTTCAATTGCATTCACAAAAGCCAGAGCAGATTGTAACGGAGAAAATTGGATGCCAAATGACCCATTTTGAAGCTCAAAAGCGAACTCCTCAACAATTGGTGTCTTAGCACCACTATTATGGACAGAGAAATTGGACAGCAATAGAAAACCAGAGCTTGCGGAGACATTAAACCGAGCTTGAGGGAGATTTTGATGTGGGAAGAAATGGAGACGCACCACGTAGGTGCCATTTTGATTGATGCCGTTGAAAACGTACCATGTTGGCTCATTGTAAACTCTTGCTGTGTGATAGATTTCCGGTATGGTTTTCGAGATGGTGTCGTCTTTAACCCGTTTGCTTTTTCCAGGGCTGATCAGCCACGGTCTGGGCTTCGCGTCGCCGATGAACCGTCGGTTGAGTCCAAAGTTGACGTCGGAGTCAGATCCACAGTTGAGAAAGTACTTGTCAGGAGGAGTGTAGGCTGAAGAGATGAGAAAAGGGGAAGAAAATTGAAGAAGTAGAAGAGGAAAGAGGTGGAGGAAAGACATTATTGCATAGGGGTGAGTTTCTTGCTTTTCCTGAAGGGATAGTGAAGAAGAAATAATATACCTTTTCGAAGCTGATTTATGACTTAATAAGTTAACTATGCTTAAGTTCGGTACGATAACGATTAAAGTTAGGATACAATAATTGATTGACGATTTTTAGGAGGCGTCAATGGAGAAAGACTTGATTTTTTCTAAGTTATTAATAAAAAAAGACTTGCTTTACTCGACTTGTCATTTGTGAGTGCACACAAAGAAAAGATACAAGTGGTGCGCACCAGGAGAGGATAGGTGTGAAAAGAGAGTGTCCAAAAAGCTGTTTGGTAGCAAAGAAAGATTCAAGAAAGCAGGCACTCTCTTTTTCAACTTTTGAAAAGATGTTTTTGAATCTCCATATATTTACACACAAACAAACCCACTTATTTTGGAACCCCTAATTAGGGGATCAATTAACTTACATATGGAAGTTAAGTTAACTAGAGCTTAAGAATAAGGTTGTGTTTATGAATTTGGAACTTAGATTCAATTTTATGGACTACATTCCTTTGAGATATGATCGTCTTGCGAAGCTTAGACTCATGATTAGGTCGACAAATGCTCAGAACCTACATAGAGAGAGAAAAAAAGTCATGATGCTCAAGTTATGAGTCTATGTGCGATCGATTCTCAGAGAGAGTAATATAATAGTATCACGTATCTGGAAAATGAAAGCGGATCTCTCTATTTATACGTTTTGGTCTACATATCTCACTTGCTCAATGATTACAACCATTCTGTAAATCGTAGTGTATTGTTGCCAGAAAAATGGTTAAAAGTAATGAGGTACAGTGCTTTGATCATTAGCTCGTCGTTTAAGAAGGTCGACCATTGAGATCTATATGCATCGCCCCACCAAGGAAGGTGGCCGGTCTGCCTATTAGTCTTCCCAAACTTTCAGAGTTCTCATGCCCACATGGTACTTCTGACCTATAATTTTGACCTCCAATAAAATCGATATTTTTAACTAATCGTTAGTAATATGAGTGTAAAATAGAAGAGAGTTTACTTGGAAAATTCCAACTCAGACGAAAAATAGCGTGACCAAGATCTAGCACGCCAAGTAATTGTCCACCGAGATCGTCACGAACCTTTATTGGTAGCCACCTCACCTCCGACCAGGCTGACATGCACACAATCTTCTAGATTTAAGATTAAACCATTCCATATCATATCAATATATACTTTTACTCCATGATCAAAATATGGTAAATTGCATTGGATAGCAAAAATCTTTTATATATTTCAAAATATGTCACCTGGTTTTTAAAATTTTCAAATATAGCACAAATTTTCACGTATCAGTAATATATCAGATACTCATATATATATATATATATATATATATATATATATATATATATATATATATATATATATATATATATCAATTAGTAATCAAATATATTACAAATATATATTATTTGAATAAAGTTGTAAGTTTAAAATTGAACCTCCGTTCTTTGGTTCAAAAAGTGTTATATTTGAAAAAATTTGTGAATGCTATTTTGCTAATTTTACTAAATGTTTTTACTATATTTGTGACCGCCTCTAAAAATACTGATGAACTACTCATATCAATATTACACTCGCCATATATAAATATGTATAGAAATATCAATGCTTAGGCGATACTTAGCGTTACTTAATCCCTACCGAGGAAAATGAAGAGATCAAAATTTATACGACAAAACAATTAGAGACTTGGAGCATAACGCACTAAGCCATCTAGATAAAGATATAGAATAATACTTACTTCCTAATCTATCAATATAAATCTAGTTACTAATCACCACTAAAAATATGATGTATTTATTTTTGAAGAAAGTAATTAAAGATCTCTTCCGTCTCATTTTGCATTCATCTCTACTACTTTTCGTACGTATAAAGGATGGGGAGCAAAAAAATATTATGGTCATTTAGGATGAAAATTTAAATCTTAAATTGTGACTAATTTTTTTACCTCACGTTATTAATAATGTAACCTTTTTTTTAACATATATCTCTAGTTTTTTTTAACTTTTTAAAAGATAAAAATATAAAACAATTATCCAATAGGTCTGATTTTCTATTACTTTCAAGTTTAGGGGCTATCAAAATTCCAGAATTGTTACTTTGATCATAAATGAGGGTGGGGAGGGAGAGACTTTCTTTAAACACACCATCCTTTTTTATTAATTTAATGAAATTATTGCTTTTTCTAAAAATATTTGTTTATTTAGCACGTTTATTATTTTAAATTAAAAACATATCAATTCAAAAGTTCATACTATCGAGGAGAAACTTTTGTTTACTTTCGCCAAAAAAAAAAAAAAAAGCACACACACACCAATTATAGCTTTATAAGTGGGGCATGGGATATTTTGCTCTTTTCTCCATTCTTCTTTCTATTAATTTATTATAATTGATTTCTAAAAATTACAGTTAGTTTATGCATTCATTTATGCTTTATTTGACATCCAAAGTTGAAAGAAAATAATCTTAAATTCTAAAATTTTAAAAGATACAAATGATTTAAAATTCTTAACTTTGTTTGGAATCAAATAAATTTTAATGAACTTAGTATGGATAAAAAATAAAATTTCTTTATTTTGGTACTTTTTAAGTAAATATTTACTGCTTACTCTTATAATTTATATATAGCACTTAAAGAAAAAGACCTCAAACCCTACCCTTTCCTTTTTTCCCCTTAATATTTTTATTTATGTACTAAAAAGAGAGAAAAAAAAAAGGTAAATCCAACTCCCTCTTTCTTCCCCTCCCTGCTTTTTCCCATCCATTTATTTATTTGATATAAAAAGTACCCGAAAGAAATATAAAAAAGAGGAGACCTAAATGAAGCACTCCAATAGAAATTGATGCAATATCATAATTACAAAAAAGGAGATTTGAAAGACCAAGTAGATATCGTGATTTTGATATCCTACCATAGGTTAGTAGAGGGTTTAGAAATGCCTGTCCATTTATCTTGTGAAGCTTCCCATTTTCTAGTCGCTTCCTTTTTGCTTCCAATCTAATATGATCTTTCTTCTTCCTACACATCATGCTTGTATGCATATAGCACAAAATGATGATTCTACTATAAAAAAAAAAATATTCCAACTGCCAATCAAAATTCAATGAAATGACATATATGACCGTTGCAATAGTAAAACGTCAATGCTCCCCTACTATAAAAGACAGAGTTTCTCATTTTTAAAGGTTGTACAGTCTCTTAGCTTTCACATAAGCTCGTCTTGACACCCAACTTGAACTCAATATTAACTTGAGCTTCGAAATGTACATGGTTGATCAGCATCGGTTTTATTTATGCAAATAATTCGACAGCTTGGCAACCAACCTCAAAATCTATGTGGGACTATTGCTGACATGCCAACTCATTCAGTGTAGTGCCAACTCATTCAGTGTAGTGCATCAACACAGTCTGAAAACATATCAACTTAATCAAAATAATTATAACAATTAACACAACTAGATTTATAAAACCATAACCACCTAAAATTGCACATCATACAAGATGTATCAATCAAATGAAATGAATATCTGCCAACTTAGCATAGCTTTTTGGTTATTAATAAAGCATATATGTGCATTTTAAATTGTGATATATATGAGAGAGAAACTACAAAATGTATTTAATCTGAACCCTAACTACAATGGGAATACAACTTATTTAACTAAGAAAAATACTTACGAGCAAAGTATTTACCTTTAACCGATGGTGGTGTTGCAGTCAAACGCCTTCTCGCTGACAACAGGTTTGAGCTGAAACTTCAAAGCACATTCCAAACCATACACCACGTCGTGCATTGAAGGTCTCTCCGCCCCAACTTCACTCACACAAATCTCTGAAACTTCCAAAAATTTCCTCAATGAGTTCGCTTCGATCGTCCCCATAAGAAACGGATCAATCAGCTTCTCAACCACTCCCTTGCTTCGACAGAGAATCGCCCAGTCGGCGAGATTTATCTCTTCGTCGCTCCGAACAGAATTGACGATCGGAGGTCTCCCAGAGAGAACTTCTAAAAGCACGACGCCGAAGGAGTACACGTCGGATTTTTCCGTCAGCTGGCCGGTGTTGAGGTACTCTGGATCTAGATATCCGTAAGTTCCTCTAATGGTGGTGTACAATTCTTTGGCGTCGGATTCTCCGAACTTCGATATCCCGAAATCGGCGACCTTCGCCGTGGCGTTTTTGTCGAGCAAGATGTTTGTGGTTTTAATATCCCGGTGGATGATGACGCCGGCGGCGGTACTAGTGTGCAAATAATCAAGCCCTTTTGCTGCGTCGATGCAGATTTGAAGCCTTTTTTGCCATGACAATGGAGGATGATGATCATAATCATGGCTCTTCCTCGAACCGTATAAGTAATCTCTCAAAGTTCCCCCCTCCATGTATTCGTAAACCAAGATCATCTCTTCATTTTCGTGGCAATACCTGTTAAAAGAATAGCCATAAAAGATTTGGGGTTAAAGATCCCACCTCGAGATAAATAACATAAAAAAGAAATGGGCTACACGACTCATATCTTCATATCTATCCCCACACCTGTACCGATTCTTGCTTGGTAGAAATTGCGTCAACGTGACTTCAACTCAAAACCTCAAGAATATTCTTTGAGATCCCATGTCACCCAAACAATCATTCAGAGACGAAACAAATTTAAATATTATACATTATGTATATCCTATAAAACGACACTCTAACCCATTAACTTATATTTTTAAGATCATTGAAACAAGGATGTCCTATCGACTTAAATTGTTGAGTTAAGGAAGAGTTTCAACATACCCATATAACGAAACAAGATGCCGATGTCGAATCTGAGACAATATAATGATCTCTGTGTGAAACTCCTTAAAACCCTGTCCAAATCCAGGCCGGCTTCGTTTCACAGCCACTTCCTTCTCCCCAAGTTTGGCATAATAAACCTTCCCAAATCCTCCAACTCCAATCGTTTTCTTCTCATCAAACCCATCAGTTGCCGCACTTATTTCCCCAAACGGGATCTTCAGTTTAAGGTTAAAATTGGGAG
Organism: Momordica charantia; assembly: GCF_001995035.1. The sequence goes on from NW_019104546.1 coordinate 112,080, forward strand.
CAAGATCCACAATGGATACAGTTCCTTCCAATGGACGTTCATTTTGATCAGTAACAAACAAAGGACCTCTAAAGTAACACAAAATCAGCCCAATCAGTAGCCCCGTAATTACAGCCCCACCAACACAAACCCCAACAACCACAATTCCCAAGTTGTGATTTTTTTTCTGCTTCAGCTTCAAAACAGGAGCACCCACAAACGATTTCTCAATCAACTCCATAATCTCTACTCCATTCAAGAATGGTATTGACTGTGGAGCATCTCTACTACGGGCTATACTCATATTGAGATATCCTGAATCGTCTGAACCAATGACAAACTTTAACGTAAATAGCTCCCCAATTTGATGAATATGGCCTTTTTCGGTGGAACCTAACAAAGTGACCCGATTACTGCCGGATAAGAAATCGAAGTGTAAAACTTTGCCTCGTTCTTCGACTATAATTTCGCAGAAGTGGAGCACAACAAAGTATTTGCCGTTCTTCTTGACCTTGAAAGCCCATGTTAAATTTGAAAGCTTTGATCGTCCAGTGGTGTCCATTTTCAATGCCTTGGCGGTGTTGTACACATAAATTGGGGCTACGTAAATTGAAGTCGCCATATATTCTATTTTTCCGCTGTAGCTAATGTTTTTTGCCGCCGATGGAGAAGCCAGAAACTCATCATCTGGCAACCAAGTTCTCCAAACGGTGTCGTTATCTGGAGTGACCAAGGAACCACCCATCGAAACCCTGCTGTTAACAATTGTGTTTAGTTAACCATAATCTTTAAAATATTTCTTATAGAGGTATGAAAATTTCAAAGTAATTTGATTTATAAGCAAGAATCAGTAAAGCTTTACCTTTTTAATCCTAAATTGAAGGAACCTGCATGACTCGTCTTTTTGTATTAAGCTCACAAAAAATTTCGACACGACTTCACGGTATGTGATAACCAACAAAATTTCATGCCCTTTTTGTTAGAAACGTTGATAAGCCCTCACTAAAATTCACTCTAAAACTCACCAACTTTGAAGAGAATAAATTTGTTCTCTTACGAAACTCATCAACATACCAGAGAAGCCACAAAATAAAACACACAAGAGAAGACACAAAATAAATATGGATACATGTATACACACCATTCATGTATCTCAATACATAACTTAATGTACCTAACAATTCATGTATGTGTACGAGAACGAATCTAGCTTAAATTTTAATACCCTTGCTAATAGTTCTCATGTGTTTAACATTATATAGTGTATCGTATAAATTGTTAAAAATAAAGGAACTTTCGTACCCAAGTATCACACAATGATATGATATTATTGTCCGCTTTATGTATAGCCCTCATGACTTTATTTTTTATTTCACCAAAAGACGTTATACCAATTAAGATAATTGTTCTCTCTTATATATCATGTATCAATCTCTTCCCTAATTAATGTAGGATTTTGTTTGCACACTTTAGAAACTTAACAATACTTTCCTCAAACAAAGTGTCACTTGTACCTTGTCTTAAATAAGTCATGCATTCATCTACTCTCAACTGACAATGAGAGCCTGCTTCTATCCAGCACTTCTAGATATATCACTTGCTACACGGACCACCTTGTGGGAACACTAGGTGTCGTTCTATTGCACTTTCAATCTCCGCCCCTCGAACAAAGAAACATCATTCTTCCTATCAATCTACTTGACTGTGATTGGCTTCTTATCAATCTACCTTGACTTGATAGGGCATATCTTGCTCTTCACCCGAGCATAGAGCACCTTGCTTGTTAAGGATTTTACATTGAAAAGAGAGGGGACTTAACAATGTATTATAATAAACATGGGCTACTTCTATCATTGCTAATTGGTTTTGAGATGAATCTCATGAATATTAATATTGATCACTTTTTTTTTCGATTTTGAGATCCATCCACAAGTTCCGCAATAACTATTAGGCTTACCAATCACTCTTATTAGCTCTCCTCTACGAAGATTCCTCCCAAACTGCTAGGTTTTTTTTACCATGGCTTGGATACCACTTGTTAAGAAAATTACTTACCAAGAAACTTTTTCCCTTCTACAGTTCTGTAGTGAAAACTAAATCAACCACTCTAATAAGATATATAGAGAAAAGCAAATAAACGACACAAGCAATTTATACTTGTTCACTCAACTATGGGTTACGTCTAGTCTCCTGCGACAAAGGATTCTACTATGATTTTGGGGTAATACAATGCGCAATACAATAATCTCTTAAGATACTCTCTCTCTAGATGCCTCACTAAAGGCCTACTAGCTTCTATAAACTATGTGCAACAACACACTGATAAAATCTAAAACTTGAAACTGTAGTATTTATAACGTCGTTACAGCGTCATTGCGCTAAGGACGCAAAAATATCCGTGTGCAAGGAATCGCGACATCGCAGGGGCGCTGCCTCCTCGGCCCAGGTGGCCTCCGATGCCAAAGTCAGGAAGAATCCGAGTTGCCCTACAGAGAAAATGGATGAAACCGAGTTGATGAAACTTGAGGTTTGCAACCAACGTGTGCCATGTGTATTGTGAGAATTGCCTCCAACAGGGTTCAATCTCAAAACAAGTTGGCTATGAGAAGACTAAGCCCATGTCTATTATAAACATTTGTCAGATCTGTTATCTTATCAATGTGGAATCCTTAACGTGTCCCTCAAAGATGATACTCTTTTGGGTTCACCGATCTTAGGCCGAATCCCATTTTTGGATTAGGTGCTCGTTTGAGTTTTTTTGGCTCTGATACCATATAGATTTTGAACAAATTTTAATAGTCTACACACACTCCAAACTGAATGTTATACCGATTGTATTGATTCAGTTGATGCACAAGGAATATACATATACTAGCACACAGGTCATGCTAAAAAAGGCAAGAGATTTCTCAATGAAAAAATAACAAAAGTCTTCCTCTTGTTTTGGAATATGTTCCAACGGTAATCTCAATTATGAGCTGTGATTAAGACTTGTTTATGGAATATGCTTTAATTGATAATCTCAATTACGAGTTGTGATTGAGACCAAATATTTGGTTGAATATTTAGAATCTTAAAATGTAGAAGAAGGATGCGGCTAATCATATAGGTTGTTGTGTTTGTTGTTGCTGTTGAGCTATCTTCTTTTACACTAACATCTTCTTGGCGCCAACCAAGGCTCGGACAATCCTACATGGTTTTTTCTTCTAGACGTAAGAGATACATCCATGTACTCCTACTGGAACTAAGTGGTCCCTGATGCTTCCTTCCTTGATCGCACCCAACGACTCCAAAAAGAAAGCTTCTTCATTGATGGCTTGACCAACCTAACCAAGTATGTTGTCAAGCTAGAGTCCTCACCCTCGACTTCATCGCCAACTATAGTCTTTCTCTTTGATGCACTCTTTCGCCTACGTGACTTCATCACCTCTCTAATCTGTCTGACAGCAACTGGGGCTAAAATCTGACAGTTTGTTGAACAACTCACTAAGCTATTCTTCCTTTCCTTTCGTTTATTTCCCAACTATTGAACTCGAACTGATGGCAGATTCTCCTCATCTGTCCTAACTCTCAATGCTGATAGTTTTATCAAGTCTCCCTTTAAACTATCTGCAGCCCTGTGACCTGTCTCTCTAATTCCATTGCAACGCCAGACCTTGACACATACATTGAAGCTTATCTGTGGCCAACAATCACTCCTCGAATCCCCTCATGAGTTTCCACATATCCTCTCCAAACTCACTTCTATAGCCTTCATTATCCAGTTTCCCTGCTAATATCAAATTTATCCTAAAACTGGGTACGTAGCTAATGACAAAATACTACAGTTGTCATAACCTTCAACTGAAATTCTCAATCATTACTAGTTGAATGTATGCACTGTTAATCCTTAAATACTGTCAAAGGATCCTAATCTAGTATGTAGCCAATCCCCTAAATAGTGCACAATCAATTCAATGTGTGCATTGTCATGGAGGCATAAAGTCATGAGAATACTCCTTCAGACATAGTGATTTTAGCTACTGCAACTCCTAAAATCACTCACTGTCCTTAGTAAATCCGTAAGCATTTTTATGTTGCCTTTATGTTGGTCAATCTTGTGGGTACTGTTAGGTTTTATATCTTATATTCTCCCTCTCAAATTAGTTAAGTATATATTTTGTACATTTTTTGTCTTTCCCTATTTCTTTAGTTAGCAATAGCATATTTATAAATAAAGTCCGAAAAATACTCTTTCAGAAATAAGTGGACCTAACAATAGTTTATAATAGACATGAGCTACCCTCTCATTGCCAATTGGTTTTGAGATGGAACCCCATGAATATGAATACGTAAGATCATGCAAAACTAACTCGGTTGCATTGTCAGTCCTCAAACGAACATCACAATTCCTGTGCTCTTGGAGATTCTCCCATTTCTCATCCACACCACGCCATGACCTATAGTAAAGGATGTGAACCAACTCTTGTCTAAAGATACATGCATCAAAGCTGCAGTATCCACTACCCATTCTAATGACAGATCCACAAATGTCGTGTAACTCTCACCGCATGCTAACAACATGTCATAGTCTGACAAAATATTTGTCTGTATTTCCTTTTCTTGATCTTCTTTAAGCTTCCTGTAGTGTTTCTTCCAACGAAATTGACACAGTCGTTTTAATTTATGGCCTTCACTTCCCCTGAAAAAGTGATCTCCATCGACTCTAACTGATTCATCAGTTTATTCATCTCGTTTATGTGGGAGTTCACCAATGTGCCGTCCTCCATATGAATGTTGAAGTATTTGCCTGTCGTTCCTTTAGGTCCCCTCGAAGTAGTTGATGTGACTTTCCTCTTATAGCTCTGATACCACTTGTTAAGGACAACGATACCCTCGTACTTCAAGTATCTCTACAATGGTATAATATTGTCAGATTTGAGCTAACCCTCACGACTTTGCTTTCAATTTCACTTTAAAGGTCTCATACAAATGAAGATAATTGTCCTCTCTTATATATCATGGATAAATATGTTCCCTGGCCAATATGTGACTTTGTTTGGCCAACATAAATGTTAAACAAATTACACAAAATTAAAAGTTCATATATTTATTTAAACCTTTTCAATTTATAATTACTAAATAGAACTAAAACAATGCAACTTTTTAAAAGTTAACAAACTTGTAATCTAACAAAATTAGTACGGTTAACTCATTTGACCCTCGTGCTAATTGTTTCCTAACTTACCAGCGAAGAGTGTTAAAAGGATATAAGAATAATATATTAAATTTACCAAAAGCTTAAAGGCTTTTGTGATTTATCACCTATAAGTAGCACGAAATGCTCGGGAAGCCATCTCATTTTGGAAGCTATCGTTGATTCTTCCTTGTGTTAAAACGGCATCAGCAGATTCTGGTTTTGAAAATTCAGGAGCAAGAAAGAGTTCAATGGCGTTCACAAAAGCCAGAGACGATTCCAAAGGGGAAAAATGGATGCCAAAAGGGCCTCTTTCAATCTCGAAAATGAACTCCTCAACAGTTGGTGTCTTAAGATCAGTGTTATGACGCGAAAAATTTGATAACAGCTGAAATCCATTATTGGTGAACACATTAAACCGAGCTTGAGGGAGATTTTGATGTGGGAAAAAATGGAGGCGCACCACGTAGGTGCCATTTTGATTGATGCTGTTGAAAACGTACCATGTTAGCCTATTGTAAACTCTTGCTGTGTGATAGATTTCCGGTATGGTTGTTGAGATGGTGTCGTCTCTAATGAGTTTGCTCTTTCCGGGGCGGACCTCGATCGGCAAAGGGTCGGGCTTTAGATCGCTGATGAACCGCCGTTGGAGCCCAAAATTGGCGTCGGATTCCGATCCGCAGTTGAGGAAATACATGTTGAAAGTAGTGTAAGAAGCTGCAGAGATTATAGAAGGGAAGAAGAATTGAAGAGGTAAAAGAGGAAGGAGGTGGAGGAGGATAGGTATTATTGCCATTGATTTGTTGGGAATGAGAAATGAAAGGCTTGGCTGAGTTGCTTGCATATTTTAGGGGAGTATGGAAAAAAAAGAAAAGATGTAAATGAGTTTAAATCCTAAACCCTCCCTAGATAAGTTAATTATTATCCATATTCATGGGTCGATGAGTAGTTTACGTCTATTATAAATTTTTGTTAGATCATTTATTTTTTTATTATAGAATACTTAACATGTCCCTTAATATAGGATTCTTTTAACTCATCGATCTTGGTTGGATTTCATTTTTCGACAAGATGCTGGTTTCAAAGATCGATGTGTCCGATCTATATCTTGCAATTTTTGAACTCAACAAAACTAAATAACCTATTTTTCTAAAATGTTAAAACATTTATTCTAGTCTATCTAGCATTCCCTCATTTTCGGAGCCAAGATTAATTTGGGGACTAAAAAAAACTTATTGGCTCCAAAAATGAGGGGTAATAACTCATTTCTTCGCTAAAATACTAATAACTCATTTCTTCACGAAAATGAGGGAATAGCCACTTTATTTTAGGTAATAACTCATTTTCACAGCTTAAAATTCTATCGGTTCAAATATCATCCTTTAATTTTTAAATATATATATATAATCTTTCTGGATAATAACTCAATTCTTCACTAAAATACTATTTATGATCATAAATATATAGCCGATCATTTTCAATTATGAAAAAAAAAATCGGCTATTCCATTAATTCAACTGTCCAGAAACTAACCATTTGATAGTTCTTTGAAACAAAATAAATAAATAAAATAGAATGATAATTCTTTTTAAATGTATTTGGGTTATTCTTCCTTTTTTAGGTTCCAATAATTCATAGATCAACTTTCAAAGGTTATAAAGTAAAATTGATCTTTTGAAAATATATATAACAAAACATATCCATAACCAATTTAAACCACATTATGTGTAATGATTAAAGTTGGTGCAATAATTGAATGATATTTTTAAAATGGTAATAAAGACAGACTTGCTCTACTTTGATTCAACTTCAATTCACTTTAATTAGCTGATTTGTCATTTGTGAAAGATAAAGAGTAAAAGAGGAGGAAACACCCCAAAAGTTGATAGCAATGCCAAATGCTGCATGCCTTATCTAACTTTAAAAAAAGATGTTTGAATTCATACACTTACACAAAACACCACTTATTTTGGGACTTTTTTT
>NW_019104546.1:119597-137907 GCF_001995035.1 Momordica charantia
GAAAGAAAAATAGGTTTGGGTTCAATGTACTCTCGACCCAATAGTGCAGCGATAATTTTTTTTTATTTGCTCAATTTTCTCTTAATATGGGTTGAGATTCAACCCTCTAAATGGTCCATGATATATGTCTTAACTAGTTGAACTATGCTCATGTTCACTTAATGTTTATTTGATTTAGAAGCGAATTCAAATTTATCTTGATTATTTTGATTTAAGAACTATCATATAGGTATTTTCGTTAAAGTGATGCTAGAGTTGGGATGAGATTTGATGAATGGAAACTGTGTAGGGAGAAATTCGAGCAGGTGACGTGTCGAGCATTGCGGAAGATAGCTGGACACGAGACCATAGACGATTAGAAACATACACTGTGGACTTATACGGGCACACCACTATCGGAGTTGCACGAGAGGCACGTTGCAAGTTGCAACCTGCAGCCTACAGCAGGATGGAGGATAGAACGACAGTTGAAGGTGCCACCTACTAGATGTTGCACATTTGCTTAACAATTTGAGGTAGAGTGCAAGCACACACTATCACAAGTAATAATTATGAAAGTATATCGAATTCGTCTCATAGGGACTAGTTCCTTTTCAAATAAATTTGCAAATTGCTTGAATCGGGTTTAGGAGAAAAATAGTTGGAATTGTTGGGAACACAGTTTAAAAATACCAGGAAAACATAATTTAGAAAGCCAATATAATCCCCCTAATACTACTTAGTTTTAAATAGATAAATTACACACCCACTAGATGCGTCAGACACATTTTCGCTCATTTTATGCAAACTGATTTGACTCCTATTCCATACCGTTTTTAGTTTGTTTAGAAGCTTAGGCTAGCATTTACACACGTCTATGAAATACTAGATTTCTAAATAATGAAAACTTCAACTTTCGTTTAACGAGTAAGAGAGTCTATGTCTTAGTTTTTGTTTTAGTTCTTATTTCTAAGTAATTTCCCGTTTTATCTCGAAGAATCTTGTTCGATTCTAACCTTTTCAGAATTAAATTCAAGCTAATGTGGTTTAAACGAGTGACCAACAAGTAAATCAACTGGATGAATTATATCGATCAAGATAGGTAAGAGGGGAGAAAATGATGTGCTCACCTTCAAAAGATAAGGAAACTAAGATATTTGTAGGAGAGTTGAAAATGTAATTTAGCTACTCATGACAATTGAATAAACGAAATCATAAGAGAGATTAACAAAAAAAATTCATTAAATTAAATTAGAAAAATAATTACAAGACCAGAAGACAAAATAAAGTCAACTAAATTTCAAAAAGAGTACAAAGCAAATTATAGAAAAGCTCATGGAAATAAACCATAAACGAAATCAAATGTCATTGGAATTCAAGAATTAGGCTAAAAAAAACTAAAGAGAGAACTACAAAAGCTTGGAATGGTTCCTAAATGATCTCTTTGCGACGTGTTTATAAGCTTGGAGGATGCTTTTTTGTTGGAGATAAATTTTGGAGGTTAGAACAATCTTGGATCAACTAATTTTGACTTCCTCTTGCGTGATCTCAGCAAGAATGGTGTGGACATTTGATTTTCATGGAATGTTCGGTCAAAATAAATTGAAATGTACGTCTTGGTAAGAAATGCACCTGGTGAATTTTGGTGCAGCAGGGAATCTCAACAAGAATGTAGCTAGCGCATTTGATCAACAATTCTTGATTTTCCAGGCAAAACAAACATATTCTCATGATTTTACTTGCATTTACTAAGTCTAAGTGCCCGAGTCTTAGAACGCAGAATATATGCATTTTCACTTGATTATATGCATGCACGTACAATTTCAACCTCAATTGATTGCATGACAACATACACCTTTTAACTCAAGGCTTAACACCAGACGTCATGAACGTCCACCCCCGCCTGCCAGAATCTTGTACCGTGAGGTGCACCCCTCGCCCAAAATTGTTGTCCTTTTTGGTGGGCCACCCACACCTAGAAGATGATGACCACCCTGTATTTTTTTTAATCACTTTAAGAATATATGCACACGACATAAAACAGTAGATACATTTTTGTCATTCCTGCCGCCTTGTGAAACCATCCAATAACTCCTCCCTTAAAAACATGCATTGGGCTTTAAAAACCCAAACTCACACCGGACCCCAACTCATGCTTTAAAGGCCTCTTAGAGTGCAAAAACAAGTCGTTTTCAAATATCCAAAGAGAAAACAACTTTCAAACTTTCAACGCCGTCGCCCACGGTTTTCTGCCTACGTAACCCACGCCACAACATCACCACCAGAACCAGAGCTACCATGGCGCGGCGGGTCGCGGCGGGCAAGCCCAGCCTTAGCGACGTCGTGTTGGCCGACGAAGATCAGATTCTGATCACCAATCAGATTCGAGCCCAATTCGATTCCATCGCACCCAAGCGTCCCACGAAACCGAGCAGAAGCGAACCCGATTCGTCCCCACAAAACCCACCTCAAGAGATCGCCTCACAACAGGCCATTCCCGAGCTCAACAAGCTCCTAAATCTCCAGTCCCAGTCTCATGTGGGCTTCGATTTTACCCCTCTTTTTTTTTTCTTCATTTCTGCGGAATCTTGATCTGGGTTTGATTTTTTAGAAATTTTTAGTTACAGGGTTTGCACTTGGGGGAGGGGGATTCGTTGCTGGTGCAGGAGGAGTATGTGGAGACGCAGTATTACAAGGAGTTGGATTCAGTCGAGAAACGGCATCACAAGGTTTGTTCTGTTTCCATCTTTTTCTTGAAATTAAAATTTGTTGGGTGTTTGATGAAATTGATTGTGTTCATTGAATTGGAAATTGGAGCTGGAAGCAGACGGGGGAGTGGGTTCATACAGGTGGGGATTGAAGGAGGAGAAAATGAAAGTATTGAAACTGGATTTATTGATGGTGCAAATGGGAGAGTTCATTTTCATGGAGGATATAAAAGCAATCCTGCAACTAATGACTGGCTACCAAAAATTGGTAGTGATGATCATCTGATCTTCAAATCCCAGAAGCTCAATCGAAGTGAAGCTTAATAGTTCATGTAATGTGATTGCCTCCTAATAACCTTGATTGAATCGTGCGGCCACATTATTCTCCTCCAAACGAAGATTCGAATTTTTGACTTTTAGACTGACGGATGAATAATATCTTAATGAGCTCAAATTTATGAGGAACCGCAGAATATGGTTATTTCAAATGACTGCTTAAACTATGTTTGTACAAGTCAATGAACCAATCTTTTCATATTATGTGAGCTAAGAGTAATCTAATACTTATTGAAAGTAATGAAAAAAGTTCTCATAACTGTATGCTCGTTTATAATATTCATACTGATTTTGGGTGTGTTTCCATCATCTATTTTTTCTTATATTAGAAACATATTTGATCTTTTACATAATACATTTGATAGTTTATGTTATGATATGTGGATTACTGTAATGTAATACAAAGTTAGGAAGAATAAAAACTAATGTTGCTAAAGTTGGACTACTGGAAAATAATTAAATAATAATATTAAGTAATATGAAGTATGTGAAAGGTCATCAACTCTTTTCATGGGGAGTTTTTTCCATTTGTGGGGCCGAGAAAAAGGGAAGGAGATATGGAACCCGTGAGTGGCAACAACCACCAAGTTTAGTGGTGCTATTGTGCCGGGTGATAGGTGCCTGTAATCACACGTTTGAGTAAGAGCTTTGGTGAGTTCAGGCTACTAAATCACCTCTTGGTTGGAGATATATGTCAATTATCATGAGCTAACCTCGCTTTGACTATTTTTAGTACCAACAATTAAGAATTGGTTTTCCCCCTCTTTTTATGTATATTTGCCTCCTTTGAAGGACTTCCTTGAACATGACCCTACGCGACTAGTGGGGTGGATAAAACTCTTGTCGAAGTTTAGCCTATAGGAGTATGAATATTATTCTCATTCATAATTACCAACCAAGTTAGTATTATTTAAAAATAATGTGTGGTCTAACAATATTAAAGAATTGTTTATAAGAGGAAATATTAGTATTAAATAAAGAGAATATGTACCCGCAGTTCTAGAAATTTTTATGAGTCTCCACATTTACCACATATTTGATTCTATTAAGATTATGAGAGAATTTTAGTAAATATTTTTTAAAAAATGTAAGTAAAAGGCTAAATGTATGAAGTTGTTCTTAATCTTGCTTTTCACAACTTGGTTTTTAATCTTTTAAATTCTTAATTTTACCTTAATCTTAATCTTTTAAATGCTTAATCTTGTAAAGAGAATGTGTACCCGGCCTATAGGATAATTGCAAACTTGGCATAATATAAATAAAATATTATATAAGTAAAACCTTAGTGAAAATCTTGCTAACATTTATTTTAGTACAACAAATTGGAGGTAGGGGATTTGAACATCTAATTTCGAGAAATAAAATAGGTGCCAATTACCACTAAGCTATATTCTACTACAAACATTTCTTTTGCTTTCTCTAATTAATAATATTCTATCTTTAATATATTGTCTCTAACTTATTTATCACCCTTTAACTGTTCTCTTTCTAACATTTCTTTCTTTTTTTTAATTAATATTATTTCTCTAACTTTACTCCCTAACAAATTTCTCTCTTTCTCCAAACTTTTATTTCTCAATATCCTCATATTTCCTCACTCTAGCACATCCTTCTATCTCTCTAACTTTTAAAAAAATAGTCATCAAATCTGAATAATTTTTGCTTTTTGAAAACAAAAAATAGAAAAATTAAAAACTGAAAATAAAAATAGTTATAAAATGGGCTTAATATATTCGTATTACCTTAATCTAAGGCAGCCGCATTAGGAGTCGTAAAAGAGTTTGGTTTTCTATTATACTTCAGTCGCATTGAATTTACTCATTTACCCTCTCAAGTGTTCTATTACGATCACATTATCACAATTTTTGCAGATATACACTCGGATAATTTTCTTTTTTTTAGTACAACATATCAAGGTAGAGATTCGAACTCACAACGTTTTGGTCGGAGATAGATGTCTTAATCAGTTGAGTTATATTTAGGTTGACATTATCGTCGATAAAATGACTAAATTGATGATGAAATTTTTGACGTCATACTCTATCGCTCCTAACATTTTTTTCCTCTTATTCTTTTTATTTTAGGGAATTACAAAAATAGCCCATGAAAAAATATGTATTTAAGGTTTAAAATTTTATAAAAATGACATAAAATTACAAATTTATACCAGGTAAGATCAACCAAATATTATTTTTGTGCCATTCAAAGAAAAACAAAAGGTAAGATATTTTTATAAATACATATTTATTTTATGTTATTTTGGATAATTTTGTCCTCGGTGCTCTCCAAAATTTTACTCCACCTCTTCTAATATTTTAATTTCAAAATAACTCAGTGGTTAAAAAAATTTATATATTAATTTCTCTTAAACTTCTATCTTTAGTTTTTTTAAAACACATTCAAATGTCAATTTTATACCTTTTTTTCTCATCAAATTTTTCTTCTCTTACCCTCAATTATTGTACTTAAAAAAACAAACTTCGTTTTCTTAAAAATTTTTATTTTTAACTTGTGGCTCTTTAAAATTTGTGTCAAACATTTAATACTATTTGGTATGTCTTTCTAATTTTTATTACTATTATTTGAACTTTATAGGGTGCTTCAGTCAAGAAAAACCTATAAAATTTTCTTATCAAGAAAATATATGATATATACTTCAATAAGTTATGATATATTCAAGAATATAACATCTAGAAAGGATACAAATATATGCAAATAAGAGTTATTTATTATTTTTTTTTAAACATGAGTTCTTTTAGTTAAGTTTAGCATAATTAAAATATATGTCAAACTGATTATAACTCAAAAGTAACTAGTATATATCTCCGATTAAGAAATTGTGAATTCGATCCTCCACCTCAGATGTTGTAGGTAAAAAAAATTACGCTTTAACATGAACTTTATCCATAACAGGGCGAGCTTTACACATAACTTCCAAAGGCTTAGCTTTGAGAATGGTAATGCCGCCGCCCTCTCCCATGTCAATATTTTCTTCTCCACTTTTCTTCCACTCATAACATTGAATCATCAGCGCCAATGTGAGTCCCACAAACCGTTCGCCCATAGTTGCTCCAGGACAGGCCCTCCTTCCGAGCCCAAATGCAATAAGTTTGTTGGACAGCAACTCATTTGCTGCTGATCCCAGAAACCTCTCCGGCCGAAAGCTCGTCGGGTCGTCCCACAGCTTCGGGTCTCGATGAATCGCCCACGCATTGACCAACAATATTGTGTCATGTGGAATGTGGTAGCCAGCGACTGTGCAGTCGGAGGAGGAGTAATGTGCGATGAGCATCGGAGCAGGCGGGTGCAAGCGGAGGGTCTCGAAAACAATGGCTTGGAGGTATTTGAGGTTGGCGAGATCGGATTCGTCGACGAGTCGATCTTGACCAACCTTTGTGTCCAACTCAGCTTTGGCTTTCGTCAACACTTCTGGATTGTTGAGCAATTGGGTCATTGCCCAGTTCATGGTCACGGACGTCGAGTCTGTTCCTGCACGCAGCAAAACCTGCATATTCTACTGCATTCAATGAGAAGAGATACTCACACTCGATCAAAAATTATTTCACTTTCATGGTTACCATGAACACAACAAAATTTGACTCCAAGAAAGTGAGTGTGAACTAATTAAATTCTTCCATTTTTCTTCTTGTTATTCGTAGTTCATGAAGTTTACTGTTTAGGTTATTCAATTCGGATTCGGTCAGTATTAAGTATCCCACGTCAAAAGATCAAATGACCTAACAGAGTTGATAAGATCTATGTGCTACTTCCATTTTTACCAATTGATTTGATTTTGAGATGTATATTGATGAATTCAACAAATTTAAAAAAAAAACAAAAAAAGAAGGAAAAAACCAACAAGTTTAAACAAGACGGGTAAAGATTGGTGAGCTTAAAAGACCGTTTTGAAAAGACATGTTAAGATCCAAATTACTTAGACACTTTTTTTCTTTTTTTAAATTCAATGATAAGATAAAATTAAAGAATTGAATATTTAAAAGTAATTTTTATTTATTACAATAAAAAAATACTTTTTAGTATCTATATTTTCACTTAAATAACCCTTTAGTCTTGTAATTTTAAATTGATTGCATTCTTAGCTAAAAAAAATTTAGAAATGGTAACAATTTAATCCCTCCACTAAACAATCTTAGTATTTCTAGTCCATAGACACGTTTGGTTAGTCTTAATTTATCAATTTAAACATATAAAAATATATGGATATAACACCACGATTGAAAAGTTTACAATAAAAAAAAACATTTGTTTTTTATTTCTCTTTCTTGGGTGTGAAACAACTCAAGCATCCAATCTTAAAAAAAAGCCCAGTATTTTCCAAAATCCATGTAATTTTAGCAATATTTTTCCAACTAAATCCTTACCAGAAAAATTCAATTAAGGAGTTAATTGAAGGCAATTAAATGAAATCAATAAAATTGCTAACCAGAACGAGGCCTTTAACAATCTGATCGGTATAATACTGTGGTTCCGACTCCTGCAATTCCAGAAGACGATCCAGCAGAGAACAACAATTCTTCCTCTCAATCGCTGAATTCTTCTTGTTGTGCCGCGCTTCTTCAACCAGCGCCTCCATGAATTTATCCGTCCTCTTCATCAATTTCGCCAAATTCCTTTCATATCCGCCGTCGCACCCAATCCATCTCAGAATCGGCATGAAATCCACCCAGTTCGACGCTCCTCCGTGGCACGAAATCTCCTCCATCAGCTCACTGAACTCACGCGCCTCCGCCTCGTCGGAGACCTCCTCGCCGTAGTACCGTTTTCCGGCCACCATCCTCATCACCACGTTGAACGTCACCTCCGAGAACATCGATTTCAACTCCGCCTTCGCGAAGTCCCCGCCCGACCCGGACCCCGACCCGGCCCGGAGCTTCAGCAGCACCCGCCGGATTTCCTCCTTCCGGATGCTCAGAGAGGAGCCGAGGCGGGCCGTGGAGAAGAGCTCGCTGGCGGTGAGGCGCCGGAGGTTCCGCCAGTGGGCGCCGTACGGCGCGGCGGCCATGGTGGTGTGGTTGTAGCCGAGGTGCTTGCCGATGATGAGGCGCGGCCGGTTGGCGAAGACGACGTCGTTCTTCGTTAGGCATTCTTCGGCTGTGTCGAGTGAAGAGACTACGACGGCGAGGCGAGATCCGAATCTGAGAGAGAAAATGGGGCCGTATTCGGCGGCGATCTTCTGGAAGTTGCGGTGGACGGGGCGGCGGAGGAGGCGGAGGTGGCCGATGATCGGAACAGACGGCGGGCTCGGCGGTAGATTCCGCCGCGGGGCTCTGATCTGCTGCCGAAAAAGGATTGAGGCGAGTGCGAAGAGGAGCAGAGCGAAAACAGAGAGAGAATCCATTTTAGTTTCTTTTTGGCGGTTTGAAAGGAATTTTTTCTTGATTGAGATATCTATTATCAAGGTCTCGAAGAAATAAATAGATAAAATATTACCAATGAATATTTACCAAATATATATATATAGTAGAAGTTAAGAAAACAATTAAACAATTAAACATGCAATTTGGTGAAATCTTAAATTTGAAAATAAATAATTCGATGACAACAAAGTTGTATTCCATATTTTTTAAAATGTGTTTGGGAAGATACATGAAAATTGAATCTTAATCTTAAAAAGTAATAATTAAGATGTTATGTAATATATTTGTAACTTTATTAGTTACATAATATTATAAATATCTAGTTTAATTTTAAATATTATTAATTAATTTATTAACATAAATATTATAGATTCTGTTATAATCAATATTTTATAATTTTATAATATATATTATATTTTACATGTTTTAATTTTAACAAAATTAAAATGAGTTTCTAACGTGAAATACAAAGTTTTTATCTTTTTAAATATAATTCTCTATTTTAAAGTTTTGAATTTGAAATATGAAAAGATTGAAAATATAAAAAAATTGTTTTCAAAATTTACACTATTTAGATTACAAAATTCAAAAGCTGTTTTTTTAAATAACTCACCAAACCGATATTTATTGATTAAGTGAATTTGAAAATAAGAACCATAATCTAAATTTTCTATCAAACATGTCCTAAATTTCTAATAAGTCATTTTTCTATATGTCCGACACATGATTCATGATCAAACTTTCATTTGTTTAAACCTACGCCACAACCATTTGAATCTATTTAAAATTAATCAACCTACCGATCTCAAAAAATAAATAAATAAAAATTAGTCAACCTGCCACCTGAATAATATAGTCAGTATGCTACTGTAATATTAATTCTAAGATATTTAATGGAAACATTTTAAAATAGTGGAACTAAATAAATACAATATTTACTAGATATTTTAAAAGTGTAACTAGATACAGTTGTAAAGATGATCAGACTCGTAAGTGAATAAAATTTTTATTATTAGAATGATATTTTGTACTTTTTATATTTCATCAATATTTATATGATATAATAGAAATATCAATTAACATGGATTTTTTTTATTTTTACTTTGACAATATTAACGTGGAAATATTGTCTTAGGTATATTAATTGTTGGTTATAAGCTGTTAATTAACTAAAATAGTTTGTTAATACATAAGAATACATATAGTCCACTCACTTTGAGAACCACCAAAAAGATTTCTTAGGAAAGGGTGGGATTAGGGCTACTGGGTAATTGTGGTAACTTTTGAAACATAGTTAGCAAAATATGGTAGATTTTAAATATATTAGAAAAGTGTTGTTATTTTAGTTATAATCACAACCTAATAATAAATTTAAATTTCTTACACAAAGTTAATCAACCTAAGCGTATTTCAACCAAATGTGAAGGTTGTGAGTTCGAATCTTCACTCTTATATTCTGTAGGAGAAAAAACTTTTTTTTTACTGAATACTATCTTTTCATGCAATCTTTTACTTTTTCTCGAAAATCTTCCAATTTTAAAATAATTTATTTCAGTAAAATGTAAGATAATGTATATTGGTCTCTCTTGAGCAGACAATGACAAGTATTTGATGCTACCAATACGGAGTAAATGTGGGGAAGTCCGCGATTTTTGTAGAGGGAACACTTTTGATATATTTAATCCCTCAATGGTATGACGAACAAATAAAAAAACTTTTAAAGTTTAGTATTTATATATTTTTAATCTAAAATAATTATTCATATATTTATAAATGAATTAAATATAGTCCATCGGACCCTTCACTCTTAAAATAACCATAAATTATTTGGGGAGCTAAAAACTTGAAACAATATGAGTGATAAATTATTTTATTTTATAGAGAGGGAGTTAAAAAATTGTATTTGTTATTTGAGAGTATAGATTTTGAATCTATACCCAATAGTTATTAGAAAATAATCATATTGGAGAGGTATCATTGAATAATTCTTTTCAAGATTAGGGTTACGAGTAAAGGGTAAGAAGTAGCTAATTCTTTGTCAAGATCAATACGTCTCTCGTTGGAACACGTTTCACCTTAAAAATAGGAAAACGTTTCGGGATGAGAGATTTGTTCAATTAATGATACATCACCAAACTATTTCTAATAAGTATTCGACATCTTTGTTTTGTCATTGAGTTTAGGACACTTTGGGACTATTTCTAACCATTGTAAAGAAAAATCGAACTTCGGTATTTGAATTATACATGAGTTAGCTTTCAAACCTCAAATTATTAGCTAAAACATTTTAGGGTGCTAATATTTGAAAGCTATAACAAAATTTCAAAGAAATTTAATTGAGCTACAAATTGCATTCGAAATTTAAAAAAAAATGCATTACAGATTAAGCATTTTTAAGTATGGATATTTTGGCTTTTCTTTTTCTTTGTTCTTCTTTTCTTCTCTTCTCTTATCTCTCTTATTTATTTTTTTATTCTTTTTAATTTTTGGCAGATGCATATTCTTAAATTTTGTAACTTCTATTTTAGTTCACTTAATGTTATCTAGTAGGATAGTATTTAGTCCTAATTTCAGCTTTGGTTCATTTTAGTTGTTGTATTTTTAAAATGTTCATTTTGGTTCCTCAACTTTTAATTTTGGTTCATTTTAATCTATGTACTTTCAAAAGGTTCAAAATATTCGTTTTGATTTTTATACTTTTAAAAAGTGACTATTTCAGTCTCTTATTTTTATTTTTAATCTCATTTTTTCAATCACAATTTCAACACAGCACTAAACTCAATATATTTATTGAAAGGTAACCATGACTTTATATTAAATGGTTTTGTTATATGTAGAATTTATTTAAAATATTGAAAATAGAGACCAAAATTGTCACTTTTTAAAAGTCATAACAAAAACGAACATTTTGAAAGCAGAGAGACCAACATGAATCAAGGAAATCAAGACTGATTTTGTTTCCTCCGATCCAATCGATCTATCGCTTCTGCTGGATTGTTCTGGCTTAGATGTTTTGCATCTTCTCATTCTCATTCTCATGCTCTGTTTTAATTTCAGTCATAATTAAAATTAGTATTATTGGTATTAGGGCTTCGTTGATTGCAATTCAAACTCAAACGTGAACTAATTAAGATTTAAGGTACAGAATTAATATATTTAAAAATGATCACATAAATTCTATTCCTCTCTGTTTTAATTATTTGATTGTATTGAAGGTATTGTTACTTTTCAAGGTATTTTTTCTTTAAAATTTTCATCTTTCTTTTCAACATTTTTCTTCAAATTTTTTTATTTCTATCTTTTAACTATTTTAAGTTTTATATTTCGTTGTTGTCTCTCTCCAAAATTTTTCTCTCTCCAATTTGGGATTTTTATAAATTAAGTTAGGGTTTTGAAAAAATTTCTCTCCAGAACATTTTCAAACATTTTCTATTTTTTCTCTTGATTTTTTTTTCACTTGTCTAAAATTAGTCTCAAAATGTTTTTTAAAATTAAAATTCATTTTTCTTTAAAACTTGTATTTGAATTCTTTGAAAAAGTTAATTTTCACTTTCTCTCTCTTCCAAATTTTCTATCTTTTTCTCTGTCTATAATAGTTCCCACTCTTTCCAATTCTCATTTACTTTTTTGCCTCTTAAATTTTTGTTCTGGTCTCTTTTTTAAATTTATCTCAATCTCTTCATAATATTTGTAAACTTATTTAAGATTTAATAAAAAAAAATTAAGAATTTTATATGCGTTTTTCCAAAAAGTGTTTTTTCAACATATATTCAAGTTTCTATCCTAAACTTTTTTTCATCTTTTTAAGTTTTCCCACTCTTAATTTTTTTTTCTTTGCCTCTTTATAAATCTTTTCTTCACTCTCTTTCTATAATTTTCATTTTAAAAAAAATACTTAATATTAAAAACATTTTAAAAAGTTTATATTTTCTCCCCAAAATTTGTCTTTAAGATATTTTAAAAACACTTTTATTTCTCACTTTCAAACTATTTTAAGATGTCCTTCTTTCTAACATTTTTGCTCCTTAAATTTTTATTTCAACTTTTTTTCAAATGGCGACGATTTAGCTGTCACCAAAAATCAATGGTGAATCGAGAGAGATCTACAGAATCTTATGGGATGCATAGAATTTTATTTTTTATCAATTTAAAAATGTTAGTTCTAGATAGCAATATTTTAATTGAATTAGACTTTAGGCCCAACTTGATCGGGAGAGATAGATAACTTTAAATTCTTTCCTACCTGAAGAAGATTGAAACTAATATACTTTCATTGACTAGTAAGTAATAGCTGTCAATTCCGCAGAATGATCAATGAAACCAACTGAATCCACTCTCATGACATGATCAGAGTTCGATGCACCATTTTTAAGAAAGAGATCATGAGACGGTTTACCCATCTTTAACATACGAGAAATCACTCACAACAGAAAAGAGGTGTCAACAATGTTTCCACCTTCTTGACTCAAGATATATCCTCCTTTCTTCGAAGCTTTCTACTCAAGCGAAGCTCATCGGCAAAAATGATTAAAAATTAATTTGCATGTCCTTATCCCAATGTTTAAGCAAATCTCTTGAACTTTTCATCTCCTATCTTATATTATCTTCTTATTTTATTCTTACGTCCCTGTGAATTGATTTATCTAAATAATTTTGAGGTTTACAATAATATAATGTAATGGAGATTTTATACTCAATGACGACAATTTTCAATCTATATTAAAACTTGAAATTGTACGCTAGTTGGCAACCTAACTATAGCCAAAGCTAAGTTGGACACAGATTAGTCAACCATTCATCGATTTGGATCTTGAGGTATTTGAACAAAATAATAGTGAGCCTTGAAAAACATAGATGTGTGTGGTATCATTTGAGCCTTGAACCAACCATCCCATCGTCAAGCAGTATGGTTTGAAAAAGAAAATGAGCTGCATGGGTTAAAAGTACCATTTGAGCTGCCAATATCAATTTAGTTCAGAAATAATTGACACACCTCTCTGACCAAGAAGTCAAGAGTTCAAATCTCTCACTTTAGTTGTTGTACTAAAAAGAAGTACCATTTGAGCTTAATTCTAGTCCTTCATTCGAGAAAGGATATGAACATATAAATTTTTCACCTTTGCTTGAAAAGGATCGAAGAAAATCTATGATATATACTTCCGTAATTTATGATCTATTCATGAATACAATATCCATGAATGATTGAAGCATAGAGTTATTTGTATATAATCAAACCTGGGTCAAATTTTATGCAGAGCATTGAACTGAAGTTTATCCATAACCGGGCGAGGTTTACACATAACCTCCAAAGGCTTAGCTTTGTGAATTGTAATGCCTCCTCCTTCGCCCATGTCAATCTCTTCTTCCCCACCCTTTTTCCACTCATAACACTGAATGAGCAGCCCCAAAGTGAGTCCCACAAAACGTAGAGCCATAGTTTCTCCAGGACAGGCCCTCCTTCCAAGCCCAAATGCAATAACTTTGTTGCACTGCGACTCATTTGCTGCTGACCCCAAAAACCTCTCCGGCCGAAACCTCGTCGGGTCGTCCCACAGCTTCGGGTCCCGGTGAATCGCCCATGCATTGACCAACAACGTAGTCCCACGTGGAATGTCGTAGCCAGCAACCGTGCAGTCCTCGGAGGAGTAATGTGAGAGCAGCATCGGAGCAGCCGGTTGCAAGCGCAGGGTCTCGGATACAATGGCTTGAAGGAAGTTGAGGTTGGCGAGATCGGATTCGTCGACGAATCGATCTTGACCGACGTTTGCGTCCAACTCAGCTTTGGCTTTTGCCAGCACCTCTGGATTGTTCAGCAATTGGGTCATTGCCCAATTCAAAGTCACGGATGATGTGTCTGTTCCCGCACGCAGCAAAACCTGCATTATTTCTACTACATTCAAGAGCAAGATCCCCACATTGTGATAAAAAAAAATGATTTCACTTTCATGAGTTACCAACACAACAAAATTTGAATCCAAGAAAGTCAAAAGTCTGTACTATCAGTCTCCCTCCCACAAAACCTCAATCAAAATCGGTTAAATTTCAAGTTGCATGCTAAAACCCTAACACTATAGAAATATAGTGTTTAATATATCTCCAAATTTTTTAGGGTGTCTAATAAGTTGAATAATTCTGGTAAACTTACTGGATTACTTCTTAATATTGAAAACATAAGACAGAAAATTGAATATCGGGATTCTATTGAAATACAATTCAAATTTTTGTAATGAGTTGTCAATCTATATTGTATACAAAATTGAAATTTTAAAAATTAAATTATTTGTTAAACACGATTTAAAATATTAGAATCTACGAAATACAAAATTGAAATTTTAAAAATTCAAATATTTGTTGAACACGATTTAAAATATTGGAATCTATTCACTCCAAAGGCCTATTAACCACAACTAGTTCAGAAATTAATTTTGTGATTTAACAAAAAAAAAAAAAATCAAATCTAATTAGAATGAGTTTCACATACCGTCTAATTTAAACACTTATCTGTTATTAAAATATTTTGTATTTGGTTATATTTATTAAAGGGTGGTTTTAATCACAAATTTGTTTGGTTCTACTATATTGGAATACATTAATTTTATATTTATATTTATATTATATTAAAACGAAGAAAGTAAAATGTAGTAATTCTATATTTATATTTATAATATATTAAGAGGAAGAAAGTTAGAAAAATATTTTTAGACTGTAATTATATTTTTTTTCTTTAATTTATAAAAGAAAATATAATTAATAGTAAATTAATTAATTATTAATAATAAAATAATTAGCCACCATGATATTACACAGAATTTAAAAAGATGGAATACTAATGGGTTGTTATTTAATTTCTAGATAATTTAATTGCTTTCGTTTATTAATTAATTATAGAATTTCAAAAGTTTTGAAATTTAAAAGTTTCAGAATTCCAAACGATTTCATTCATTTTTTAACCAAAATTTTGACGTACCATTACGGTCGAGGCCAAGTGCTCTTTATAGAAGAGAACCGATAATTGCAACTGGCTGCAATTATTAGTTTCTTACTATTGTCTTGACACTTGTCTCAACATAATTTGATACAACAAAAGAGATAAAGGCCGACAAGACAGGTCCTTGACTGACATCTTATCTCTTTGGAATTTACTTTATAAAAGATAAGCATGGCCGACAAGAGGCATCTTATCTTTGAAAAAGTAAGAAAAGAAATAAAGTAAAGCGAAAAATAATTACAAACTGACAAAATAAAGAAAAGACAGAAAGTAAAAGCTGATATGATTGTTTTTGGATTTGATGCTTGCTTTAGAAATCTGACGAAGTCACCCAGCTTCTTCTGATTTAGCGAGGATTGCAGATTCTATATATCAATCGTAAAGGCTTCTCTGGTTTCCAATTAGGACGTTCCATCCAGGGTCTTACTCACGGCCTCTCGCCTCAACTACCCAAGGAACACCAACGATCTTTGACCAAGGTTGCCTTATGAGATATGGAATCCTCTCAACTAAGTCAATCCTATACGCTACCTGCGCTGCCTTGTGGTTGGTTACTCCACATCAGAAGCATGCCATCTACTGCATCTCAATTTCTTCTGCAAGCCCTTCAAAAAAACAAACTGAGATAGTGATGATAAAATCGGAATACAATTATCTTATCCAAAATTTAAAACAAAATTTAAGCAAAATAATTTACAATAATTTACAATAAGAAAGTTTAAATTAAACATTTGATATATCTAGTCTCAGCTGGGCTGTGAATCTAGATATGGGTCGTTGATGTCGTATCCTTCGAAGGAATCGAAGTCTTCTTCGTCATCTTCGACATCATTGTTGACAGAGGCGGAGGAGTCAACATCCGTCTGAAGGTCGTCTGGATCAGAGATCTGAACCGCGACTGTGTTGAGAACTGAGTTGAAGTCAGCTTGAGATTCAGCTCCAGCTAGCGAGCTCATGACGGCATTCTTGGCTAGAAGGAAACTCTCGTCTTCTTGCCTTGTCACGTACGTCTTGAAGATGAACATTGGTTTTTAACCAGTTCTTCATCTTTTCGGATTCTAGGTAGGAATAATCAAATTTTTCCCACCACTTAATGCGTAAAGCTTTGCTCAACGCCTTGAAGTTGCCACTGGGTCCTAGCTGGAAATTCCAGCAAAAGATCCATGGTATTTGAAAATACAAAGCAAACCTAAACGTCTTAGAGAGGGGAGACRAGTAGATACTTTGTTGGAACAGATGGTACGATCTTTGAACTTCAACCGGAAAGATTTCCTCGGAGAGTCCAAAGTATGTCCACCAACTTTGAAACCAATTTGGGAAGTGCGATTTGTAAGTTTGCTTACAAAAAGTCACAAACCAAGAATGGTTGTACCCTTGCAGCAAGAAAACAACATACCATGCTTTCATGTAATCACGATAGTTGTATGTATGAGGCTGAAAGGTCCTCGTCAGTCTCTTTCCTACAAACATACCCTGTTTCCAGGAGGAAGGGGTAAGGATGCGGAAGATCCTGAGTTTTGAGTAAATGGTCTTGGAAAGATCATTTCTGTCTGGAATATGAGTTATTTCCGCAGATTTAGAATCCACCAGAATAAACTCATAGAAGGTCCGAGTTTTTTGAAGATCCTCTGGCAGGAAGTTAAAGCCATGAGGAAATATTTATTTACAAACTTCTTGTATCGATGGTCCGTCGAACTCTAGTTCAATGGTTGAGTCCACCAGGGTAGTTTTGGTGAAATAACCAGTAATTGGAGGCCTTGGCTGGAAAACCTTTGGCCTGACGATTTGAGCAAACGAGGAAGGATTCCTCGGAACCGTTGGTCTTGAAGTGGCGGCTGCCGTAGCAGGGCGCCTGTTTCTCGTTGTATTACCGAAGGGGCGTAACAACGTGCTTGAAGGAGTGGGAAGGCTAGGAGGGCCTGTTTGGATAGTCAAGGCTCTCTGTGCAGAACCTTGCTGGCGTCTGGATACCGTTTCAAACTGGATATCCATGACATAATTTTCTGCACTCATCGGAGATGGTGCAGATGATTGAGTAATGGGCCTTTTGCCCTTTGAGATAGCAGCTCTCGAGGAGGATGCTACTGTTTGAGGAGAAATGGTTGATTCATTTCTCGGCGACGGAGGTCGCTGATTGTTTTGCGGTGGGGGCCGCTGAGTGTTTGGCCGTCTCCGGCCGGGAGGAGGTTCCATCTGAAGGAAGAGAGGTCAGAGCTGATTTGGGAGTTTTCAAGAGATGTTCTCTTGATAGGTAATCAGCAAGGCAATTCTCGCTTCCTTTTATAGGCACAATGTGGAAATCAAAGCAAAACAGTATGGCCTGCCATCTTGCAAAGATCTGCTTGGAGACCAGATTCTTTACATCTTTTTCAAATATGTATTTACTTGCTTTTGAATCCGTCCGTATGGTGAAATCTTTGTTGATAAGATCTCCTTGGAACTTTTGAACGCAAAGTACTATTGCTAATACTTCTTTCTTCACCGTGGAATAGTTTTTCTGGGCACTATTCCAAATTCCTGAATGATAACGGATTATGAAGATTTTACTTTTCTTTTTTCAGAAATAAACCGACCGGGTCGACCAACATTCAAAATTTAAAAAAAAAAATTTACGTGGCGCCACGAAGAGACGACCAACTTTCAGTTTTTTAAAACTACAATATTTTTAAAATAAGTTTTAAAATCTACAATATTTTTAATATTTTTAATTAAACAACTATATTTTTAAAATAAGTTTCATTTACAACAATATTAAAAAAAAAACCCTATCTCATATCATTACAAATTCTCTCCTTTTTAAAAAATTCAACTAACTTTCTCTCTCTTATTTACTCACCATAAAAAAACCCTAAATATTTATTGCTATCTTCCTCCTTATAAGCCGCCTCTTCTCATTCCCATTCTTTTTTCTTCACCTTCTC
>NW_019104546.1:138086-242101 GCF_001995035.1 Momordica charantia
ACCCGTTATTTTGTGTGCTGTGTATTTGTTATTTTGTTTTTTGAATTTTAAGCTCCAACAATGGAGTCAAGCAAGATTGAGAGGAGATGAATGAAAAATAAGGAAGAGAGAGAAGAGAGAAAAGTGCATGCCTTCGGAATCAAAACAAAAAATCTGATAGTGAAAAAAAAAAATCAAATTACAGGGAGAGGAAAAGGATCTGCAGATAAATGGAAGAATGAATAAGAGAGAGAAAGAGAGAGTTGAGAGGAAGGGGGGAGAGCAGAGAAAATTAGAGTCAAGATAATAGGGGTAATTTGTAATTTCACGCAAAAGTGACGTAAGCAAATTGTTAGAAAAGATAATACATTTGCCTTTGAAAAAGGCTATTCAGTCTAAATCTCCATTAAATAATGAGGACCGATAGCATTTTTGTTTGTTGTTACTTATTTTTTAGTAAATTGAAATAAAATATTATCGGTTTTGATAACTTTTCTATTTTTTTTTCTCGCTTCCTCTCTTCTAATAAATAAAAATTTAATTATATTTGGTAACTATTTATTGTCATTTATTCTTTTTTATTGAAAAAATAAGAAATTGAAAATAAACAACAGACAAGAAATTGATTTTTTTTCCTAAAACTTTTATACAATTTTGGGAGCCTTTCTAAAAAAAATGAGAAACAAGGAAGGTAAACGATGTCAAATACTTAAGTTTCTCAATAAACTGAAAATAATTAACAAGAAATGAGAACATTTCCCTGTTTCAAAAAACAAGAAATGAGAAACAAAAATAGTTACAAAACATTATGTTTCTCAAAAATTGGAAATGAGAAATAAGAATATTTGCGAACTAACCCTAAAATTTCTAATAAGTCTTTCAATTTTTAATTATATGTCAATAGGTCATCGATTGTTAAACTTAATTGTTTCCACCTACGCCATCAAACACTTGAATCTATCTAAATTCAACTTGTCATGTAATGCTTAAATAATATAGTTGCTATGGTTAAAGATCCCACATTGAAAGGATAAATGACCTAATAAATGTTTACAATATACATGACCTACTTATCTCTTTACAATATTCCGCCACTCCCTAGCAATTTTGCTTATGAAGAAAAACCTAATACAAAGAGTGGTTATATAAGAAACTCGTCGTAGTGTTGAGCATTTTCTCTAGTATCATCTCAACGTCTGTGACATGTAGCATCAACCATAAGTTGCTTCCACCTATTTCTTCATAAGTGTAGTAATAGTGTTGAGACGCTGCGGTTAGTGTCTCAATGCTACCAACTTTAGGCATCTTCTCTTTACCATTTTGGGACAGTCCCATAGTGTTGTGTATAGTGTTGTCCTTTCAACCTCAAAGGTTGTAGCTTTTCCTTTTCTTTTATTTTGGCTCCACTTTCTCAGACATATCATTTTAGTAACTTTTAAAACATGTTAACAAAATATATTAGCTTTGTTATATATTCGAAAAAATATTATTATTTTAGTTAGAACAGCAACATGATCGAGATTCAAACTTCTGCCCAGCAGAGGAGGTTACACATTTCTTAACTAATTGCTATCTTTTTCATTTTTGATTTTTTTCTTGAAACCTACTTTATTTTAATTATGTTTTCTTACGAGTGAGGTTAGGCCGAGGGTGAAAGATTAAATATTGCAAACTTAATGAACTTTGCCATCTGTTTCAGAAATACCAATTCTTACAAATATTCCACAAGATAAAAGTTAAAACTTTTACTTTGAATGATTCTCAAAATTAAAACTGAAATCACAGTTGCTTTTGGAAAAATACTCTTTTTTAGTCATTAAGTTTTTAGATATAGGTTGGTTTAGTCTCTAAGTTTTAAAATCATGCATTTTTCCTCCTTGATTTTCTATAATAGATTTAGGTAGTCCTTCGGGTATGTTTTGGTTCCGTATTTTCAAAACAATTTCATAAAATCGGTCTTGCTACAGAATTACTATTCTACCATCTAGGTTGCTACAATAAATATTATTCTACTCCAATTTGCTAGGGTACTTTATCATTACTCCCCAAATTTCTAGAGTATTTCAATCTCTACGGTGCATATTTTGTCTTTAATATCTCTTCTAAAATACATTAACTTTCTAATTAAAATATTAGTTAAATAAAGAAATTAGTTAATTATAATTTTAATAATAAATAAGTAAATGAATTTAATTAAAATTGCAAGTAATAAATTATATTAATTCATATATCCACAATTTTTTTAATTGTAAACTTTATGGGTGAAAGCTAAAAAAAAAAAGAAATAAATTAGTCAAATCGAGTTAATTTGATTGGTTGGAACCATAACAGTAATTTAGTTCAATTTTGTTAAACTTATACGTCACCTTTGATAAAAACTAACCTAACCGTTTCATTTATACATGTTATAAACTTTAGAGCAATTATAATGATAAATTTATATGCAATAATTTATGTAAGCACTTTGTTCACACTTTGAAAATATTTAAAAAAAGCAATAACAAAGCTAATTAAATAGTTATTTCACACCATTATTATTAAAAAAGAATTTATATTAATAATTCTATTAAAAATAAATTAATCATGCTTATAATATTAGTGGCTATATAAATATTAGGAGCAGTTACAAATATGACAAAAAAATTTAGTAAAATAAGCAAAATAGCAATCACATCTAGTTTTTTCAAATATAACATTTTTTTCTTCAGAAAAACGGAGGTCCAATTGTAAAATTACAAATTCACCCTTTAATATATCTGTAATATATCTGACCACTGATATATATCTCTGATATACCACTGATATAATAATGATATACAATTTATTTACTTCTGGTATAATCATGATATCTACTCAACTTCTAACATGTCTTACCACTGATATACGTATGATAACCATTGATTTACCACGTTGATACAATACATATATATGTGATATATATTTGATATGTCTCTAATTTACCATTGATATACAAATGATATATCACTGATATAACTATGGTAACTACTAATATAACTTCTTATATGATTATATGATTTACCACTAATATATAATTAATATGCTTCTAATTTACCACTAATATATAATTAATATGCTTCTAATTTACCACTTATATACCTCTGATATAATCATTATATCTACTAATATAACTACGATATATGTGTGTTGATATCATACTATTATATCCAATATTTTTTTCGGATGTAATGGTGCAAGATTTTTTATTTTTTATTTTTGAAATATAAAGTTATTATATAAAAGGTTTATGTGGATCATGCACGTCCAAAAGGACAAGTTAAAATTTTGATATACTTTATAAATTTAAACAGTTGATATCTCTTATATTTAGTATCTAATTAATATTAATATTGAATAAATAGTAGTGATATAGTAATCACATTACTGATAATATTAGTGTATTAATTAACAAATTGAAATGATAAACTAGAATTTAAACAGCTGATATACCACTAAAAATTAGACATTTGATATACCTTATATTTAATATATCAGTTACAAATATATTTAGTACATCAGTTGGAAATATATTTAGTATATCATAAATTAGAAGTACATCATATATATATATATATATATATATATATTATATGTATAATACGTACATTTGATATATATCAGTGGTATATCTGATAATGTATATCATGGTACATCTGATACTGTATATTAGGGGTACATCAAATGTATATTGGAAGTATATCAGAGTTACATCATATGTACATTAGATATAGATTTGATGTATATCATATACAAATCTATATCTGATATACATCTTATGTATATCAGATATAGATATACATCGGATGTATATCAGATATCATAAGGGTAAAATTGGAATAATAAAAATTCTGAAAATAAAAATTCAAATATTTTGCTATATTTGAAATTTTGAAAAGTGTGACATTTTTTGAAATACATCAAATATTTTTGCTACCCACTACAATTATCCTAAATATTATTACATTTTTAATCACACATATATAAATAATCTAAACCATTTTATTTTAATTTCAAAACTCAATATACGTCATACAACCTAACAAATTCATTTCTCTAATTCCATAGTTCGTCAAACTCTTTTTCTAGTCCAACCTAAAAGTCATATTAGCATAATTAATTAAAAATGTATTTTATACAATTAATGAATTTAACAATATTGCGGTTAGTTCGTGTTGCAGTTAATAGTCTTTAAATATTTATTATTTAGATGTGTTAACTTTTAAGTCAGATGTATTGGCTAAGAAAAATAAATAAATAAATAAATAAAAAGCTAAGTTTAATGGAAATTTGGGTGGTAATTAGTAAATAAATTTAGTTAGTATAAGAAGAAATGAACAAATAATTAAATAATTCATTGATAACACTTATTTTGTGGTAAATTATATGTTGGATAAATTTGTAGAAAACAATTATTGAAAAAAAATTATGCAAAAAAACGTATTAATTTTTTTTATTTGATATTGAAAAGGACACTTCCTAATTCCATAAGAAAACAAAATTTTTATTTCAATTTTAATTATTTCAATCAGATAGTTAATATATAGATCTATTATTTATTATAAATTCAAAATGTACCCATAAACACGGTTTTAATGAACTTAACTTTAACACAATAGCATCAAAACACAAGTTTAACAAACTCAAACTTAACAAACCTATTTTCCGTCCAATCAAACATAAGTTTAACTAATTTAGACTTAACAAACCTATTTTCAGTACAACCAAATATAGATTTAATAAACCCAAGACTTAACAACTTATAATTGATAAACTCGGGTTTTGCAAACCTGCTCAAACCTACGAACCAAACATCCCCTAAAGTCTTTAACAAAAAAAAAATGTCTAGGCTGATGTGACAAATTCGAGTTACAATAACATGGCTTTAGATTCATCGAGTAATGTGATCAAATGAATAAACATAGTGGTGTTCTTTCATCCAATTGCATTACATTGAGATCATTTCTTCGAATAACACTATGATAGAGTTTAAGATCGCGGTATATATCTTCTGATTGTATTACGTAATGACCATTTGGGGTAACACGAATGCATTATGAGCACTACAATCTTGATTTCGAGTCTAAACATGATATGGTCTAATATCACAATATCCATCATCATTTTGCGTTACGCGGATGAACACCACCGTACGAAATCCTATTGTGATAATAGCTGCCTAATAACTCCATCTATCTATAGGCATTCAAACAACTTATTTCCACAATTGAAGACTCAGGTCCGTTTGATAATGTTTATGTTTCTTATTTATGTTTCATTATTTTTAATAAATAAAAATGAATTTCATGGCTTCAACATCCATAAATTCAAGTTAGTATGATCGAACAATATTTTTATTTATGTTTTAGAACAAATGGGAAATGAAAACAAGAAAAAACAAACTTGTTTTGGTTGTTTCCAAAATTTCTATACAATTTTGACAAGGTTCACAAAAAATGAGAAACAAAAAACATAGTTAGTTGCAAAATGCTTAGATTTTTTAAGAATATTGGAAATAGTAAACAAGCAATAGAAACGTTATCAAACAAATCTTCAACCCCTCAATTACAAAAGTGACACTTTTTCTATCTCTAATTCAAAATTTTGAAACTAAAATTGCAATGAAGTAAAGGAAGCGTTAATGATGACAGCCACAATAAGTCTTCATTAACCCATCCACGCATAGTGTAGCTTAGGTTGTAGTAGTTTGACATTTAAACTTTATAAATGAAGTTTGAGCTGACTCTTGACTTTATTAAAGGAAATTTTAGTTAACATTAAATGAAGTTGAAATTGATTTAAGCAACTTTGCTTTGAAAATCTTCTTGTCTCAAATTGAATAGAAAAGCTTCATCTCTATCTCCTTTAATTGGTATTGGCATCATATTTGGATAGCACGAGGATGTTTTGAAGCAACGATGGAGATTGGAACTGGATAGAGTAGGATCACAGCTAAAATGAATTGAGTAGAAGTGGAGGGAAAAGAAGAAGAAAATGATAGAGTAATTTTATGAGAAAAACCCCTAGACGAATTAGGGTAAAAACCACAAGCAAGGAAGAAGAATTCCACCCAATAAAGTAGAAATTACAAACTTTCTTTCTTATGTACCTCACACACACACTTTAGCTTAGTTGGAATTAGGAATTTTTTGGGATGGGTTGCCAAGTATGGATGTCCACCTATTTGTATCCCAACCATACTTGGTCATTAAACAAATTTCTATGGCTACAAAATATGTCACATATTAGCCTTAGATAAGATGATGATCTAGTGGCCACAAATTTGCCATATTACATTCTAATAGTTTCGAGTTACTTCAACTATCCAAGAAAAAAGCCTTTGGAGGAAGATTTGATAAACCTAGTAGCTTCTAGAGGCTTCATGAACAATCTTTTTCATATCAAAAGTGATGCAAGTCTTACCTTCTATTAGCCTCCCTTTGAATACTAATTAAGAAAATATTATCATGTGTGTTTTAATGAATTACACACAGAGGTTTTGTACAAAATTTATAGGAGTTCGAAGAAAAATGACTCGAGAACTAGATTTTATTGAACTTGTTTTAAGGGATTTATTCAATGGCCAATCTCAATCAATGATTTGCTAGGGTTTGGTTGCCAAGAAAACTTCAAGGATGTGCACGTTAGCAACTCCTCCCATATTAAGACTTGATTTTCGTTCACATTAGTGGGCGGTGAGTATAAAAAATTGTAATAGAAGGTAAAAACTACTACATATATCATTGTAGAGTTCGATAACTCTATGAAATTGAAAGTTTTGAATAAAAATTTACTCAAAGTGGTTTAGTATAATTTAAAGGTAAAAATTGTGTCGAGACAACCTATAATTATATGATATTGTCTACTTTGGACATAAGCTCTTTTGGATTTCCCTTTTATTTCAAACAAAAGACGGAATACATACCAATAGAGTTGTTGTCTCTTACTTGTATTGTTATATGTACCTATGATCTTCCCTTTACTTAGTCAATGTCGCTGTCGGGCTTCGGTCGCATTTCATTCCAACAATCCTTCCCTCAAATATTTATTCATCCCGTTCGTCCTTATCCAACTCAACTCTTCTTTGGAGTGCATCCCCTATCTAGTAGACTATTCAGCATCCGAGGATTCTACACCAACACGACTATGTTAGGGGCATGACTATAATACCACTTATTAGAGACAAGTGAACAATGGTATGATATTGTTAACTTTGGACATAAACTCTTATGGCTTTATTTTTTGTTTCATTCATGATTTATATCAATGGATATGTTGTCCTTCACTTATATACCATAGATTTTTCTCTTCCCTACCTAATTTGAGATTTGTTCGCATTCCCAATAAATACCCATTACTTGTTTTCAAGCTCGATAATATATTGCTTTCGATCCAACATTTTATAAGGGTGTGTTTGGAAGTGACCGTAAAATGAATGATTTTGGAAAAAGAGATTTAGTTGCAATTGATTTTTATATAATCATTTTAATGTTTGGTTTCACGCCCTTAAAATTGATTTTCATATAATTAAAAGTACCGTACTTTTAAATTATTAATATTTGGTTTCTAAAATGATATTTAAATTATTAAATTACAAAAATATTATATTTAATAATAAAATCAAATAAATAAATTATTTTTATAATTGATATAATATCATTACAATTAATTTATTACTAATATCTATTTTTAATTTTTTTTTCACTCTCCAATCTTCACCGTCATTTTCCCTTCCACTAAAAATTTCGTAAAAGTGACCATCCATATCCTAGGATGGTTGTGCCCGAGATGGCTGTCTTGACATGGTCGACTTGGGCCGGTCAGCTAGGGCCTTCAGGCTAAGAATGGTCGTCCTAGTGTGGTTAGACCTATGCTGGTCGGGCCTTAGATGGTCGTTCTGGAGTGGTCGTGCATGTACTGTGGACCCAAGGTGGTCGACCTGAGTAGGTTGCCATGGGTGGTTTATCAACGTTGATCTACTCAGGCTGGTCGAGCCGAGTTGGTTGGTCAAGTGGTTGACAAGGGTTGATCTACTCGGGTTGTTCAACCCGAGATGATTGACTAGGTTGGTCAACCTAGAGTGGTCGAGCCTATAATGTTCGTCTTGAGATGGTCAGGCCTAAGCTAGTTGGTCATGCACTAGCTAGCACAAAATCGTCGTCTTAAATGGGGCGGGTCCCAATATTTATAGGTTTAGACCTACAGATTCCATCTACCTGTTGGTTAGAATCGTTTTGCGATTCGCAACGTGTTGTCGAAAAAGTGATTCACGAACAGTTAGGTGCAATCTCGTGTACTACTTTCGGCTAGGTCAATTGTGGTGCTCCATATGGGTCGACTCGATCTTACAAAGGCATGCCTTCGTAAAATGAGGCTAGCACTACAAGAAAATGAACAGTTAGGTACTCATTTTCTTGTAGCTACACGCACAACCATATGGTTATTTCATTCTCTCGCAAGGTGGCCAAGGTATTTCATTGTCTTCCCTAGTTTGTTGACATGTGGCAGTCATTTAACTGCCCGAACACTGTCCAACCAATCTCTTTAACTTTAAAAAGTGTCTATAAATTTAGAATTTATTAGACATAATATCGAATGTTCATTGACCTATTAAATATAAAATAAAAAATTTAAAAATCTATTAACTATATTTTAAAATTGAGGAATCTACTGTAGACATTATAAATTTAGAAACTTTCTAAATATTTTTTTAAAGTTCAGAGTACCTCTTATTAGACGATTTGATTGTACATAAAACTAATTTTAGTCTTATTATTAATTTTTAAAATAATTTATTTAACAAGAAAAAAGCTGACATAAAATACACCTTTTTATGGTCAACAAGTGCTTCAAACCATGCTCATACTTCAAGACTTCCAAATATATATTTACGAATTTAAAAATAATTTAAGAATAAAACATTATTATAAAAACTAAATAGATAAATGTCTGGTTAAATCATATTTTTTTAGTACAATTCATCTCCTTTCATTGCGAAATCTCAACTATCGATGATGAATCGATGTGTGTAATAGATATCCATGAGATTGCACAAGATTTTTCTACCATCTCATTGTATCATCTTTCTTGGTACGTTGACATTCCAATTCTCTCTCACGTGAATGTTGAATTTAATCAACGGAGAAGTCCCTCGATTTATAGCCCATGTGACTTTTATCACTTATATCTAATAAATTTACTTTTTCCTCAAAAAAAACATTTTTTCTTTAACTTAGAAAAATGTCTATTTCTATCCAAGGTTGGGTGTAGTTTTAATAATTTGTACAAAAAGGACTCAATCAATGAACCAAACCCAACTTAAACGTCAATGATAGGCTTTTACCTCTTCCCAAAAGATCCCAAGCTTCAAACAATTATAATTGCAAATAAAAACATACAAGATATGGGCTTTATTCTTTAATAAAGGGAAACAAGAACAAAGTTTTAAGTCGATTCATAGCTTAATTTTAATCAGAAGACATAAAATCTAGATCATGGTCAAATGTTGGTGCATCATTTTCTAACAAGACCAACTTCTTCCACCAAAACTCTCTCCATGTCTGGCCATGGCTTGCACATTGCTTCCAATGGAAAAGCTCTAGATGCAGTGATTCCATTGCCCACAGTCATGTCAACCAATTCATCAGAGACTCTCTTCCATTCAAAGCATTGAATCATCGTCGCCAAAGCCAAGCCGACCAAACGATTGGCCATGCCCCCACCGGGGCATGCTCGTCTCCCCAACCCAAATGGAAGGTACTTGTATTGATCTTCAATTGTTAGAGTTGCATGTCTTTCGGGCTTGAAGATGAGTGCATCGTCCCATAGTTTCGGGTCTCGATGGATTGCCCAAACGTTGAACAACAACATCGTGTCGCGTGGGATGTGGTAGCCTTGTATCGTGCAGTCTTCAGACGCACAATGCGGTAGAAGGAGCGGAAGAGGGTTCAATCGCAATGTCTCGGCGATTACTTGTTGCAAGTAAGTCATTTTTGACAAGTCGTTTTCTTCTACCAATCGCTCTCGCCCAACTACTGTATCTATCTCAGCTCTAGCTTTCTTTAACACTTCTGGATTGTTGAGCAAATGAGACATCGTCCATGTCAGAGTTCCAGATTGTGTGTCAGTCCCAGCTAGCATTATGACCTACAGGAATTAGAAACATTATATGGACTAAAATTTTGTATGCGAATGGTTTTAAATGTATTCTAGTACAATTAAGAAAAAAAAAAGTATGACTATACCGTAAAACTCTATTTTTTTCTTGTGATTGGAACTTGAAACATTAAGTGAATGTTTATTTTTTCTTTATTGGAATTATAATTTCTTTTTCTATATATCAAAAAATAATGCATACATATATACAAATTTGAGAAATAATTCTATTTAATACCTAAACTATAAAATCATATAATTTAAGAAGTAAAGAGAACTATTTTTCTAAATCTACGACGTTGGCCCGGTCGGTTTAGACCGTTCAGACGGCTCGGATTAAAGAATCAAAACAGACTCCAATTATTCACGTGATTCACGTGTTCACTCACCAAGAAAGAAACAAAAATAAACTAGAGCTCGATTGAGAATAAAAAAATGCAAAATTCTGTGGAGCCGCTGTTCTGAAAACTGGATGCTCTATTATTATTTCTTTTTTAATAATTAATTCCATCATTCTCAAATTCTGGTTTTCAGCTCTCCAAGATAAGAAATAGCTCTTAATGGCTTGTTGACCACAATTAATTATAGAGACTAGAAGATAATGAGTAGCATCTAATCATCTATTAAATGTATCATAAATCAATCAATAAATTAAAAACATTTATTAGATTCTTACGGGTCAAACACCCCTTTTTTACCGACTAAGAAAAAATACTTAATTGATAACGTTAAATATTCATGAAATTTCATCTCGAATCAAGTTTTTGGACCACACGTTCGCTTGAGCATTTGTAACTTAATATCGTATTAATATTCATAGAATTCTATTTCAAAATTAATTTGTAATAAAAAAATAATTAATGTCTATTATAAATCTTTGTTAGATTCTTTATCTTCTCAATATAGAATCCAACGGTCGCTACAAAGAAAATACTTCGCTCCTCACGAGCAAGAAACAATTTTGTTCTTACCATCATTAAATATTTAATAACTTTTTATTATTTAAAAAATCGTTAGGTTTTTTTCAATTCTCTCTCTTAATTGTCAAATATTTAATAGTGTCAAGTACAAAGTTACTCTTACTAGTGAGTAGCCAAATATTTTCTTTCCTTGGCATGAAATGAGTGCTCATGATAAATCAAAAAATTCGACTCCTTAAAATTAAGGAAATATTTGACAAAATCACACAGGGGCTGTAGTGAAACTGTTTGCTTCAGAATTGTGTATTTTGTGTTCGGTTGCCCGACTCAAAAATTAGCTCCATCATTCTCAAATTCTTGTTTTCAGCACTCCAAGAAAGTTATTCCCCAAGAAGTAAAAAGACAATGTAATTTGTAAAAATATTGCAATCAAAATTCCACCTGACTTACCTAGAAAAGGGAGTGACATATGGTCCATAAGAAGAACAAAAATATAAGAGCTACCACTATATCCTTAACAAGATAAGAAAAATCCCTTAGACTTTTCCACCATAACTAATTATAGTAGCTCCAAGGTAACGAGTGGCATCTACTAATCTATTAAATGTATACTAATCTATTAAATGTATCATCAATAAATCAATAAATTAACAACATTTATTACGATTTGCTACTAAAATAGTGGTCAGCAAAAAACGAGCGTTAACCAAAGAATGAAAGATAGAAAGATCATTTGCAAGTTATTGAATAAGAATTAAATTAAAGAGAGGGATTAAAACGTACCCAAATGAGGCCTTTGATAATCTGGTCACTGAAGAACTGAGGCTCAGAGACCTGCATGGAGAGCAAATGATCAACCATGGTGTTGCCCTCCCCCTTCCGGTTCCGAATCTCCTCAATCAAATTAACAAGAAAAATGTCAACTTTCTTGGCAATGTTCTTGAGCTTCTTCTCGTACCCAGTGGGGTCGATCCAGTTCCAAATGGGTATGAAATCTCCGGGGCTGGACGCCTCGCTGATCATAAAAATCTCCTTCATAATATACCTGAATTGCTTCGCCTCCTCCTCGTTCGACACATTCTCCCCAAAATAGCTCTTCCCCGCCACCATCCGCATCACCACGTTGAACGTCAGCTCCGCAAACAGCGGCTCCAGCTTCACCGTCGAGAATCCCGCCGACGCCGGAGGAGGGCTGTTGTTACTCTCCCCCAGCCGCCGGAGCAGGCGCTTCACCTCGTCGCCGCGGGAGTCGAGGAACTTGTTGAGGCGGGTCGGGGAGTAGATCTCGATGGACCCGATGCGGCGGAGGTTGCGCCAGTGCTCGCCGTACGACGCGGCGGCGAAGATGGTGTTGTCGTAGGCCATGTACTTTCCGGAGTTGAGGAGCGGCCGGGCGGCCAGCACGACGTCGTTCTTCGTGAAGCATTCCTTCACGGCCTCCGGCGAGGTGATGATGACCACGAGCCGCGACCCGAACCGGAGGGAGAAGACCGGGCCGTACTTGTCGGCGAGTTTCTTGAAGGCGTGTTGGGCCGGCCGGCCCAGGAGGTGGAGGTGGCCGATGATCGGTAGCCGGAAGGCGGGGCTCGGCGGCAGCTTCCGGCCAGATGGAGATCTCAGAAGAAATCTCACGACAAGAATTGAGAGAAGAGAGAGTGAGAAATACAGCAAAATATTCTCCATTTTTTATGGATTGCTGAATTCAATCCTCCACCATAGGCATAAATCATATATACATATATATATAGAAATGAAATTATTAATTTAATAAATTGTGGTTCACAAGCCAAAATAAAATAACAAAATTGTGGTTCACGTTAATTAAGCCCGCCAAAAATGTTTAGTAAATTCTTGATGCATTTTGAATCTGTTTTTTATCTACCCGGAATTGGAATGATATTAATATTAGTAAAATTACTAATACATTATTGTATTGAGCATTTTGTAATTTGAAGTAATCAAGGACTTTTAATTTCATGTTTGATAAGTTTTGACATATTTAAATATTTTTAAAATTAACGAATTTAAATTTTTCCTTAAAGATCTATGAATCTATTAAACTCAAAATTGAAAGTTTGTCATTATATTAGATGCTATATTCAAATTTATGTATAAGATTGAAACTTCAAATACTCTAATAGATGCAAAAGAGAAAATTTAAGGACTAATTAGATATTTTAAAAAATTTATGAACTTATAATTTTTAAAGTTTGAGACTTATTTTATTAAACCGAAATTTGAATATTTGGAATAGATTTATAATTTTATTTTTCACATTGGTTAGATTATATATTCAGTTTGCAAAATCTGATGGTTGCGTTACTTTAATATTTAGATTTAGATGGATTAAGTTGAGGAATTTAACTCAAAAAGAAAAAAAGGAAAAAGAAGAAGAAGGTATGAATCACGTGGTATCCTTTGAGTAAAAAGAATAATAAGGTATGAATCACGTGGTGAGGATAGTTGGTTGATGTGCTGGCTCATAAAAACATCATAGATTTGCGATGATTTTTTAAGTTGTGAAAAGTGGTTTTAATCAATTATATGTCAAAGATCTTACGTGAAATTATAAAGAGACGTAAAAAATGTTTATAATAGATATGGACTACTTTCATTGTCAATTGGTTTTGAGATAAAACCTATGAATATTGACATGATATCAGAATCCAAAAGTTCAAACTATTAAAGATCTCACGTTGAAAAGATAAATGGACCTCAAAATTAGTGTTGAGATGGAACCAAACTCCGAACCATCTTAAAAAGTTTATTAATAAACTTTGTTGTTAAAATTAAATTAGGTCAAATTATAAAATTTGCTCATTCTATTTATTTAATTCTTAAAATTTCACAGAGTTTCGACTGCATCCTTAAACTTTAAATTGTATTTTTTTTTCACCATCGTTGTTAACACGATTAACATTATGTCTACACAAGATGTCTGTTGATGCAAAATTCTGTTGAGCTATCGAAGTTGGTCACGTGGCAACGGAGCGAGTTAATGAGATGCTACCTTAAATAAGAAGGACCTGTAGAAAGGAACAAATACTCCAACGCTCAAGTCGGTATCGTGCAAGTTAAGGTAAGTCGTTCTCGGAGTAGAATTGCATACATGGATTGAGTGGTGGATTGTCCCCTTTTATAGGCAGTTGGAGGGGGGGGAGACAAGGTCGTTAGAACAGCTCCAATTGACGATTACAGTCTTCAACTCAGTTCCGAGGGTAGGTCGGTCTTCTCCATAACTTAATTGTACGGATCTGACAATACCAAGCTAACTTAATTAGTTCATGTATCATGTATTTTTCCCTTGAGCAATATTCATTTGAAAATTTTTGATTGAATTGGTATGATGTAACAAATCATATAAGAATCAGTGCATATCATTAAAATCAATTCAAAATAACGTTTTGACAAAATATTTGTTTTGTTTTGTTTTTTTTTTTTAGAATTTTAGAAAATTTTGCTTCTTGACTATCGAATTTATTTTCTATACTTTTGTCATTAAGAAAAAGGAAAAGACTACTTTAGTCCATAGAAGAACTGATGAATTCCTTTAGCAGAAGGGTCAGCTTCGTCAATTGAAACTCTTTCGTCTGTTTCTCAAACTCCCACAAAATGAAAAAGACAATACTCCCGGCGGGAAGCCTCCACCACCGGGGACTAGATTGTCATCTTCTTAAAAATTAAAATAATGATATTGTACAATTTTACTTTAAAATACAGTGGGGCTAAATTTGTAATTTAATACCAACATGGTCAAATTCTCTATGATATGGGACTAAAATAAAATATATTGTTGAGTTACAAGTTTGATTTCGCAATCTTTAATAAATTTCTAAAATTTAAGAAGTAATTAATATATTTTTTAATTAATAGGTTTTTAAGTTCTTGACATCGTGTCTAATAAGTTTTTGAACTTTAAAAATTGTCTGTTGGGTCTCCAAACTTATAATTTTGTATTTAATAGATCCTTAAACTTTTAATTTTGTATATTATATACATCCCTAGCGTAGGAGGTTTCTTTAAGAAATTCAGGTTGTGTTTGGTTGGTGACATTTGGATTCAATGAAAGATAGAGTTGCATGGTTTAAATATTTTCAAATAAGTGTTTGGTAATAGATTTGGAAATTAAATCCCAATTTAAAATTGTCCATAGTGTATTTATAAACTAATGATAGTTGCACCTAAATATTTAGTCCTATCTAAAATAATATTTGTTATGGGTAGCGTCCGAACAAGACACATGTTCATCCCTCCTCAAGCGCGGGTCCACTGAGAAACCTTCTAAGAGAGGATGTTGTTGGGTTTTTAAGGAGTACAAACAAAGTCTCACATTGATTAGGAAAGTGAATGATCATAGGTATATAAGAGAGAACGATTATCCTTATTGGTGTGAGATTTTTTGAGTAGAACCAAAAGCAAAACCGTTATTAGATGGGACACAGCACTAACGTCGAGTACGAGATTCTACCTGACACGTGTTTTTTACCAGCTTAATAATAAGTTACAATAATCGGTAGCAAATGTGTTTTTCATCTGTAACCGTCGGACACAACGTAAAATATTCACTGTTTTTATTATTATTATTAATTCATTTTTGCAGAATATTCTGTTCTGTTTTCAGATTTCTCAAAAAAAAAAAAAAAAAAAAAAAAACGCGCTCTGTTTTCATTATAAGTCGCGCCAGAAAGGTTATTATAAGTCTGGTTCTCTGTCGTTGACGTGAAACACGTGAAACATGATGATAGCTTAAATTACTAATTTACCCTCCGTTTCTCAAGATGTTTTAGGAATTTTAGATCCATGGATTTCAAATAAAATTTCACGAGATTTTAAAATTAAAATTACGAAATTAACCTCATCCAATATCATTTTTTCTTTCTTTTTTTTTCAAACAAAATAAAGGAAAAAAAAAAGATAAACTCCTTTCATTTATAATTATTTGACATATTATGGAGTGATTTATTATTTATTTCATGACTTTGCATTATTCTTAATTTATATGTACGGTGTCAAACAATTATATTAATTATTAATATTCATGTGGTTTCATTTTATAATCAATTGTCTACGAGAAGAGTAGTCCCCTTATATTACAAACTTGCTAGGTCCCTTATCTTTTTAACATGAGATCATTAACATGCTCTTTAAAATAGTGTCTCTTTTTTATTCACCAATATTGGCCAGATCCCATTTCATTCTTGATCGAATACTAGTTTGAGTTTTTTGGACTCTGATGTCATATTAATATTAATAGGGTTCTATCTCATAGTCAATTGAGTATGAGAGAAGTATAACCCACTTATATTATAAACTCTTGTTAAGTCTTCTTGTCTTTTTAATGTGTGATCGTTAACAGTAATTAGTACGAAAAAATTTCTTGTACTATTAAAGCTCGTTTGGTAACGTTCCTATTTGTTGTTTTTTGTTTCCAACTTTCTTAAGAAATCTAGGTACTTTGCGACTAACTATGTTTATTATTGTTTCTCATCATTTTAGGAATATTCTCAAAATTGTATAGAAATTTTGAAAATAATCCAAACAGATTTTTCTTTATTATTCTCATTTCCAATTTGTTTCAAAATATAAATAAAAAGATTGTTTTATCACACTTGAATCCATATATGTTGGGACATGCAATTCATTTTTCTTTATTAAAAACGAAAAACAACTTTTAGAAATTAGCTTTTAAGATCTTTCAAAGAAAAAATGAAAATTAACTGCCGACCCACCCACTTTGTCCATTTATAATTACAAGTTACAACTAGGGCCCAGGCATAAATAAACTTTTTTTTCCTCTTTGGATACAGTTGAATTAAATTAAATGTTTAATGTGAATTTAGATAAGTGTGATAATTGGTACTTTATCAAAACTAAATGTAAAAAGTTTATATGAATGAACTAACAAATCATATAAAATTTGACCTAACAAATACTTTCAAACTTATATTAAATTTAATCACAAAAATATACTCGAACCTAACCAAAAGTTTAGTGGATAAAAAACATTCAAACTTAGTAACAAAATGAAATCCGATTAATTAAAAGCATCCAATACAAAAAAAATTAGTATCTGCAAAAATATTCCCATCAAAATATACTGATGGCTGCAACTAAACACAAAATCTTCATTAAAAATAAAAACTTAACTATGAAAGTATTACCACTATTTATTTAACTAGAATTTAAATTGTAACACTTAATTCTATTTTAGTTTTAACGATAAAATTAGAAACTTGAGATTAAAACAAACTCATCCACCTAAAAAGGGTGAAGTTTCCCCTTTTTTTTCTTGTATGAGTTTTTGTCTTCAATTTTCTTTTGTTGTTAAGTTTAATTTTTTTTATTTTATTTTATTTAAGTTCACACACACACATAAAGTTCAATCAGGGTGGTTAACAGGTTAAGTGGGTATTTTTTAAATATGATTTTTCTTAGTACGTTTCATATTATATTTGAATTTGAGTTTATTTGAATTATGCTATTTGTATAAAATTTTAACTTTCAACTATGTTTAAAAATACATATTTGTTTTATATATTTAGATAAATATTTTATCTTTAATCTATGAAAACATTCTTCAAAATTCTAATTCTAATATATAATTAATTAGAGAAATTTTATAGGTAACTTAGGGCAATTTTCACTTGGTAGCACAAGTCCTCTTGGGTTACCATTCAATCCAAAAAGCTTAAGCTGATCAGCTGGGTAAATTTATATTCATTTATAATTTATATTAGATATTTGCTGCTAGCAATATTTTCTCTCATTAGTTTCCTTGGTTTTAAGTCTTTTTAACATTTTATAGCATTTTAAAAATGTTATTGGAAGACGTTATAACTAAACTTTTTTAAATGCGACTTTCATAAAAGGCTATTGAAAATATTTGCTATAAAGTCACTTTATAACTTTGAAAAAATGCTACGTGTTAGGATTTCCACGCGAGCATGTAGATTAGGTATAGGTTCGCACCTGCGTCTTGCAACCAGAGAAAGTTGGGAAGATTCGAGTGCATCGAGTCCAAAGCTGAGAATACTGAATCGAAGCGTCAAACTCATCGAAATGACTCAAATGGGCAGACACTCAACAAGGGAGGTGCTAACAGCCTCTAGCGAATCCTAACACAAGCTAGGATATCATCCTGGAATGAGGT
Source organism: Momordica charantia (assembly GCF_001995035.1). Next base: position 156,306 of record NW_019104546.1, read on the forward strand.
ATGCAAATTCTCATGCCAACTTTTGCAAAAATCCTAGTGTTCCATCCTAGTTTTAACTTTAGCATTGGAGTGCATTCGACAAAGCACCAGACCGATGTATATTTTTGTATACAACAAGTCCACCTAAAACTCAAAGAAAAAGACGTAAGTGGCGCCTATGTGGCACTTGGCCATAGGTCAGCATCAATACTGCAGAAACTTTGTTTAGCTTAAAAAATGATAAATGATATTATAAGTTTAATAGCTATAATAGTTAGTAATGGTACAGATCCAATCAGCAAACAACCTTTTTTTTCCTTCATCAATCTAAAGATAATTCAAGTAGATAAAATATGGTTTGATCATCCATTCCCAATATATATATATGGGGTAATTATTTACTTTGTTAGGAGGTTTTTTTTTGCCAATTAAAAGTATTTTCTAAAATTCTTTTATGGTAAAAATTAGTTTGAGGTATAAAAACATATAGAATTAAAGAGTAATTAAGGTATTTTTAAATAAAGTATTTAATGTGTTTTTTTCTAAAAGTATTTGTAAAATATTGTTTAGATTAAAAATACATTTTTTTTAATGCTATCCCAAACCCACCCTAATTAAATTAGGTTGAGTTTCAAAAGCTATGGCATATAAGGTTTCTACAGATATTAGTAAAATATACATGTTTCACTATTCATTTAATTTTGTTGGACACCACGTGAAAAATATTCTCTCTTCCTTTTGTTTTTTCACGATATTACATCTTAAATGCGAAAGTGAGTATTTAAACCAACAATCTTTAAGAGGATGGCACAAATAGCTTACCTGTTTTGCTTTGTTATGCTTACGTTGACTTTCTTTTTTCTCCCTTTATAGTTTATTTGGGATAACTTTTTTTAAAATCTATTTTTTAAGTGAATAATTATTAATTTAGAGTGTGTTTAGTATAATTTCCTGAGTGGTTTTAGATAACTAAAAGTGTTATTTTAAAAAAGATCAAAATAATTGGTAATAGATAAAAAACAATTTAAAAAATTTAATTACTTTAAAATTCAATTTGAAAAAATAGTTGAAACTTGAGAGATAATTATTCATAAAATTATTTTAAACTGACACAGTTATAGTTTAAGCACTTGGTGATAGATGGTTACTCATGGAAAAATAGTACTTAGATTAAAAGATATATTAAACTCACCAATATTAATTAGTTAGGCCATTCTTTAAATTAATAAAAATTTCTAAATTTAGGTCATAAAGTAGGTTTCCTACCTTTAAATATTTAATAAGAGAGATTATATATATATTTGATAACTGTTTTTTGTTTTTAAGATATAGAAAATCAAACATATTTGATAAGAATTTTTAGTTTCTATTTTAAAAAGGTTAGAAAATTAAAAATATATGTTAAAAAGTGAGAAAATTTAGTTAGGGTAGAAATGAGTACAGTGTGAGCGGGAGTAAGGATGTTGCAAGTTTAATTTTATAATAATTGCGTATAAAATTGTAGGGATAACTGTAATATAATTTAAAGGGGTTGGTACGATTGATTTTTTTTTTTATTGAATATCTTGGGGGTTGATTTAAGCATACACGTGGTAAGCATTGGGTGGATACGTAATCTGTGACAAGTGGTTTATGTGAGTCGAAGAATAGCGACCAAGTATTCATACCTCAGCTCGCCCCATCGGTCAAGCCGAGCCCGTTAAGTGGTCGAGCCGAACAAGTTCACTTTGACTTACGTTCTTGCAAGAATGCGCGATTCGATTGGCTTTCCTCAACTCGATCACGCCTCTGACAAACTCTACGACAGTACGCCGCATTTCACGATAACCTTAAAGAGCCGTTGAGGCTGTGTCTGAAATGCTGTCGAAGGTTCTGCCCATAAATAGAATCATTTTCGTTATTTGAAGGTACGCAATCCAATCAATTCTCTCTCGAGTTGACTTGTGCATTTGCTGACTTTGACATCAGAGTCTCTACTCTATTTTATAGATCCATCGTGCATTATTCGGAGCACGTTGCTTAGTTCATCATTGCTGAACCGAGGCTTGCAAGATTTGGTCCAATTCTTGATTAAACCGAATACACACTGGCAAAAAAAAAAAATTTACATAATTTCAATATTTCATAAAAGATTTTGAAACTTTTACAGAAGAAGACAGACTGTATAATTGATATTTCAGTTTTAGTGGCCACACATGAAACACGTGGATTTTTAATGTTAAATTATGTTGGGCTATTGAGTGAAGTTCCTTATAAAAATGGGAAAACGACAGGAATGACGAGAAAACGGCAAAAGTCTCTCATTTTCCTCCGATCCAAGCCCCCTTTTACACATTATTTTTCATGCACGTGTCACTCTCCCTCATCTAAGATCTCTCACTCGACTTATCCTTTCTCAAAAAACACTTTTTGTCTAATTTTAGTTTGTAACAATTTAGTTCATGTACTTTCAAATTGATAACAATTTAGTTCTTGAATTTTAATATGTAACAATTTAGTCACTGTAATTTATAGTTGGTAACGATTTAGCTTTTATTGTGAAATTTTTTTGTTAAATTTGTTATATATATATAGATTGACAAATTAAAAAAAGGATCAAATATGTTTATAATTACAGAGATTAAATTGTTATACGATAAGATTTGATACTTAATTTTAATAAATTTTTTGTTTACCATAGGGACTAAATTGTTACAAGTTAAAAGTTCAAGGACTAAATTGTTATTTTAGTGAAAGTATAAGGACTAAATCGTTACAAACTAAAGATCGGGGACTAAATTATTACTTTAGAAAGTATATGGATCAAATATATTTTTTAACCTATAATTTATTTTATGTTTTCGGTATGTTTATCTCTTAGATCTAAGAGATAATCACGTTTCTCTCCCTATTTTAGAAAATAAAATTTATTTGGTCTATTATGATTTCTTGGGGTTTCATAAAAAAAAAAAAAATTAAATTAAATTAAATTTTGGTTTAAACCGAAACCAACTGAGACTGACTAACGTTTTCATTGGCAAAAATAAAGAAAAAAAAGTCAATTGCAGCGCCAAATCGATACTGACCGTCCGATGAACGGGCCTATCCAACAAACTAGAAGAGTCGAGTTCGTTTTCTTTGTGAGGCCAAGGGATTCTCCACAGGGATTTGACTATGTAAATGGAGATTCACGGTAGGAAATTAAGTATTTAATTAGAAATTCTATTAAAAAATGATTTAATTAGGAAATTATTAAAGAAAAAAGTATTTCCCATGAGAAATCCTTGTCTGATCTTCACAAATTATAGTCGAAAAATTTCGCAGAGATGAAGATTTAAATGGGGTGGGAAGAGGGATGTAGAAGACTTTCCAGTCTCCACCCCAGTTCGTGAACACCTAATCTTGGCAAAATAGTTTCATCAAACTGGTCACCCGACTAGTCACAAATCTTGGATAAAAATGAAAACTTAACCAAGTGAGGGTATTAATTACACCATTTATTTAAAATATGGTTAAAATTACGACCCTTATTTCGATTGAAGGTTTAAATAGATCGAATTGAAAGTTTAAAGTTAAAATCTAGGAGACAAGGATCATAGACTAAGTCTCAAACACGTCTCTTACATTCAAGTTTTCCTTTTTTCTTGTAAAGATATCTTGCATTTCTTTTCTTATTTAAATTCATATATTTTTTAAAATTTTCACTTGTATGGTTATTAAGCGGTTATTTATAAAATTTATTTCTTTATTGGGTATTTTTAAGTTGACGGTGGGTACTTTTTAATTTGAGATAATATCTTGGTAGGGCTCTTTTAGAAACTTATTTACATAAATGTCTAAATCTCTATAAATTTACACTTTTAGATTTCTGCAGGTAAGATTTTAATTTAATTCCGTGTTTACCCCTATTTATTTCATTTTCATTTATTAATGAGTTTGAAATTTTTTAAATATTAAATTGTTATTTCCATAAATTAAAATCACAATCATTTAATAAATGTGGGTCCCATAGATATTATCTCAATTCAAATTCCTTAATTCTCTCCTCCAAATCTCTCTAAGATTTATTCCATTTTTTAAAAAATCTCTCACTTCCCTTGTTTCTCGTTTTTTTCTTCCATATTTTCATCTTCGTTCACCACCCAGGAGAATTTCTTCTTCGTTCACCGCCCAGGGTTTTTCTTCTTTGTTCACCGCCCAACGATTTTCTCCTTCGTTCACCGGCCACTGTTTTTCTTCTTCGTTCACTTCCAAGGTTTCTCGTTTTTTTTTCCATTTTATCTTCTTCACTACGGTGCTACGAACAGTTTCCCTTCGATTTCTGCTATGGTCCACGGTGCTACAATGTTTCAAAATGGTAATCTAAATTTTCTGCACTCCTCTCCCATTCTTTACTTATTCAAAAAACCAAAAAAATCAGTATGCTGTTTTCATGCCACTGCCAAGAGAAAACCTGAATTCAGGTTTTTCCATTAGGCTTCAATATTATTTTTCAATGTTTTCAGGACAAATGGGAACTCCTTCAGCTCAGGTCCTGCACATTTTATTATCTTGAAGCATATTGCCGGATAAATTTTAGTACGTCCCATTTGTCCGGATAAAATTCAGAAATCATATTGAAGCCTATTACCGCACTTCCTGTTATTTTCTTGTTTTAATTTACATTTTAGCTATTCAAATTTATGGGTATAAATTATGTTCATGTTGTTTCGTTATTATAAGATAGAGATTAGTACTATTGAAATCTACTATTAAACATTATGTATAAACTCCTATTAAGTAGTATATAATTTATACCCACGTAAGTAAATGTACTTTTATAAATGTCATGTAGGTTGCACTTCTATTACCGTGAGCATGTTTCATGGTGGATTTTGGAACGACAGAGATAATTACGTGGAATACAAAGTGTCAGAACTAATTATACATCAAGAAATGTCATATGCCAATTTGATGAAAGTTATAATGGAACAATTGAGATTGGTAGGTGGTTCTGATTATCCTGATGTCTGTTCTTGCATTGGAACCACTCAGTTTGTTAAGAAGGACATGAAAATATCAGACGACAAGGATGTGCATTGGTTATACAACATAATTTGTAATGGTGCCGTTCAATGTTGTAGTTTAGTTGTTGATTGTAGAAATTGTCTTCGTAACGTATTAGATCGCATGCCGATTAATACTTCAAGTTCGATAGACAATGATATACCATCAATTGGTCAATTTCATCACTCAATTGATGTTGCTAATAATTCAGGGAATTCCCACATTGAAGTGAATGACAAGTTTTGTGGAAAGAAAAATTTACAGAATGCTTTGCGGTCTGTTGCTATAACAGATAACTTTCAATTTAGGACTGTCAAATCAAATCGTGATGTACTCATTGTCCGTTGCTTTATTGACAATTGTCAGTGATATCTTCATGCTTCCAAGTTTGGGGACCAAGGAAGTGAGATTTGGATAGTAAAGAAATTTGTACAAGAACATACATGTTCTCTTGAAATAGTTCTTAACGATCATAGGCAAGCAACTTTTTCTGTTATCAAGGAGTTTATTAAGGATAGGATTAACATGTCCGGCACAGATTTGCTTAGTGTTAAAGATGTTATATCCCATGTGTGTAGAGAACTCGGTATTAGTATCAATTATCAAAAAGCATGACGTGCAAGAGAATCTGCAATTAAAGAAATTGGGGGATCTCCGGAAGAGTCTTACGCATTAATACCTTCTTTTTGTCACATGATTAAGGTGAAAAATCCAGGTATGATTCTATTGACGTATTTTCAATATATATCCGCGTTACTGTAATATAGTATGTAATTTACTATATACATAATGTTGTAGGTTCAGTTTGCGATTTTAAAGTTGACAATCATGGAAGGTTTCAGTACCTTTTTATGGCTTTGTAGTCTTCGATCGATGGCTGGGAATATTGTCGACCTGTTATTTCAGTTGATGGAACTTCAATGAAGAATAAGTACGGTGGCACTTTGTTATCAGCATGCACKTTAGATGCAAWTGATCAGATATTCCCTTTGGCATTTTGTGTTGTCGATTCCGAGAATGACGCTTCATGGGTTTGGTTTTTTGAACAGCTAAAATCATGTATAGGTTCTCGTCAAGACCTTGTAATTGTCTCCGATCGGCACAAGAGTATAGTAAAATCAGCTCAGAAGGTTTTCACCACTGCTTGCCACTGCATATGCGCCTATCATCTCTTCAAGAAGTTAAAGTTGAAGTACAAGGAGAAAGTTTCTGATAAATTATTCTTCCCATGTGCCAAAGCATACAATGTTGAGGATTTTGAACATAACATGCGCCTTTTAGATTCTACTGTACGAGGCATACGCGAGGAGTTGTCTAGCATAGGTTTCTCTAAATCGTTATGTGCTTATTCTCCTTCGTCAAGATACAATTTTATGACAACTAACATTTCAGAAAGTCTAAATGCTGTCATGAAAGATGCAAGGGAATTACCAATTACTTCCATGTTAGAAGTCGTGCGGATGATGTTGCAGAGGTGGTTCTATGAGCGTAAGAACGATGCCGATTTTCAAATTACTGAATTCACTAAAAGTGCTGAGAGTAAGTTAAGAGAACAAATTTCAGGCGGTCGTACAATGCAAGAAAGTTTTAAGTTTAATTAATTTAGTAGATATATATGTTTGCACTCTTAAATAATAAATAACTGGTATTCGTTATCTTTCACATTTCTTTTAGGTTTATGCTGTCAATAACGATATTTATCAAGTAATTGATAATCATAGACAGTTTGAGGTAATACTTCAAAAAAGAAGCTGTTCTTGTCGTCAGTGGGATATTGTTAAAATACCTTGTTCACATGCATGCTCTGTACTGACTCAGAAGCATTTACCTACAAAAGGTTACGTATCCTCCTACTATTCGAACAACTATTTACGTTCCACGTACAGTGAAAGTATCCACCCATTAGGTCATCATTCAAGTTGGAATATCCTAGAAGATGTGAAGATTATAAAGATGCTGCCGCCCAATGTGAAACGTCCTGCTGGTAGACCAATGAAGTTGAGGATTCCGTCAGCATTAGAATTTAAAAAACGTGTTAAATGTAGCCGTTGTGGAAGATATGGTCACAACAAGAAGTCGTGCAAATTTTCCCTTACGCAATAGTTAGACATTGATTTATATGTTTTTAATATTGTACTTTTATGACAATTTATGACTTTTATTAATTTCATATTACTGTTTTCTAAATTCAGTTATATTCTATTTCTATTATATATACTCAAACTACAATTTATATTGTTACTTAAGTTAATAAATACATGTTGATATATCTCTTTATAAACAGTATAAGGTATATACCTGTACAACCATTGTAGACATTGATAATCAAGTAATAACATAATTTCATATCCCTGTATATCCCTGTATGAACACTATAACCATTGTAGATATTTATAAATCACTCAAGCGAATATCCCTGTATATCCATGTATGAACACTATAAGAAATATTCCTTTCAACCATTGTAGATATTGATATATAACTCAAGTGAATATCCYTGTATATCCCTGTATGAACACTATAAGAAATATTCCTTTTCAACCATTGTAGATATTGATATATCACTCAAGCGTGTCTAAAGTTTATCAAATGATTACTAACTTAGTTTGAATACATCTAACCAAAAGGTACATAAGAACTACCACAAAAGTTTGAATAATGAATTCCATTACATAAAGTCGATACTTAAAGTTGTGATAACAAGTTAAAAGTTAGGGCCTCAAAGTCTTCAGTGCTTTGTATCTTATTTTTACTATCTTCTGCTGAACCGAACTTTGTAGTGTACGGTGATCTATTCACCTTAGAAGGCATCACCACTCTACGTTTTATCCGTCTCAATTGTTCGAGTTCTGCATCTTTCTTTAATGTCTTCATATCTCCATTCCCCCTTTTATTGAACGGACATGTTCCTCTTAACTACACATTAATGTAACTTTATGTTAATATAAAATATAGTCTCACATACATCAACATAACATTATTTAAGTTGCTCACTCCCCATAGACATCGACATCAATCTTGCTGAAGAGTTTAGCTCTATCAAACTTCAGTTTTGTGTATCAAAAGAAACATTTGACACTATTCAGAATTAATCAGTATTTTGATTCCCATATTTCAATAATTATATACTAGATGTGACATCTCACAGACAAAGCAAAGTTTGGCTGAATAAACTATAGAACAAACAAAACTCAAACAATAAGTCTTATCAAAGTTAGCGGAATCAGATGACAACACAAGCACGAGAAGTTAAAGAGTTTGTATACTAACATGGCCTGAGTTAAATGACGCCACAACTCAACAGTAACTGACAAAGGATACAGGAATATACCAGCATATAATTCTCAATATGTTATATATTATATACAACTATATACCATATATAGTGGTCAGACCAGACAAAACATTATATTAGTTATTCTGAAATAATAAATCCAAAACTTACAGCATGGATGTACATGTCTCCCTCAGAATTAATATCATTTTTGTCGATCTTCTCCTTGTCCTGCACGAATCAAATGATAACAAAGCAACATACAGTATCGTTGAATGAGCAACTACTAAAGATTATTACTATCAAAACAATACAAGCAAACCTTTTTTTTTGCAAGCCTCTTCTATCCTATCAACCTCATTTAAAAATGTTGTGCATACGAACTCATCTTGCATTAAATCTCCTTCGGTTTCTTTAACTTCGATTTACTTGCAAAATTTAAAACATAGTAAATACATGTCCTACACAGACTATGTAAATTAAGCATAATTTACACATATATGATGCATTAATTTTAGATACTCACGTTATTACGATCTCCATCATTATCAATCTTATTTGTAGCTGCACTGTCCCTTGATCCATCGTCCTTTGTTTGATTTTATTCCGATTTTTCTTTATGTTTATCATTGCCCTTATTACCACCATTGTTATCATCCCTTCCACCCCAACTCCCATCACCATTCCCATTCTCCTTTCTGATAACATTTAATTTATCATTCACCAGTCGTTTAACACTGTCAATCTCAGAAAACAGTGTATTAATTTTGCAATTCATGCTATCGAGGCTACTTAACACCATTTCTTTGAACTCTTCAAAAAGTGAAGTTATATAGCTTTCATTCCTATTCGATGGTTCACCTTCCTCCAAAACTCTTTKTTTACCTGTAATCTGTKCATTCTCATCTTCWTMKAACATATTTTCAAATTCGAACTGCATTAAAATTAACATATCAGTRWTATAGTCATSAATATATATACATTGATTAGTACTATTGGCTATTTAAAATGAAGAAATAAATAATACCTCATCATTCTCGAAAACTCTAATCGCTATRTCCCGYCATTCCGGTTGTGCTGTAGCCTCCCAAYTTACCATTAATGGTAWATCAGTAGATATGTGCTTGGCATATTTTGTTTYCGCTGAAGAAARCAATGRTATGCATTCGTATGCCCAAATAACCAATGCTAATGGCATTCCAGAGAGTCCAACAACCGATGCATCAGGATTTTTAATCGCTTTCTTTATAGAGTCGATTSTTGAGTTATAGCRAACACGCCCCCACGGGTAGTTCTCAAATTGTTCGGTGTCATCGAGAAGCTTGATATATTCCACYTCAATTCCCACTGCTYGTTGTTTTCCCAACARGAAATTTGACAACAAAAATAACTGAGYCATCTTAACCCTGTCCTTYTTCTTCACTCCATCCATTGAATTAAACAAGGTACTTATCGTTGCCCTCTTCACTGGAATTGTTGAATTGTTGAAATATTTTGTCAAGAATCTCCCACTTAGTTTTTTGAAATCCACAGAAGGTAGYTCATCGCACTTAAGTCYAGTAATAGCCTCAAATTCTTGTAATCCAAAATGAACCACTTTGCTCTCAAAGTTGAAATTAATACCATCTCCTGGGCAAGGGCTGCATTGTSTCCTAATYATGTGGCTAACTAGTTGTAGTGGRTATTTTTTGATYTYTACATCTAAAAAGCTTCCAAAACACGAATTTCTAAACTTTCTTAGAYGTTTTTTTGAAAGTACGTCCTTAATATTGTCCASCACTTCTAATTTCGAGTATATTTGAAGTTTGGTTTTATTTAAYCACTTATCCCTTRGAAGTAACAATGRAGCCGCCTGAACATGATATATAAGACATGGTATAAAWAAATGGTATAAAGAAACCTTGTGATAAGACAATCCTAGTAAAAGCTCATTACKWAGTTCTATAAGACATGATACAGAGTATAACATAATGAATATATAATATATCCGATTATATGCCTCAATGTAATTATATGCACATGATATATTGAAAAATAACAATATAGTACATGGATATATAATACATACCCCATACACATCTTCCTTATCTTCCTTGTTCTGACCAATAAAATTGCCTTTATCATATTTCCCTTTTCTCCTCCTATCTTTGCATCTTGTTTTTTTAACATTCTGTAATTCAATAAAGATTAATATAATCACTTTACTAAAAAATGTACTTATACCAACAAATAATGATAATAATAATAATAATTACCATCATCACCTTTTTTGTTGTCATAACATCTTCTTTCTTCTTCACCTTAAATCCTGGCACACTCTTTTTTTATTTTTTCAACCTTTCAATTATTGGGATATCATTATCCTGCATTATTCAAAATTCAAATTATACTTCATGTTAAAGAAATTATACTAATCATAAGGTTTTAATACCTCAGATTCCTCCCTCTCTTTCCTTTTCCTTCTTTGATCAACACTATCGAGTATTACTTCTTCTTCTGTTATTTCCTCAATATGAGGTTCATCGGTAGGGACCTGAAGATAAAATATTAATATGCATATAATGACGATTAATTGTGCTAAATATAAAGAATATATACCTCATCTTCCTCTATCTCTCTCCTTTTCCCTCTTTGATCCTCAGCATTATCCACCATTACTTCTTCTGTTATTTCCTCAATAAGAGGTTGATCTGCACGTACCTGAATTTAACATATTAGATAGAGGAATATAATCGTTATTAAATGTCCTAAATATAAAGAATATCTATATGTATTACCGCGAAAGAAACAATTTGTGTCCCAACAACTTCATCTTCATTTGGAAACTCAACTATAGGATCACATATGGTAACTTCCGTCTTAACCTTTTCATCTTGTTCTAGTAAGATGATTATTGGCGAGTACTTCTTATAACGAGGTATATTACCGAACAAATCTTTGTAGAAGGTAGGCTTCAATGGCTGAGCATTCTTTTTTTTGTGTGTCTTCTTCAGGGCTCTCCTAAAAGCAATCCAATTTAAAACATACAATGTATTTATAACCTATATAGATCTTGAAAATAATATAATTGCTTACCTCTGAGCTAAGATTAACATATAAAGGGTMTTTCTTCGACTTGCTCGAAGATTGGTTAAGTAACYTATTACTTCTTCTTYTTTCCTTTTGTTTTGGTAGCCCTTTGCACTTGACCATGTTAACGTAATTCAACTAATATATATCCACCTAAAACATGTAAAATAGTAAAAGCTCATTWCATGGCAAACAATACTAGCAAAAKGCCTATAAGACATGGTATAAATARATKGTATAAAGAAAACTTGTGATAAGACAATYCTAGTAAAAGCTCATTACGAAGTTCTATAAGACATGATACARAGTATAACATAATGAATATATAATATATCCGATATAACATAGACTAAACCTTATGAGATATAAAATTTATCCGTTTGTATTGAGATATAATATATATCCTTATCTAAACACTATATATCACCACACATATGTTACTCAAAACAAACGAATTGATAAAATCAATAATGTGAAATGGAGACCATCGTTGGAATTTCTGAAAGAAGAAGGGATAGATGTGTCTGAAAGAAGAAAGAACGAAGGTAGCAAACCACTGCAACATTTGTATTGTTTCAGAAAGGATTCTTATTAGATATCCTCTTACGTGGCAAACTTAAAATGAATTCTGCATTTTTATGACTGAGACATTTCTCTACATAATTGAGATAAACCAGGTCCATGCCATGAAATATTTATGGTCATCTCCATGAAGGTAATGACTCTCATGTGTAATGAATCATGAGTAAACTAATCCAACATTTTTAAGAAAATCTATAATGAGTGTCAAAAATCGCCTCCTCTATTCCTTGATACCAACAAGGGGGTAGTACAAGAATGTTCCTCTATTGTCCATCGACTACGCCTTTTTGGAAACTAGGAGGGGCCGGAATTGCTTACATGAGTAAGCCTTATACATGCTCCCATCACTGGATTGTGTTCTATTTGGTGAAAAATCTTKGTAACAAGAGAATCAATGAGATCATAATGTTAATGTACAGGATACTTGTAAACTGATCAATGCATACAAATAATGAACATGCCTTTTCCTGATAGATCACCAATAAAGGAAAATATACTCGTATATACCAATGTATTATCGAAGTTCCTACGTAAAAGTCAGATATATTATATGTCCTAATACATAGACCATTGAAATTGTTCTTACATATATATTATATATCCTAATCAGTATCACTATATTATATATACTCAAATATACAATGTTATAAAGGATAATAGCARATAGAATCGATAACCAATAACAGAGAGCAACAGATTCTGTCCAAAAAGAAACCTAAATTTAGCCTAAACAATAAGAAATATATACCTCGATTCTGTGCAAAATTGAAATGATGTTTACCTATAAATGCGACGGAGGCCGCCGGAGATGAGAAGCTTGGGTACGTAGCCGGTGACGGAGACGTTGCCGGTGACCAAAAAAAAGGAAGACGTTGCCTTATAAATGCGACTGAGAAGTAGCCGGTGACGAGTTGAACTATAAATGCGACGTAAGCCGCCGAAGATAACGTTGATGAGAACCTTCAAGGTTTCTGAAGCAACCAGTGACGGAGATGACGGGCAAGCCTTCCGATTTTTGGGTTTCAGTCGAAGCGGTGAAGATGGAGACGAAGAGGTTGCGAAAATTTTTTCAAAAAACCGTGGGTTACGAAATTAGTGGATTTTAAAATCTGAATTAGCTTAATAAACGGGATTTGGTATATTTTAAATACTATTTACCAATTTCAAATATTATAAATGATTTAATATTTTGATGGATATATTAGTAATTTCCATTATGGGTACCATCAATTTTGGGAATTATGTTTGACAAAAGTGTAAATTCTTTAACTTTCAATCCTTTTATGTAATTAGGTCTCCTAAACAGACCATCTATGTACTAATCCCTTTTAATTTTATGTATTTATTTAGATTCTAAATTTTGAAACATCAATTTTAATTTCTTTTTAAGACGGCTACTAATTTTTAATATTTAAAAATTAGCTTTGTTTATTAATGTTGACGGTAAATTATGGAGAGATCTACATGTCCTGATGATAGTGTTCACCGAGGAGCAAATGAGTTTGCAACAAAAAAACTATGGTGTCCCGCCTAATACACTCTACGCTCTAAGTCAGTAATTAAAGTAAGAAAATAGGAGTAGACACCTTGAGGTTTAAGTGAAAGGTTTTTCACTTAGTTGGTGGTGATGGAGTCCTTCCCTAGTAGCTTGGGCGTAGGGACGTGCCAAGCTGTACGGGATACCGACGCAAGGGCGCACATTCCGACAATTTGTGGGTGGTGCCTCCGCCTGCGGATCATCTGTCATTCTGTAGTTTGCATGTCGCAGACAGTAGTTCTTGACTCCTCTCCCGTACAGCGAAGGTGACAATGTTCCCCCCATACGTGTGCACAGCGTACGACAATAACCGTCTGTGGTTCCGCGCCTCGCTGTCTCTATTAGAACCCGACGTGTGTCTTCCTCGGATTCCTTCTTCAACCATTAATAATTTCTTAATTTTTTAATTCTCCAAAACTCTAATGTTATATTTAAATTTGTTGATTTTGATTTTGATTTTAATTTTTAATTCAATCATTATTCTTTTATTAGGATAGTGTAAATATATAGAGAATTTACCCTAGGTGTCTCTATTTATCACTTGGTTTTGAAAAATGGCCAGATAGATTTTGTGAATAAAAAATGTTTATTCCGATTTTTCCAACTGTTTGACTCATTTTAAATATCTATATTTGTTGTTATACAGCCACACTCAAAATTTCCTTCAAACTTTCGGCCTTATGATTACTTGGTGGCCCAAGTCCTTTTCCATTTGTTGGCCCAAAGCTACATTTCCCATCAGTTTCCCCAAGATGTGAAAGCCTGTTAGCTGTGTGTATCTACTTAGGCAAAGGTTGAAGAAATAAACGTCATGAATAGCCACCAAAAAAAAAGGACAATTTTAACCGACATAAAATATTTTGACATACCTGATTTTAAGATTTTTTTCAGCAACAGATACGAAGTACTTATGCAACATAATTAGGGAGATGAACGTTACCCATCCGATATGTACAAAGGAGGATTAAACCATTTAGCTAGATTTTTATTAAGAAATAATTATATATTATATTTATATATAAAGAAATAATTGCATGCGGGAATCCTTGCTCAGATCCCAGCCAAATTCATGGCGAATTTCGTAAAGATAGGGAAGCCTTTTCCTCGTCACCCTCTCGCCCCATGAACACTTGTAATCATAATAAAAATAATAATAATAACACCAAAGTCTCTAATTTCATAACAAAATTTAAGGAGGAGAAACTAAGTTTGGTGTGTCAATCGTCCATCTCTGAAGCGATTTCCATGATTCCAAGCCTTTAAAATCTCATTCCTCACCCCTCTCGATGATCTCCATGCTCTCTAAATTAGCCAACATTGCAAACTACCAAATTTCCTCTCCAAAATTCTCCACTAGGGTGCAGACAAACCCTACTTTTTTTAAGAAAAATTGTGATAGTATTGAGATGCTATAAGTACTGCCCAAGTTCGAACCCCACGACTTCTGATTAATTTTGTTAGATTTTTAGTAAATACGTCTTTCTAGCTTGTTTAATATATTCTGACCAAATTTGCCTAATTTAAAGAGCGGTGGGGAGGTTGATGGGAGATGGTGAAGAGGCTATTGAAATGAGAGAGCTTTCTTGTGCGGCGAAGAGAGCGAACCATGAAGCTTAAAGGCCAAAGTAATGGCTTGCATGGCTAAGGGTGTGTTTGAGAATATGGTAAAATTAGTGATTTAAAAAAAAGATTTATTGATTTTTCAAAATCACCACTTCAAGTGATATTTTAAGTCACAATTTAGAGTGATTTTAAGTTTTCTTAAAATCAATTTTTTAATTTGCTAAACATGATAAATGAGAAGGGAAGTAATTTTGACAAGGACAAAAGTGATTTTGGTCTAGCCTTTGTTTTAAAGCTAAATCGGATATGAAAGTTAGATATGTTAGATATGAAAGTTTAGATACTAAGTTGTTTTTTCAATAAAAGTCTAAAAACTAACGCTGTCTAAAGGAATTAGCTTGTACAACAACTCATCTACCGTACCATTTTTATACCTTTCAGGGTTAAATCTAGTTGCATCTTCCCATATTTTTGGATCTCTATGTATTGCCCAAGCGTTAATCAAGATCATTGTATCTCGAGGCACTTCGTAACCAGCTATCAAACATTGTTCGGACGTACAATGTGGTACGAGCAAAGGAGCTGCAGGGTCTCAGAGACTACTCCTTGAAGGTAATGCAGTTTCGACAAATCAGATTCATCGACCAGTCGTTCTTGTCCAACTACAGAGTCTAACTCAGTTCTTGCCTTCTTTAACACGTCTGGATTGTTGAGCAAATGGGACAGTTCCCATTCCATAGTTACAACTATTGTGTCAGTTCCAGCCAGTAATATTACCTATAAGAACCGATTAAACAATTAGAAGAGTGAAAATTATATTAATTGATTAAACAATTGAGAAAGAAGATTCAACTTACCATTATTAAGACTAATTGATTTTTCCGGTCCACAAATTAAAAAACAGAATAAAAAAGTTTAAAACCACATAGATTATACTGGTTCGCATCAATCTTAGGATTACGTCTAGTTTTCTACAAAAGTAAGTTCTACTATAGTTGAGAATATTACATAGAGGTCTCACTCAAGATAGCATTATACAGTGACTATCTTACTACTAAGTACCCTAACAATGATTACATAAGATTACACAATTGAAAATACCCTCACTAAACCCACGGATACAGACTATTTTTCACACGGTTCCCACAACCACTCAAGTCTCTTTTATTTTGATTTTGTACAAATAAAACCTTAACAAAAGACTATATTTATAGGAATGCATATATGATCCTAATCCTTATAAGAAAACAATATCCTGATCCTTATAAAAAAATACAATATGCTTCTCTTTGTAGGAGTTCGTAGTAGTATTAAAAAAATCATTTTTTTTTCATAGGATACAAGTCTCCTATTTTGGCTCTATTATCCCCACCCTTTTGATGAAGGGCATTCTAGACACTCAAGATAGAGAACTACCTTGAACTCGGGGGAGTTTCAAATGTAATACTTGTTGGGAAATTAACGGTTCTGTATAATTTCCTCTTCTACAGAAAATATATATCCACACACAACCACAATATACAAATTAGAAAGAAAGTCGGTAAAAGCAAGAAAACGACACAGAAAATTATACTGGTTTACCACTAATGGCTATGTACAGTCTTCCACTCAACTCAAACGTGGGTAATTCACTATTATTGTTAAACATTGGATACACAACTCTCCCAAAAAATATTCCCTAGAGGTCCCAATAAAAGCCTCCTAGCTTCTAAGTATTTTACATAATTAATACTTAGGTACAGGAATGAAAAACTCACAAGAATCAAGATACAATTATTCTGATAATGACGATCTTGATTAACCCCAAAGCCTCTGCCAATACCCGAGCCTCTCCCTTGAAACTGCCACGAAAACCCTATGAAAATCGACTGAAACAGCTCCAAATTTGGCTGAAGAAAACCCTAAATCCCGAAATCCCGAATATATAGATATCGGCACAGCGCCAGGGCCATGGCGCTACGGACGGAGCGCAAACACGCAAATGCGCGCGCGCCTCATTTGGACAGCACCGCGGCGCTGCAGCGCCATGGCACCCTACAGTCTCGGCCAATCTGGCCTGCAACTTCCGCTTTTCCCTGTTTTCATTCCTGCTTCGACCCTGATGCATCCCGACTTGATCACGACTCATCACTAGTTCGTTCCGACGTTGTTTTGACTCCACCAATCCCAATAACACTATCTTCCATCTCTAAAGAATGAGTAAGGTAATACAAAAGTTTGCATCTCCAAAAGATTTAATAGAGTTACAGGGCTACTGCCAACAACCAACTGCAGCTCTGAAATCAAGACTTTAACAAAAAGAGAACTAGAATGAGGCATCATAAATAATTTTGTTCTCAAATGTAGGACAACCTCGGGAAAGTTAATAAATATTTTATCTATGGAGTTATGCACATATTGATGGTTGAATAGTTAATACTAGTTATTAATTTTACTACAGTAACTGTTATTTAAATAGTTAATACTAGTTATTAATTTTACTACAGTAACTGTTATTTAAAGATGGTTGGTCGTGTTATTTCTTTTTTAAATTATTTTTTATGAATTTGATTTAAAAATTATTTCTAAATCTACTTTTAAACCTAAGTTTTGGAAAATAATTTTTAAAGCTTAATTTTTAACACTTTCAACAAGTATTGTTTCTGTTGATGGTTAAAAAGGTCGATAGCCTTCATTCTCTAGTACGAAGTCTGTAAACAGTAGAAAAGTAAAACAAAAAAAATTTCTTACTTTTTTTTTTAGTAAATAAAATGTGTGGGATGAATATTCGAATTCACGAATTTTTGGTTGAGGATATATACATAGTTAGGTTGACAAATTTCATGCTTTCAATAAACGCTGGAGAAGGTCGGGAGAAACTTGATCCATTGCTTTTACCACCTCTGTGTTCTATTTTTTGCTGGGCTCGACTCTCTCAAATTCCAAACACAAATATATAGAGAGAAAATGATTGTTGTAGCATGTAGGTTTAAATTTTATTTACAATCTTTAATTTTTTGTTTGTATAAAAATATAATTTTAGTCCTAATAAATTATATATCAAAAACTCTAATATTAGCACATTTTTTATTCTTTTAATCAATAGATGTGTTTATGATGAACAAGTGTCTAAAGTCACATCTAATAGGTCAAGTGTAGTGTTTCCTAAATAAAGTTGATTGATTCCTCGTCTCCTGCCCAGCAATATGACTATGTATGGACATGGATGAAGATTATAGCTCTAGTATGAACTCGAAGTGTGTCATTGTTTGGAAAATCAAAGTGATGCAATTCATTATTGTGCTTCATTTACATGATTAAGAGAGAACGTAATGATGTAAAAATGACTTTGATGATCAAGTGAGAAGACTATGTAGGCATGATCAATAATGTAGGGAGAGTTCAATCAAGTAATGGTGTAAAAATGCAGTGAATTGCACGTACAAAATCTTTGTGGACCACAACTTTCAAAGAAATCAAAACTCTTTGAAGTTGAATATCTTTAAAAAATGGACCATTTTAATTAAAGAATAAACAAATGTTAATCTTTTAATTAGAGTGGTGGTGACCTACCATGTATATTTTTACTAGAAATCTATGGGCCTTTTCATGGATCATTTGGGTCACCCAACTCAATCATATTCGACTTTTAAAACTCAATTGGGCTTCTCTTACCGATAACATAAAGTATTATCATTATATGCAATTTAACTTTTCATTATTTAGGCTATTCATAAGTATAGTGAGGAAGTTATATTATCATTTTACCTCACCCAACTATTTCTTATCTCCTTAAGTCCCACTAATCCTTTAATTATATAGACTTTTATGATCTCATGACAGTGAGTTTAGATCTTTTTTGAAAGTGCAAAAACTTGAATACTTTGTCGTGTGACACCCAAATAATCACACAAAAAATACAACCCCAATTTCATCATGACTCTAAAATAATATGCATATTAAATTATATATATTGTTCGATCTCATACATATGAATCAAAACACACCACTTTAACTTCAAAAATTCATAACACGCTCAAGATTACGACATTGACCAGCCTAGACCATCTTATAAGTGATATATCCTATATCTTTTGCTAGTTGAGAAGTCCATTTTAAATATTGTGCAAAACTACACTTGGTTGAGAATAGCTCTCATGATTGGACGTGGTCTACACTTGACTATCAATGGTTGAGCTTTGGGCATAGTGATTCCTTCACCTTCAGTCATGTCAACCAATGAGCAGCTCACTCTTTTCCACTCAAAGCATTGAATCAACGATGCCAAAGTCAAGCTCACTCTTTTCCACTCAAAGCATTGAATCAACGATGCCAAAGTCAAGACAGCTACACGTTGAGCCATTCCCATTCCAGGGCAGGCTCTCCTCCCCAAACCAAATGGTAATAGTTTGTACGAGTCAACTCCAATCGCATTTGTATGCCTTTCAGGCTTAAAGCTGGTGGCATCTTCCCATAGTTCGGGATGCCTTTCAGGCTTAAAGCTGGTGGCATCTTCCCATAGTTCGGGATCTCTATGAATAGCCCAAGCATTAATCAATACAATTGCATCCCGTGGTACATCATACCCTCCTATTTTACAATCTTCAGATGGGCAATGCGGCACAAGCAAGGGAGCTGCTGGGGTTAGTCTCAGAGTCTCAGAAATTATTCCTTGCACATAACTTAAACTCGACAGATCAGCTTCATTAACCAGACGCTCTTGTCCAACAAAATTGTCTATCTCAGTTTTTGCCTTCTCTAACACCTCTGGATTGTTGAGTAGATGGGAGAGCGTCCATTCTAATGTCACTCCGGTAGTGTCAATTCCTGCTACTAATATGATCTGCAAAAGAAAGTAAGTACTTTTTAGAGAGACACAAAAAAGAGAAGATCTCAGAGAGGGCAGAGAGAGATGTATACTTGTATGAGGCCTTTGATAATAAGGTCACTATGATTTTCAGGCTCAGTTTTCTGCAAGGGAAGTAAATGCTCAATCATAGTGTTGCCTTCACCTTTCTGATTCCTTATCTCATCAATAAGTTCTTGAAGAAGTTCATCCATTGTGTTTCCAAGCTTCATAATCTTCTTTTCCAAACCAGTAGGATCAATCCAATTCCATATAGGTATGAAATCTCCTGGATTCGTTGCCCCACCATGCGCCATAATTTCTTTCACCACCTCTCTAAATTTCCTCGATTTTCCATCATTCGACATGTCGTCTTCATAATACTTCTTCCCAGCCACCATTCTCATAATGATATTGAACATAAGATCCAAAATCATCGACCCCGGCTCAACCACCGTGAATTCTACCAACGAACTGCGTTTACGCATCAAACGTTTAACTTCGCCTTCTCGAATCCCCGAGAACAGATTCATTCGAGTTGTTGAGAAAATCTCAAGGGCGCCAATCCGGCGAAGGTTTCGCCAATGGTCCCCGTAAGGGGCAACTGCCATGGTGGTGTGGTTGTAGGCTAAGTGTTTTCCGGTGTCCAATAGCGGCCGATTTGCGAGAACGATA
This sequence comes from Momordica charantia, assembly GCF_001995035.1. The sequence continues at coordinate 176,835 of NW_019104546.1, forward strand.
TCGTTCTTTGTAAAGCATTCTTGTACGACGGAAGGAGATGATACAACTACAACGAGACGTGAAGGGTGAAAGGCCCACTACTTCTTCATTCATGGACCGAATCGGAGAGAGAAAACATGGCCATAGTTGTGGGAGAGGTTGTGAAGTGTCCGATGAACAGGGTGTTTGACGAGATGGAGATGGCCGATAATTGGAAGGGAAAAACGTGGGCTCGGCGGGAGGTTTTTCCGGCGGTGAGGTCGAAAGAGAAGGAAGACAAGGAGGAGAAAGAGTAGAGAGAGAAAAATGGAAAGCGAGAGAATATCCATTGCTGCCCAGTTTGGCTTTGGTTTCTCCTTCAGCTGGCGTTGTTAATCAAGGAAGTTGATTTAATCTTCATATATAGATAGGAATAAAATTTAGCTACTCAGCCAGATCAAGCGGAGCTCCTTGATTAAGACGACCAATAAAGTTAATCCTAAATTCGAACCACACCACTATTAAAAAAAAATGGTGTTCACTGGTAAGGAATGACTTTATTCTTTATTAATATTTGACAACTCATTATTTTTTAAAATAAATTTTTGTTTTCCATTTCTCTTTTTTATTTGTCAAAACAAAATATTTGGCTCCTTAATAGTAAAAGTAACATTGTCTTCACCACTATTAAATATTTGACAACTAAAAAAGAAAGAGGAATCGAGGAACCAAATTTTATTTTTAAATATAAAATTTGACTCCTTGATAAGGAATAATTGTATCTTTACCATCATTAGATATTTGAAAATTCATTATTTTTTAAAAAACATTTTGTTTTTCTAATTTCAAATATTTAATTGCGAACACAGTTGCAACAAAGAAACAAAGAAAGAAAGGGGGGAAAATATCTCATAAAGTTATATGAATAAAGTAAACTTGGGTGCTGCCAAGTTTGATTTGATGTAATGTTTCAACTTGAGAAAAAAGATATCTCATTCGAGATATTTCTACGATGCAACGCACTTGACCAAGCATAAATGTTCACACTTTTAGTTTTTATTGACTTTATGATAATATTGTTTTTTGTAATTTCATCTCTGGTATTTTAGAAATTTTAATTTCATCCTTTACGTATTATATTTTTTTTTCTCCGATAGTGTTAGTTTTAAATACTAAAATGAATAACAAAAACTAAAATAAATACTTTAAAATTATATAGGTCAAAATGAATCATCTACGCGGACGAAGATATACAGTATTTAAATCTAAAATGTTAAAAGGAAGAATGATGTTTGATTTAAAAAAAAATATTGTTTTTGAGAGAGTTACTTGTCGGCATTTATTTTCGGAGACAAGTAAGTCGTCGTTTTCCGTAGAATAATAAATAATATTTACAGACATGTCGATGTCGACAGATATTTCGAAAAAAATCATGGAAATTACGGATATTGATGTAATTTTTTTGAATTAATAAATAAGATTTTAATGGTAGCTTAATTAGCCTATAAGTCATCACTTTTAACCATTATATCTAAATATATTAGTAATATACTTATGAAAATGTCGTCACAATGAAAACGTTGAAACAAAACCATATATAAATTATTTGAAATAGTCAATTAAAGTTTAATAGTGTTTACTTATATTTTATTGATAACTTCTAATTCATTAGTTACATCTTTAAAAAGAGTAACATTATTTAATTATGGTAAATGTTTAATTATATAATATTGTTTAATTATAGTTAAATTTAATTATTTTTTTGATTAAAAATAGATTTATTGGTTTCCTTGTCTTAAGTTAAAATGACTAATAATAACTTATTACATAATCTTATTTTCTTTATTAATTATCACAAATTCAACATAAAATTTAGAAATATTTAGAACTTTAAATCTTTGAGAAATTATTAAGGCGAGGAATTATCGTCGGGAGTCCAATATTTATCTCAAACGCATATTTACAAATGGAAAGAGCAAAGAAGAATTGTTTTCCTAAATAATAAATATTTTAAAAATAATTTAAGCTTCCTATAAGATGAGTTGGGAAATATCAAAATTTTGTAAAATTCTTGATTTTCCATAACATTTGAAGATAATTTTAATATTGGTTAAATTGATAGTTAATTAGCAATTCTTTATCAAAACATAACTTCATTATTAAGTAATGAAAGACAAACTAAGACTCTCTTTTAAAAAAAACATTAAGATAATTAAGAAAAGTTCAAAATAAATGGGACTAAATGTTGTTTGGAAAATTCAAGAATTTGGTAGAAAATCAATTCGAGGACATGTCACATCTGTTATGAAATATGGATATGGAAGTCTTTGTTTCAAAAGATGAAAATACAAAATATCTTACATTTTTTTCCATGGTCATCAAAGGTTTTAAACGTGGATGGAAATGTAGATGACGTTAATGGAAATGTCGAGGTTCTAATCTTTGATTTCAGTTAGTTAGTATTTTGTTAATCAGTTATTTTATGCTGCTATTGTATTTAAAAACCTTACTCTACACCTTATAAAATTAATAGAGAATTAATCTATCGTTATTTTTTTAGAAAGGTTTTAAGGTCTCAATTTCGTGTAAATATCTATAAAATGTCGATGTCGACATTGATGGATATTTCTATAAAAACTTAGAGAAATTTAAAAAGTCATAAAAATTATTTAAATTAACAAATAAACATTTTTCTATTTCTAAATAAGTTAAAATGACTAATATTAATATTATGTATATATTAGTGAGACTCGATGTTTTTTATATTTTGTCGATTTTTTCTAATATGACGGAAATGTCAATTTACTATGAATATATCAAAATGTTGTCGACGAATATTTGATGACAACTTTGAGAGTGAGGTGGTTCACCAATCACCTTTCACTTTTAAATCTCAAAAGTCTACTTTTTATTTATTTTTTATTTTTTATTTTTTTAACATTTATAGATATATAAGATTCCCGATGGGTGAAAACACATTTTTACTTCTAAAAAATGGTAAATTCTGAATCCTCACTCATGTCATATAGCTTTATTATTAGTCAATATTTAACATTGACCTTAAAAACTTTAAAATAAAAGAAACTAAATTTTTAAAAGATTAATAATAAGGATTAAATTGAGGAAACAAAAAATATGAACTAAAATACATATAAAAAATTATCCTTGTAGTCATGAATTGTTATCGGATCATTTCCAGCTTTAGTTTTCAAAATATGAACTTTAACCTTTATTTTATTTTATTTTTTTTTGAAAAAAGTCAAAGAAGAATATTTTCATGAATAATAAATATTTTAAAAATAATTTAAGCTTCCTAAGATGAGTTGAGAAATGTCAATTTTTCTTAAATTCTTGAGGCAAATGATTTTAATATTGGTTAAATTGATAGTTAATTAGCACTTCTACCTCAAAACATAACTCCATTATCAAAGCAATGAAAGACAAACTAAGACATTCCTTTTAAAAATAAATATGAATAAATTTTTCTTAAATAAGAAAATTTTAATAATATAAGAGAATTTTGCCAACCATATTCTCACGAGTCTTGCGAGATAATGTTAACAACTTTCTCATACCCTAACAACATTTCAATCCAATCTAATTTTTGCAAGTCATTTTCATTTTATCGTTTATTTTGTGGCCAATAACTTATCACAACTCATAAAAAAAAAATTCTTTCTTGAAGGACATCCATCGTTCCGACAAGTTGTGACAACTATAATGACAAATGATTCAAGTTCTAAAATTAAGTGAACCTAAGTATAATTAAATTAGTTAAGATATTTATCTTCCAACTAAAAAGTCCTGAGTTTGAATCTCCATCCTCATATATATGTTATGCTTAAAAAAAAGTTGAGCACTCCCTTAAAAGACTAGAGATTTGACTCGTATCACTCTTAATTGAAATAAATGAATCTTAATTTGTTGTTTTTCTCAACAAACAAAAAAATAATCTCTCATCGGAAGAAATATTTTAAAATTTGGTGGCGAGGGATCGGATCACGAGAGCGGTGGGGAGGTTGATGGGAGATGGTGAAGAGGCTATTGAAGTGAGAGAGCGAGAGCGAGAGTGAGAGAGCTTTCTTGTGCGGCGAAGAGAGCGATGGAGGAAGGTGGATCTTCTAAATTTAACTTGCTATCGTTGATTGAGGAGCTGAAGACCATGAAGCTTAAACGCCAAAGTAATGGCGTTAATGGCTGATTAATTCTAGCATTGGTTTGGTAGATGTTTTATCACGTGTGCTTGTGTTTCATTTCTATGGCTTGGGCTTGTGATGGACCTGTGAGATTGAGTAGTTTGACTTTTGTTTTGTTTTTTTATTTTTGTAACTATGAAAAAGTTGATCAACTTTAAATATAGATGTTAAGTGATTTATTCATTTCTAACTTGAGTATAGTTGAGCGGTAATAATTCACATATACTATTTTTCTTGAGATTGAAGGTTTAAACCTAGGGGCAGGATGTTAACATAAATCATTAAAAGTGGATATTAAAAGTGGATAAAGAAGGTGTGAAGCTCAATATCTATATGAGCCTAATATCTGTAATAGGCCTAATAGTGGCTATAAAAGCTGTAACTCATTACTGTGTTGTGCAGTGGATTGAAATAACAAAATTCAATTCTTACGAATTCAAGATTCTCCACACCTCTTTTCTTGGTATCAGAGTTCAAAATGCTCAAACGATCAAAATCGATGAGCCAAAAGAACCACGATTTTGAAGGGGCATGTTAAGGATCCCACATTGATAAAAGAAGGGACCTTGCATGGGTTTATAATAGACATGGACTATTCCTCTCATGGCCAATTGGTTTTAATATGGTATCACATTTTAGCAATCTCAGCCTTAAAGACTACATGAGCCAGATTAAGAGTCTAATCGACAATCACCAGACCTAGAGTTCAATGTCAGATAATTTTGGTCTCAACAAAGATTGAACAACCTTACTTTCAGTACTGAGGTCTCGGATGGGCAGCAAATGCATACGGCTAATGGAGTAGGTTTGTCTATAACACATTCTGGTTATTCCTCCCTTTTTACACCCACCAAACATATTTTTCATCTAGAAAATCTATTACATGTTCCTTCTGTCACCAAAAATCTTCTTAGTGTCAGTCAGTTTGCTCGGGACAATCAAGTTTATTTTGAATTGCATCCTAGCGTCTGTTTTGTCAAGGACCAAGCCAATGGTAAAATCATGCTCCAAGGTTCTCTCCAATATGACCTTTACTCATTGAAACTACAAGCATCCTCCAAGAATTCTATGGGCAATTATAATTTTCTTCATAATGTCTCCAAATATCCGTTTATCTCTATTCCACAAGAATGTAATTCTCAAATTGATATTTGGCATAGAAGACTAGGTCATCCATCCTCTCTTATTGTAAATAAAGTTCTCAATACTTGTAATCCACAGTTTCAATTCAATAAAAATCCTTCTTGTTGTACTGCATGTGCTATTGGAAATAGTCATTCCCTTCCCTTCCCTTTAATCCTTCTCAAACTTTGTACACTGCTTTACTTCAATTAATCGTTTCTGACCTATGGGGCCATGCTTATAAAACTTCCAGAAATAATTACAAATATTATATTACCTTTATTGATGTCTATTCCAAATATACATGGATATATTTTTTAGAAACTAAATCCCAAGCTCTGTCTGCTTTTATTCAATTCAAAACCCTCATAGAAAAACGACTCAATTATCATATTATATGTTTTCAATCCGATGGAGGTGGTGAGTTCAAATCATTCACTCCATACCTTAAAACTCACGAGATAGAACACCATATATCCTGTCCTTACACATCCCAGCAAAACGGAATTGCTGAAAGGAAACATCGTCATGTCGTAGACGTTAGCCTAACCCTTCTTTCACATTCCTTTATGCCCTTAGAATTTTGGGACGATGCTTTCTCCTCGACGGTCTTCCTAATTAATAGACTACCTACACCCACTATTGAATGGGTAAGCCCTATGGAGAAACTTTTTCAACAAAAACCTAACTACTCCTTCTTAAAGACGTTCGGATGTCTATGTTTTCCATGCCTTCAGCCATACACAATAATCATAAAATCCAACCCGGTTCCACTCCCTGTGTTTTTCTAGGCTACAGTAACATTCATAAGGGTTACAAATGTCTCTCCTCGTCTGACCGTCTATATATTTCGCGACATGTCATTTTTAATGTAACCTATTTTCTCTTCCAAATCTCCAATCGTACTTTCATCCCTCAATCTACTCCCACATCTACTATTGATACCTCTTTGTCCATCTTGTCCAACCTACCCAATTTATCCTCATCAAATCATATTCCCAATCCATCTCCTAATACAAAAAATCATCCTCCTCCTATGTCATGCCTTACCTACTGATCCAAATACAGTTAATTCTGCTCCAAATATACATATTACAGCTGCTCATCCGCCACCTATTCAGAATACTCACAACATGGTAACAAGGGCGAAAAATGGAAAATCTTTGAACACAAGGATTATCTGGCTGATTATAAAGAGATTGAACCTAGTTACATCAACAAAAAGAAGCCTTAAAACATAGCAATTGTAAAAAGGCCATGGAAGAAAAATATTCTGCACTTGTGAAAAATGGAACTTGGGAATTGGTCCATCCTCTACCAAATCAAAAGATAGTGGGCTACAAGTGGGTTTACAAGATAAAAAGGAACATAGATGGTTCCGTATCTCGATACAAGACACGCCTAGTAGCTAAGGGGCTTCATCAAACAGCCGATATCGACTACAAGGAGATTTTTAGTGCGATTCTGAAGCCTATTACAATTAGAGTCCTATTCACTCTTGCCCTAGCAAATGGATGGTCTCTAAGACAAATTGACATCAATAATGTCTTTCGCCATGGCTTGCTACATGAGACAGTTCTTATGGAACAACCTACAGGTTTTGTTTCTCCACATTCTAAACATCTTATTTGTAAATTATGCAAGGCTCTCTATGGACTTAAACAGGCTCCACGAGCCTGGTTTGAACGGTTAAATACCTATCTTATATCACTCGGGTTTAATGGATCAAAGGCCAACCCCTCTCTGTTCTTCAGAATTTGTAATTCTCACAGTTATTATATCCTCATATATGTCGATGACATAGTTATTACTGGAAGCTCTGAGACTGAAATACAGCATCTAATCTCGACATCACACAACAAATTTTCCTTTAAAGACGTTGGGAAACTTAGCTATTTTCTGGGTATTGAGGTATCCTACCCTACTGATGATAGCTTGTTCCTATCTCAATCTAAATATATCACCGATCTTCTACAACGGGCTAAAATGATTGATGCTAATGCTATCTCTACACCTATGGTGAGTGGGTCCTTACTTTCTGCTAGACATGGAGACCCATTTCTAGATCATTTTCAGTACAGAAGCATTGTGGGGCCTCTCCAGTATGTCACTCTTACAAGGCCTGAGCTATCCTACTCTGTTAATAAAGCATGCCAATTCATGCATGCACCTACCACAACACACTGGCAACTAGTCAAACGTATCCTTCGGTATCTTAAAGGAACATTTGACAATGGACTCCTTCTAACAAAGCCCTCTCAACTGACTCTTGAAGCATACTCTGATGCCGATTAGGCATTAGATCCAAACGACAGAAAATCCACCTCTGGATTCTGCATCTATTTTGGTGGAAATCCTATTTCATGGGGCTCAAAGAAACAAACAATTATATCAAGGTCGAGTATGGAAGCAGAATACCGTGTGTTAGCTTTAGCCGCTTCTGAGTTAATTTGGTTGAAATCCTTGTTTAGTGACCTTCGGATTTCCATCTCTCAACCGCCGATTTTGTGGTGCGACAATCTGAGCTCCGTTCATCTAAGCTCGAATCCCATCCTATATTCCAGAATGAATCACGTTGAAATTGACATATATTTCTTACGAGATTTAGTTACATCTAAGAAGATCAAAGCTCAGCATTTACCTTCTGTTGCTCAGATCGCGGATCTCCTCACCAAGCCACTGTCGCCACTTCTATTCCATGCCCTAACTTCCAAACTCAATGTTCGAGCTCCCCTCTCCATTGGTTTGAGGGGAGGTGTTAAGGTAAATCATTAAAAGTGGATAAAGAAGGTGTGAAACCCAATATCTGTATGAGCCCAATATCTGTAATAGGCCCAATAGTGGCTATAAAAGCTGTAACTCATTACTATGTTGTGCAGTGGATTGAAATAACAAAATTCAATTCTTACGAATTCAAGATTCTCTGCTCCTCTTTTCTCAGGAAGATAACCATATATCACATGACTAAATTCCAAGTAGAACTTTTTCGCCATGTGTGGCCTAAGGTTGGCACCTTAGTACGGCCTATATAACACATATATGCCCAAGATCCAAACACAATATAATAATGCGGAAGAAATAAAGTAGCTCCCAATTTTCCTTACCTCAACTTTATTAACTTCCGAGGAAGAATCTATAATTGTATGATAATTGGAGTGGATGCTTCCACAACCACCAAGCTATCCCTTATATAGTGATAGTGTACAACTACCCACTACTTCACTAAGGGTAGTGCTCCCCAAATTTTGGAGCCATTATCCAACTATCTTAGTGCCACTCCGTTTGGTGCCATTAAGTTGGCCATGAACTCACACCTTCCCCCATTTTAGGACCTATGATCCCATTACACTCTTTGCTATATTTTTAAGAAGTTTGACCTAGTTAACAGGGAGCATTCATGTTCATGCTCCCATATTGGTGCCTGTGTGCCTTGCTGCACATAGCGCCACGCACCCGCGCGCTTACGCCAACCAATGCGCGTGCTAGTCTATATGGGCCTCTCATCTTGTAGGGCGTGTGCCTGGTGTATTGTGTCGTGCGGGGTGCGAGCCCACCTATGTTTTCTTAATCATTTTTTAAATTTTTATAGATTTTGTTTAGATATATATATTTTTTTTAATTTTTAACACAGTTAGAAAATAAAATTATGTTTTTAAAAAAGAATCTTAGATTGCACCTAAAGTTGTTGGCACGGTGGCCAACGACTTAGGTGATGACATCCATAACCCAATTTCAAATCTTAGAGTTTCTTAAAATAAAAATAAATATTATTTTATTATTTTTTTTCTAAATAATTATTTCAAAAACTCCAACGACGAAAATTGGAACCTTTCAATATTCTCGAGGTGATAAAATTTTCTAATGGTCGTTGTGCCACTCATAATTATGAGTTCATATTTTATAATAAAGTATGAATCAATAAAATATGAGACATTTAAATAAAAACATAACAAAATTTTTTTTTGACTATTAGGATAATTTCTGACAAAAATTGATAACCGTTTTCGAATGGGTGTCGTAGGGTGCTAACACTTTCCCTACGCTCAATCGACTCCTAAACCAAAATTTCCCTTTTTTGCAGACCAAGTTTTTTTAAATAGGTGACCAATAACACCTCATAGATGATTTGTGGCGACTCCAAACCCTTATCTAGAAAGAGACCCTTTAAGGAATTATGTCGGCTGCTCTGCATCGCGATTACGTTGCGACAGGCTTCACAAGTCATAGCTTTGAAAAAGATGGTTGTCTGGGAAAAACTTGAGTGTCCTTGGCTAAGAAAGACTTGCACAAGATAGACAAACACTTCAGCGCTTAAATCAGGTTCAATTTCTAATTTGGAGAACGAGCTTAAATGTGATACCTAATATTGGAGTCAACCCCTCTATTTGTAGGTTCGAATACGATAGGATATCTGATGAATTGTTATTTGATGTGGTCCTATCGGCCGAGTTGTCAGGCGCCTAAGGTCGACAGTTGGTCACACCTTTGTTGTAGGGAGATATTCCTGTGCTATTTGCGGCTATGGACGAAGGTCAATCCCCCTTTAGGCATAGCCTATACCTGATATTCAATTCACCATATCATATCATTGTGGAGATACTTGTGGTACTTGAGGTATCATTGTCCTTAACAAGATTTGAATTGAATATCAGGTATAAGTATAACCTTTTCAACCCTATTTAGTATATCATAAAAGCAAAGTCGTGAGGGCTATGCCCAAAGCGGACAATATCATATCATTGTGGAGATACTCGGGGTACTTGAGGTACCATTGTCCGCTTTGGGCATAGCCCTCACGACTTTGCTTTTGGTTCCACCCAAAAGTCCTCATACCAATGGAGATAATTGTCTTCTCCTATATACTAACGACCATTTCCTTCTCTTGCCAATGCGAGACTTTGTTTGTACTCTCCTTACAAACTCAACAATCCTCCCCTCGAACAAAGTACCATCGAGTCTCCCCTCATGTATTCACTCATCCGTCTACCTTTGGAGACCATAACGAGAGCTTGCCCTTACCCAAGGCTTCCACCACACCTTGATAGAGCACACCCACGGATTACACCATGACTACACCTCTGAGGCTCATCACTTATTTTTTAGACACCAAAGGATTTCATCGACACAACTAGGTTTAGACCACAACTCTCTGATACCACTTGTTAAAGATAATGGTATTCCAAGTACCTCCACAATGGTATCATATTGTCCATTTTGGGCATAGCCGTCACGACTTTGCTTTTTGTTACACCCAAAAGGCCTTATACCAATGGAGATAATTGTCCTCTCTTATATCACTACAAGAATTTTGACTTTTGGCGATGAAAGGAAGTGTCGCTAAAGCTTCAAAATTTGTCGCCAAAAGTCTTTGGCGACGAAACTTTTTCGTCGCCAAAATCGTCGCCTGAAGCTTGTCACGAAAGGTCAATGGCAACGAATTTCCAATTTCGTCGCCATATAGGACCTTTGGTGACGAAACTTTTATCGTCGCCATAGAACCCCTTTGGCGACGATACTTTTTTCGTCGTCAAAGGGGTTCTATGGCGACAAAATTTAGTTATGTCGCCAAAAGTTACGATTTCGTCACCAAAAGTGTCCTTAGACAACAAAATTTATTGTGTTACCAAAAGTCCTGTCGCTAAAACTTTAATTTCTTGTAGTATATACCCATCATAATTCCCTTTCCTAGCCAATGTGAGACTTTGTTTGTACTCTCCTAACTACAAACCCAACACAACGTTGCATTTGGATTTTATCGATGAATTCCGAAATTCAATGGTAGTTCCTGTTCATCACTCATCGCGGCCATCATCTCGATCCAACCATCTTCAAACCCATGGACGCCTCCTTCTTCTGGTTAGTGCAAAATGAACGTAAATGTGGCCTGTCGCGAGTATCCACCATTTACAAGTCTAAGTTGTTCGGAAATTAATGCACTCCTGACAATTTCTCCTTCCATTAATATCTAGGTATACAAAGTCAATCACACGACACAATTAGAGATTAGGGAAAGCAATAAAATACACAGAGTATTTATAATGGTTCACCGAACAGTTTATGGGCTACGTCCAGTTTTCCGCTCAGATGTGGGTTCCCCTATAATCAGAGAATTGGATACAAGTACTCACAAATATATCACCCCGATATTCACCATCTAGAGGTCCCAACAAAAGCCTTAATAACTCTCACTACTAAGAAAATCCTAAACGAAAGTACGGTATTTATAGAATATTGCCGTAGCGTTGAGACGTCGTAAGCACAAAAGTCGTAGTTTGACTGTGACTTGGTGAAGATTTTAATCATATTTTAAAGCTAAATCCGATACGAAAGTTAGATACGTTTGATATAAAGTTTAGATACTTAAGTTGTTTATTTCAATACAAGTATAAAAACTGAAATTGTCTAACCTTTCTTTAAATATATATTTTATAAACTAAATACGCGCTTATTAAAATATTTTATTATTCGCCAAAACGAGCATAGTTCAGTGATAATTGACATATATCTCAAACCAAAAGCTTGTAGGTTCGATACCCACCTCCACATGTTGTACTAAAAAAATATATTTTTTATTATAAATATATTCTATTGAACCATTGAGATAGTTTACACTTCAATTTCTTATATTCTTGTTATTATCAAAACCAGGAAAGGAGTCTCATGTTAGTTATAGAAATGAGTGATCCATTGGTAAAGGAAAGAAGTCCCGTGTTAGTTAGAGAAATGAGTGATCCATTATTGATAAAGACAATTATAAATGGTATAAAGCTATTTGAAACAAAAAAACAAAGCAAAGTGGTTATGCTCCGAACACTGTTATTCTTATTCCAACATATCATAATTCAAAGCACTGACGTAGTTAAATGAGAAGTTTCTTGAGGATTGGTCGTGATTTACACCTGGCTTCTAATGGCTCAGCTTTGGGCACTGTGAGTCCTGCACCCTCAGTCATGTCAACCAATTCACTGTTCAATCTCTCCCACTCAAAGCACTGAATCAATGATGCCAAACACAAGCCAACTACACGATGAGCCATTCCCACACCGGGAACGGAATTAGCTTGTACAACAACTCATCTACCATGCCATTTTTATACCTTTCAGGGTTAAATCTAGATGCATCTTCCCATATTTTTGGATCTCTATGTATTGCCCAAGCGTTAATCAAGATCATTGTATCTCGAGGCACTTCGTAACCATCTATCAAACATTGTTCGGATGTACAATGTGGTACGAGCAAAGGAGCTGCAAGGTTCAATCGCAGGGTCTCAGAAAATTACTCCTTGAAGGTATTGCAGTTTCGACAAATCAGATTCGTCGACCAATCGCTCTTTTCCAACCACAGAGTCCAACTCAGTTCTTGCCTTCTTTAACACGTCTGGATTGTTGAGCAGATGGGACAATGCCCATTCAATAGTCACCGCTATTGTGTCAGTTCCAGCCAGTAATATTACCTATACGAACCAATTAAACAATTAGAAGAAGAGTGAAAATTATATTAATTGATTAAACAATAGAATGAGAAGACTCAACTTACCATTATTAGGCCTTTGATTACTTGGTCACTTAAATAATTGAGTTGGGATTCTTGCAAGGAAAGTAAATGGTCAATCATATTATTTTCACCTTCTTCCTTTTGATTTCTACGCTCATCGATCAATCCTTGTAAAAATTCATCTGCTTGTTGTCCAAGTCTTACAGTCCTCTTCTCATAATGAGTTATGTCAAACCAATTTAACAAAGGTACAAAATTTCTTGAATTGTAATTCCCACAATTTGCCATAACTTGCTTCACAATACCTCTAAATTCCCTTGCTTGTTCTGCATCCGACACATCCTCTCCATAAAACCTCTTCCCTGCCACCATTCTCATCACAATATTGGATGTCAACTCCATAAACATAGATTCCATCTCTACTCTCACAAATTTGTGATTCGAACCGCTACGTAATTTGCACAAAAGGCGTTTGATTTCGTCCTTCCTCGTCTCCAAAAACACGTTAAGCCGAGTGGCTGAGAAAATCTCTAGGATACTAATGCGACGAAGTTCTCGCCAATGCTCGCCATAAGGCGATGCAGAGAAGATAGTGTTGTTGTATGTCAAGTGCTTGGTAATGTTTGAGAGCGGCCGATTTGCGAGAACGATATCATTCACTGTAAAACATTCTTTTACAATAGATGGAGAGGAAATGACTACAACAAGGTGTGAGCCTAAGCGGAGAGAGAAGACAGGGCCATACTTCTCCGAGAGGCTTTGAAGGGTTCGATGGACGGGACGTTTTATGAGATAGAGATGGCCTATAAGTGGGAGAGAAAAAGGAGGACTTGGGGGAAGATTTTTGGGGGATCGAAGAAGAAATATTAGAGCTAATATGAATGTGGTTAGAGAAACACATAGATAAAGCAAAAGGTTTTCCATTTCCATGCTGATCTCTTCTTTCTATCTTTAACTTTTCAACTCCGAATATAATATATAGAGTAAATGAGAATAGTGAAAATCTAAAAGCTTGTGATGGATTATCTTTAAATTGAATAGACTTGAGTTTGATTGAATCCCTCTAATTTTTCTAAAAAAAGTTATGGTTGGCCGTTCATATTTATTGTGCTTATTGATTAATTACCTGAAAATTTCATTTCCAGAATTAAATTTTTGGACGTTTTCTTGGGATAATTAAATACAAATTTATTTCTTTGCTTATATATTGAGTTAACGTTCCACACTCTGTAGAGATAGTTTAGGAGATAAGACACTCCTTTACTTTCTTTGAAGTTGAATTTTTAATTCTCCGACGTTTCTTTTACTAAAAAAATATTGAGTTAATATTTTTGTTAAATTACAAGTCAAATATAAGTGGGGAGTATCTAAAGAAGATTACTAATAGCTTAACTCACATTTGCCAGTTATATCTATTTAATAGGTATAAAATAGGTAATAAATGGCATATACTTAATTGGCCTAAAATATGTACACAGTCGATTATTTCCAAAAATGCAGCAAAGTTATTTTTAAAAATGCACGACTCCGCACACACATTTTTCAAAATATTTTGAAAAATGCATGTACGCGTAGATGCACATGCGCACACACATTTTGCAAAGTTATATATATTATTGTAAAGAAAAAGAGGGATCTCATAACCGGAGATTAAAGGCACAAAGGAAATAAAGAAATTGTCCATATGAAAGACTCATGGACACAAACAAAAGAAGTAGCTAGGAAAAGAGAAAACAAAAGCAAACAACGGCGTAATAAACACAGCTCACGACTCCGAGCGAGGCAAATAAAATAAAACTATTCATAAAAATAAATTCCGAGCACATTCTATCAAGGTAGTTGGTGATGAGAAAAAAATATAGATCAATTGATCCTCAAGTTTTTCAAATCGAAACTATTTGATTTTTCCCTTCCACAAGTTAAAAGCAGATAAGTAACAATAACAAAATGGATAAGAGACAGGAATAGAAAAGTTTAACATCTCATGGATTATACTGGTTCACCCCAATCTTGGGACTACGTCCAGTCTTCTGCAAAAAAAAGCAAGTTCTACTATAGTTAAAAATATTACAATGGAAATGTCACTCAATATATCACTATACAATGACTATCTTGCTTCTAAGTACCATAACCATAATGGTTACCTATGATTAACAATAATTGAAAACATCATTACTAAAGTCACGAGATACAGACTTCTTTTCACACACTATCCACAACCATTGAAGTCTCTTTTATTTGGATTTTGTACCAAATAACCTTTAACAAAATTAAGGGTTCTATTTATAGGAAGCCAAATATCCTAATTCTTATAGGATAACAATACAAGACAAAAATATCCTACTATATTTGTAGGAAAGTGTGGTAGTGTTGAAATTCTTCTCCTTGTACGACATGGATTTCCTGCTTTTGCTCCATTATCCCAACAGTTGGAAAGTAGAACAGATATACTATCTCGCCAAGTAGCAGGAATAAAATACATACCGCTCTAAACAAGATGCAAAATAACAGATAAAGGACCATAAGCACCACCATGGATCTTGGGAATTAGGCTATATATGCAAATATAAGACGTAGAAGCCGCCTAAGAAATCCTCCAAACTCTACATCTGAGTGAGCGACCTCTACTAATATGGCAGATGCACATCCACTACAAGAAATATAATTTTTCCCGAAGCATTAAAAACAAAGAACATAGGAAACATGAATAGAAGGAAACTAAGAACAAATATGATCCTGAGTCGATAGACAATTACACACACCCGACCAAAAAAAATGCTCAGGGATTCACGACCAACAAACCAAAATCACATCATTTCAGGGCACTCGAGTGCGTTTTGTTGGAAAAAAAAATATAGATCAATCGATCCTCTTATAAGCTCTTCAAACATGAACTATCTTATTTTCTCCTTTCACAAGTTAAAAAGTAGATAAGTAACAATAATATAAAGAATAATAATAGGGATAGAAAAAGTTTAACACCATAAGGACAATACTGATTTGCCTCAATCTTGGAACTACGTCCAGTCTTCTACAATAGTAGATTCTACTACATTAGTTGGGAATATTACAATGAAGGTTTCACTCGAGATATCACTATACAATGACTATCTACTTCTAAGTACCCTAACAATGACTACTTAAGATTACACAAGTGAAAATATCCTTACTAAATCCATGAATATACAAAATTTTTTTTTCACACACTCCTCACAATCACTCACAAGTTTGTTTTATTTGGATTCTGTACAAATAAAATCTTAACAAAAGGGTTATATTTATAGGAAGCCAATTATCTTAATCCTTATAAAAAAACAATATCTTAATCCTTATAAGAAACTAGTATTCTATTCTTTGTAGGAATTCGTAGTAGTATTATTTTGAAAAAATTATTTTCCTCGTAAGATACGAGTTTCCTATTTTGACTCCATTATCCCAACGCCAATCAATGAAGGGCATTATTCCAGACACTCAAGATAGAGAACTACCTTAAAGTCGCTCGAGTTCCAAATGTAATATATCCACCGTCTTCGGATGATGGTTATAAGATACTACAAAAGCTCACATCTCCAAAAGATCAATAGAGTTAAGGGGCTACTGCCAAACTGATGTTACGAAATCAAGACATTAGCAAAAAGAAAGCTAGAATGAAGTATCATAAATAATTTCATTCTCAAAATGTAGGATACTTTCAAAAAGGTTAATAAATATCTTATCATATCTTATCTATTGAACTAGATACAAATAATTGTTAATAAGGATGGCTGGTTGTTTTGTTTCTTTTTTTTAATTATTTTTTACGCATTTAATTGACAAATTATTTCGAGAACTATTTTTAAACCTTAGTTTTGGAAAACACATTTGCTTCATTTCTAAGAATTACAACAAGTACTGTTTTTGTTGATGGTTAAAAAGGTTGATACCCTCCTTTCTCCCCTACAAAGTCAGTTAACGGTAGAAAACTAAAACAAAAAACCTTTTATGCTTTCGTACTTTCTTGGTACAACAGGTGTGGGATGAAGATTAGAACATACTACTTTTTTGTCAATGATATATACATATTTTGGTGGACAACTTTCATACTTCGAATAAATGCGGGGAAGGGGAGAGATTTGATCAATTGCTTTTACCTCTATTTTCTATTTTTTTTACTGGACGGACTCTCTCAAATTCCAAACACGAATGTATAGGGAGAAAATGATTGTTGTACCGTGTAGGTTTAAATTTTTTTTTCAATCTTTAAACTTTTGTATAAAAATATCATTTTAGTCCTAATTGTTAAACTTTTCAATAAATTATATATCAAAACTCTAATATTAAAACATATTTTTTGTTCATTTAATCAATAGACATGTTTATGATGAAGTATCTAAAGTCACATCTAATAGGTCAACTGTTGCGTTTTTCAAATAAAGTTGATTGATTCCTCGCCCTCCTGCCCAATAGTATGATTATATATTGACAATAACGTTACATGGATGAAGATAGCTCTCGTATGAATTCGAAGTGTGTCATTGTTCGGAAAATATCAAAGTGATGTAAATGAATAGAACATCTTAGCTATGGTGGGCGCCAACCAAGTGGAAGCAATCTATTATTGTGCTTCATTTACATGACTTAGAGAGAAAGTAAAATAAAAAATGATGTAAACATGACTTTGATGGTCAATTTAGAAGACAGTAAATAGAACTCTTTGAATTTGAATATCATTAAAAAAAAATGGACCATTTTAACTAAAGAATAAACAAATGTACTTTGATTATATCTTTCAATTAGAGTGGTGGTGACCTACCATGCATGTGTACTTTTATTAGAAATCTATGGGCTTTTCCATGGATCATGGTCACCCAAACTCAATTTTATTGGACTTTTAAAACTCAATTGGGCTTCTCTGACTAATTAATCAGGAAAATTCTTAGAAATGACTACGTAGACGTTATCGATAAGAAAAATGGTCAAAGTTATTCTAAATTGCAATTTGGATTCCTATAATTTAGGGGAAATGTATAATTCCATATTTGCCCTCCACACATTTCATACCCATATTGTCCTTGCAGTTTTTTTCCATTTTACCATCCGGGTTTTGAAGCCTCCCACATCCAACAAATCACATGGTCAAATGAAATCCCTAAAATCTCCCCACAAACTAACAAGATGATCTCAACTTGATATTGAAACCACCATAACTACCAATTCTACGTAACCCCTAAAATCTTTCCACAAACCATCAAGATGATCTCGACTTAATATTGAAACCACCAAATCTGCATAATGAAACCACCAAATTTACCTATACCATTCAAACTATTTTTAAATGTTATTAATTTCTTTTTAACATACATAACTAGTTGGTTAATAAATCCTACTCCATTCAATAATCTTAAATACCGTGTCTCTTTAATATTCTTACACAAAGTTTCATCAATCCCCACCCATTTTTGTTACATTGTTTAAGGAATTAAACCAATCAATGTGGGAACACTATGCAATCATTCCTAGCCACAATTTTACATGATCGAAGCTAGAAGGAATCTATTTAATCCACCCTACAACAACTCAGTGAATGTATCTCTAGATATGGTGCTGACAAGTTGATAATTATGAGACTGTCGGTAGATAGGGACGTGGCGTGGGCCATATCCTTTTTTTTCGGATCTCATGTGTAGCGACTGTTGCATAGTTGTGGATACTAACCCCGTATATAACACCATCTACGGAGACAGTGGAAGTGAAGACGCCGCTCAGAATACAGTTTACCTTACTGGCCCCGTATATAACACCATCTACGGGGTAGTGGAAGTGCAGACACCAATCAGAATACAGTTTACCTTAAGAGGAAGAAATTTACCTTTATGGACCATATTGTCTTTGATTGTGCTCACTCTAATTTCACATTGGAAGAATTCTCTGTCTTTTAAACTAAAGAAGAGTTGAAGAAGGCATTTTATGTTATTGCATTAAAAGGGAGTTTTAATGAATACATCAGGATTTCAAAAGAATGTTTATTGACAAAGGGAAATGAGGAAGTTCCTACCCTATCTCACAAAATAAGCAACAAATTTCAATACAACTGGGTAGATATAGTTTTCTACAGAGTATATGACCATTTTGACTGGGTTATCCTAATCCAAAAACAGTTGTAGATATAGAAAACCAATATCCATCAACATTCATGACTAATAACTTTAGACAACAATAAAAGACAGTAAATCTTCAGTCAAATTTTAGATAATGCATCATATTAATATAAACAAGTAGAGAGTAAGAGCATGAATAAAACCAATGGTTGTAATCCTCATTAAATACAGCCAGCGGAAATGTTTCAAATAAATACAAAGTTGAACATATTCCTAGTGACCATGGAAACAAAGAGCCCCCTCACCGTTGAACATATTCCTCAGTAAATGTATCTTCTTTACACAATATAGGCAATAAATAAATACAAAGAACCCCCTCATCGTTTTATATCTGTCATTCTCGTTTTTTTTTTCTTTTTTTGTAATCCACTATTCTTTCTTTTATTCCTCGTGACCATGGAAACCCAAGTTAAACATATTCTCAAGCTGGTTTCGGAATCTAATCTCCCAAAGTGTCTCCTTAATATTCTTTAATAACAATACTTTCCTGCACATGTTATTTAAAATTTTTTGCAATCTAACTACATGGCAATCTAATTTTAACAATATTTTTATTATTTATTAATCTCCCCCAACCAACCAGATCTACATGGTGTCCTACAAAATTAGTTGTGTCCAACAAAATCGTTTGAATATCAGAGGTTGGTAAAAAAAAGCAGTTGGTTACAAAAAAAAATTACCTACCCTTGACGGAGGAATGCCGAAGGAAGGCTTTGAATCTGGAGGAACATTGAAGCAACGCTGACGGAGGATTTCGAAATTTGACGGAGGAACGTCGAAATTTGGAGGTTCTGGGTTATGGGTTTCGAAATCTAGGTTTCAAAATTTGAAAGTACAAAATCTGGGTTCCTAAAAATCTGAGTTGTTTTGGGTTCCGAGTGTAAATTTCGAAAGCTTCAATTTGGAGGTTATAGGTTCTGTAGGTACTTACCCTTCACGGAGGTTAGGGAGGTCGAAGGAAGGCTTGAGATTGAAGGAGGCTTGAGTGATGCCGAAGAGGGAGGTTATCGGTTCTGGACGTCGAAAGCTTGAGGCACACGAGACTTGAGGCTTGAGGATTGAATCAAATTTTATTTGATTTTAGGAAGAATGAGTTAGGGCAAAAGTGGGAGGAAGGAGTTAGGGCAAAAGTGTGAATGAGTCTTTTAAGTTGTCTTTCCCTTCCATAATGGATCCTGACATGGTATTAATTTTCATCTTATACAATACAACTACTCCATCCTTTTTTTTAAAATAGTATTTTTGAGTTTTAATCTTATTCTTTATTCATTTTCCACTTCTTTAAATTTATTTTACGTTTTTTTATTCCATTTTATATTTTGATTCAATCCTAATATATTTTTATTTTAAAGTATGCATTCAACAAATTTTAGCTTACAAAATTTCTAAATTTTGAAATTTCAACGTACTTAAAATTTTTGAACTTTATAATTTTGGTTTACTATCTCGTTTCCTAAAATTTAGGTGTACTAAAGATTTGTTGAAGGGTATTTTCATCACAAATTTATAAGGATAAATTTATCTATTTTGATGGGAGGGTAAATTTGTCCACATAAAATCTTGTAGTTTAAGTCTAACTGTCCTTTAGCCGTGATATCTCAATCCTTTGGTCATTTTTCAAATCAAACTATTCAATCAAATCTAATTAAATTATTAGTTACAAATCTTTTGTTTTGTTTTCTGTTTTCGAGTTCAACGCTACGTTGTTTACACTCTGATCCTTAAGTTAGTAATAAGATGAGAATAAACAGGTATGGAACACGTAGAGCAATTACAAAAATCTTAGTGAAAGTCTGCTTCACAATGTATGTCTTGTTCAAATTAGGATTCACACAAAAGTATTTTTTGCGTAAGAATTTTTTATGTACCTCAATTTTGGTTTTGGTGTCGTTTGTATATGGAGAGATAGACGAATAGGGAGACCACCGACACTCTCGTTCACTCTTACCCCAGTAGAGGGTGCGTTGCGTTTGGAGCAATTCTCTCGAGCGTGTTAGGATTCGAATTCAAGGTGCTAGCGCCCCCTCTACCAGATTTCTCCTAGTACAGATCGCTCATGTGCATTCGACCTTCGATCTAGTGCGCTCAATCTTTGGGTTCAGTGTGCTTGGTTTAACCTAGGTTTTCGGCCCTATGGTCCAGATTTACTCGATAACATAAAGTATAATCATTATCTGCAATTAACTTTTCATTAGGCTATTCATAAGTATAGGAGGAAGCTATATTATCATTTTACCCCACCCAACTATTTCTTTCCTCCTTAACTCCAATTAATCATTTAATAAATAGTTTCCTATGATCTTATAATCGTGAGTTTAGATTTTTTTTTTTTAAGTTCAAAAAATTGAGAATACCCTCTCGTTTGAGACCCAAATAATCATACATAAAGAACACAACCCCCAATTTCATTATGCCTCAAAAATAATATGCATATTAAATTATACATGTTCAATCTCACCCTTATGAATCAAAACACATAACACTTCACCTTCAAAAAATTCATAACATGCTTCAGATTATGAAATTGACCATCCTAAACCATCTCATAAAGTGATATATATCCTACATTCTTTTGCTACTTGAGAGGCCCATTTTAAATATTGTGCTCAACTACATTTCATTGAGAATAGCTCTCATGATTGGACGTGGTCTACACTTGGCTACCAATGGTTGAGCTTTGGGCATAGTGAGTCCTCCACCTTCAGTCATGTCAACCAATAAGCTACTCGCTCTTTTCCACTCAAAGCATTGAATCAACGATGCCAAAGTCAAGCCAACTACACGTTGAGCCATTCCCATTCCAGGGCAGGCTCTCCTCCCCAAACCAAATGGTAATAATTTGTATGAGTCAACTCCAATTGCATTTGTATGCCTTTCAGGCCTAAAGCTGGTGGCATCTTCCCATAGTTCAGGATCTCTATGAATAGCCCAAGCATTAATCAATACAATTGCATCCCGTGGTATATCATACCCTCCTATTTTACAATCTTCAGATGGGCAATGCGCCACAAGCAAAGGAGCTGCTGGGGTTAGTCGTAGAGTCTCAAAAATTATTCCTTGCACATAACTTAAACTTGACAAATCAGCTTCATTGACCATACGCTCTTGTCCAATGGAATTATCTATCTCGGCTTTTGCTTTCTCTAACACCTCCGGATTGTTGAGTAGATGGGAGAGCGCCCATTCTAACGTCACTCCAATCGTATCAATTCCTGCTATTAATATGACCTGCAAGATAAAGCAAGTACTTTTTTATCAATATTGTTGTATCTCAAAATCAATTAATAATGAAAAGAGTAGTCCACTTATATTATAAATTCTTGTTAGGTCTCCTATCTTTTCAAGATGTGCGATCAAAAATGGAAAAGAAAGAGTACGGAGAGACGGAAGAGAGAGATACATGTACGAGGCCTTTGATAATTAGGTCACTATGATTTTCAGGCTCAGATTTTTGCAAGCAAAGTAAATGCTCAATCATAGTATTGCCTTCATTTTTCTGATTCCTTATCTCATCAAGAAGTTCTTGAAGAAGTTCATCCATTGTGTGTCCAAGCTTCATCATCTTCTTTTCCAAACCAGTAGGATCAATCCAATTCCATATAGGTATGAAGTCTCCTGGATTCGTTGCCCCACCATGCGCCATAGTTTCTTTCACCGCCTCTCTAAATTTCCTCGATTTTCCATCATTCGACATGTCGTCATCATAATACTTCTTCCCAGCCACGATTCTCATAATGATATTGAACATAAGATCCAAAATCATCGACCCCGGCTCCACCACCGTGAATTCTACAAACGAACTGCCGCATAATTTACGCATCAAACGTTTAACTTCACCTTCTCGAATCCCCAAGAACAGATTCATTCGAGTTGTTGAAAAGATCTCAAGGGCGCCGATGCGGCGAAGGTGTCGCCAATGGTCACCGTAAGGGGCAACTGCCATGGTGGTCTGGTTGTAGGCTAAGTGTTTTGCAGTGTCCAATAGCGGCCGATTTGCGAGAATGATATCGTTCTTCGTAAAGCATTCTTGCACGACAGAAGGAGATGATACAACTACGACGAGACGTGAACCGAATCGGAGGGAGAAGACACGGCCATAGTTGTGGGAGAGGTTGTGAAGTGTTCGGTGTACGGAGTGTTTGACGAGATGGAGATGGCCGATTATCGGAAGAGAAAAAAGCGGGCTCGGTGGGAGGTTGTTCCGACGATGAGGTCGAAAGAGGAGGAAGGCAAGGAGAAGGGAGAGAAAAATGGAGAGCAAGAGAATATCCATTGCTGCCCAATTTTGGCTTTGGTTTCTCCTTCAGCTGGTGTTAATCAGGGAAGTTGATCCATCCTCATATATAGATGAGGATAAAATTTGGCTCATCAGTCCAATGATCTCAACGGATTGTTATGTTGTACCAAAAAAATGGTTCTTCACCGACAAGGAGCAACATTATCCTTACTACCATTAATTATTTCACAACTCATTACTTTGTGAAAGGAAAATATTTTGTTCCTTAAGGTGAAAAGCAACATTTTCCTCACCATAATTAAATATTTGAGAACAAAGAAAGAGAAATAAAAAACATTCCTTTGACAAATATTTAATTGTGTCAAAAGTATGGAGTCAGAGGAGCCTAAGTTTTATCTTTAAGCCTAAAATTTGGTTTCTAATAATAAGCAACAGTGTTATTACTACCATTATTTGAAAATTCTTAATCTTTTCAAAGAAAATTTTATTTTTTCATTTCTCTTTTATTTGTCAAATATTTAATTGGATCAGCCAAGAAAGAAATGAGGGAAATAATCTTTCCGAAAGATATCTCATTGCCAAAGTTTGATTTGATGCAATGTTTCAACCTGAGAAAAAGGATTATCATCTCATATGAGACATTTCTCCGATGCAACGCACTTGACCATGCATAAATGTTCACACTTTTTTTTAATTTAATCTCTGGTATTTTAAAAATTTTAATTTCATCATTTACGTATTAATTTTTTTTCAATAGTAGTAGTTTTAAATACTAATTTAGTTCTTATTCTATTTTTGTTCTTAATTATTATACTTTTCATTTTAGTTCATTTTGATCCTTATACTTCCAAAATGTATAACTTGGTGTCCTTAGACTTTTTAAAAGTGATCATTTTGGTATCTTCATTTTCATTTTTATCTCATCTTTTCAACGACAATTTTACCATTATATTTTAATCACTAAATTTCTTAAAATATAGTCCTGAGTTTTTATTAAAAGGTTCTCATTCCATATGAAATTTGGTGTGAATAAGGACCAAATTGATCCTCCTTTAAAAGCGTTTAACAACAAAAATTGTAATTTTAAAAGTAAATGACTAAAATGAATAAATGTTAAAAATAGGACCAAAATTAATGTTTTAAAATTAAAGATATCAATCCAAATGAATCCATGTGAAAAATAGATCCAACAAAATATAAAGTATTTAAATCTAAAATGTTAAAAGAAGAATGATTTGTGATTTAAAAGATATATGGTTTTGGAGAGAGTTAGTTGTTGCCATTTATTCTCGAAGACAAGTAAGTCATCCTTTTCCGTAAAATAATAAATAAATAAATAACTCAAAAAGTACCGACTACTTTTCACAAAAAAACAAAAAAGATTAAGACAAAAAAATAAGGAAATACTGTGTCAATT
The DNA here is from genome assembly GCF_001995035.1 of Momordica charantia. The sequence continues at coordinate 201,396 of NW_019104546.1, forward strand.
GCGGAAAATTAAAGTTTGTGGGATGATTTTTGTCGAACTGTGCTGGACTTTTTGACACCTCACTTTTACCGTGGGGTTGAATGGAACGTCTATCACGCTTATTTCTAAGGTTCATAGCGTCTTGAATATGGGCGATTTCAGTCTGATCTCTTACTGTAATGTACTTTATAAATGCATTACGAAGTTACTAGCTAATTGTTGAAGGTTTGGCTCCCTAGTTTTATTAGTCAAAATCAATCTACTTTTGTGCTAGGACATCGTATTGTTGACAATATTTTGTTGTGCCAAGAGCTTGTGGGTGGTTATCATATGAATAAGAGAGTGTCTCAATGTGTGTTAAAGATGGATCTTTCAGAAGGCTTATGAATCTGTTCATTGGGATTTTCTTTTTGGTCTTAATTTGTTGGCTATTCGGACTCCCCCGGTTTGTGAATTGGATTCGGGCTTGTGTTACCTCCCCCATATTCTCGGTCTCTTTGAATGGTGCACTTGAGGGGTATTTTCCTGGCCGTCGGGATTTGCGTCAAGGGGATCCTCTATCCCCATATCTTTTTGTTATAGCCATGGAGGTGTTGTCTCTGATGTTAAATAGGTCGCCGCCAAATTTTCGATTTCATCATAAATGTGATAGGGTTGGTCTTACTCATTTATGTTTTGCAGATGACTTGATGATTTTCTTGCACGGTGACCTTGGTTCTTTATCCTTTGTAAAGGATGTTTTGGCCTCTTTTGGAGAGTTGGCAAGTTTTGTGGCGAATACTCGGAAGAGCTCGTTTTTTGGGGCGAGCCTTCCTGATGTTGAGGTGGAGCAGTTGGCAGTTTTCTTAGGCTTTTCGGTGGGTTCTCTTCCTGTGCGTTATCTCGGGGTTTCGCTCCTTTCGCGTCGGCTTTCCCATCGTGATTATCAACCTTTGTTTGAGTCGGATTGTTTCTCGTGTTCCGAGTTGGTCGGTTCGGGTGCTTTCTTTCGCTGGTCGTTTGCAGCTTATTCGATCAATTCTGCATAGCTTTTAGGTCTATTGGGTTAGTGTGTTTATCCTTCCAGCTCGGGTTGTTCATGATGTTGAGCAGATTCTACGTTCTTTCCTGTGGAAAGGTTGTGAGAGTGGGCGATCGGGGGCTAAGGTGGCTTGATCTGAGGTGTGTATTACTTTGCGGGAGGGTGGTTTAGGTGTGCGTCATTTAGCTTTGTGGAATTTTGCCGCTATAATGAAGTTGCTCTGGCTTTTTTTACGAGGGCTGGCTCTCTTTTGGTGGCTTGGGTGGGGGCCTATATTCTTCGTGGGGATTGTTTGTGGACCGTTCGTGCCTCACCTCAATTCTTTTGGTGTTGGCTGGATATTCTTTCTGTTCAGGATGTTTTTCGACCTCTGGTTCGATTTGCTATTGGAGATGGGTAGCGTTGTTTTGTGTCGCATGATGCTTGGCTCCCCATGGGCCTGATTTATCTGAGATCTGGTGATCAAATTATCTATGATACTATAAGCTCATCTTGAGTGAAGGTTGCCTATTTCTATTTCCTGATGGTTCGTGGCGCTGGCCTCGGGGGTCGGCTGATCTTCGCCAGCTGGTCATTGAGGTTTCATCTGTGTTGGTTTTAGTTGGGAGTGTTGATATGCCTTTTTGGATTCGTGCGCCATCGGGTCTTTTCTCGGTGTCGAGTGCGTGGGGGTGTTGCGGCCGACCCGACCTCCTGTTCCTTGGTTTTCTCTGCTTTGGTTCGGTGGGAACATTCCGAAGCATTCTTTCATTGCTTGGTTGCCAGTGCGTGATCGTCTTGGTAATGAGGGATCGATTATGTCGTTGGGATTCTTTTGTTCTTGCTTCCTGTGTGTTTTGTGCTGGCTTGGAGTCCCGGGATCATTTATTCTTTGAGTGCCCCTTTAGTTCGGAGGTCTGATCTGGCATGATTAAAGGTGTTCAAAAAACCCGACAACCCAACGAACCTAACCCAACCGATTCGGTTTGTTGGTGAAAATATCCATCTATAAAAAAAAAAAGAGTCACTAGATCAGTTTCATTTATCTCTCTAAAAATTTAATATTTTTTCGAACTTTTTTCTCTCTAAAATTACATCTTTGGTAACTTTTCTTTGTCTTCCTAATCTATTTTTTCCTCTGAAAATTATATTTTTTTTTCGTTCAGTTTTATCTCATCGTAACTTTTATTATTTTCTCTAAAAATTATATTTTGAATCTTGTTTTTATCTCTAAAGATTTAGAAAAAAAAAATAGTGAAAGAAAAGTTAAAGACAAAAAGAGAAAAATAAAAAAAATAGTAAAATCGAGAGGAAAAGATATGTTAAAGAAAAAGAATTAGAAAGAAAGAGAAAAATTGTAGTGGAAAAAATTTAGAGATAAAAATAAGATCCAAAATATAATTTTCAAGGAGAGTAAATAAATACAGAGATAAATAAAAATTACAGTGATAGAAAATTGAACGAGAAAATAAGATACAATTTTCAGAAGAAAAAATATATTAAGAATAAAAAATAGTTATAAAAGACACAATTTTAAATAGAAAAAATTCGAAAAAATATTAAATTTTTAGGGAGAGAAATGAAACTAATCTGTTAGAAAAAAAATAAATATACATAGAGATAAAAAAAAAATTTGGGGGTGGGGTGGGGTGGGGAGGGAGACAAATAAAAAAAAATACGAAAAATTTAGAGATAGAAAAATAAAAAAAAAATTTGGAGACAAATTTAGAAAGAAAAAAATTTTGACTGAGAAAGAAATTTTTAGAGATAAATATGAGAAAGAAAAAAAAGTTGAGTATTTAGAAGAAATCTGTTTTTGAATTTTTCTTTTTTAAATTTACATACAATTTCGAAATGGTTTTTGAAAAATAAAAAATAGATAGTTGAATTAGTTATCAAATACCCTGTTTTTAAAAAACCAAAAACTAAAAATAAAATGGTTATCAAACGGTCCTAAGGTGCCGGATTATTATCAGGAGTCCAAGATTTATCTCAAACGCATATTTACACATGGAAAAAGCAAATAAGAATATTTTCCTAAATAAAAAATATTTTAAAAATAGTTTAAGCTTCCTAAGATGAGTCGGGAAATATCAAAATTTTCTAAAATTATTGATTTCCCTTAACATTTGAGGATAATTTTTAATATTGGTTAAATTGATAGTTAATTAGCACTTCTTTGTAAAAACATAGCTACGTTATTAAGTAATGAAAGACAAACTAAGACATTTTCTCTTAAAAAAATATGAAAGAACTAATTTCTTACCAGTAATATGGTTGTCATAAAAGATCATTTTTCTTAAAATAACAGAATAACAGAATTTGTATAATGTCAAAGCGAGCATAACTCAACGGTAATTATCATATATCTACAATTAAGAGATCTTAAGTTCGATCCTCAAACTCAGATGATTCAAGGATGAAAATACAAATATCTTACCTTTTTTGCAACGTTACCACCAAGATTTTAAATGTTGATGTAGATAGAAATGTCGATGTTTGATTTTAAAAGTTGATGTTGATAGAAATGTCGAGGTTGTAATCACTGATTACAGTCGATTCCAGTTAATTGATATTTTGTTAATTAGTTATTTCACACTACCATTGTATTTAAAAAGGCTTACACTGCTCTTGTATTTAAAAAGGCTTACTCTACGCCTTACATAATTAGTGGAGAATTAATCTTTCATTATCTTTTAGAAAGGTTTCAAAGACACAATTTCATGGAAATATAAATAAAATGTCAATGTCGATGGATATTTCTATAAAAGTTCGAGAAATTAAAAATATCATAAAAATATTAAAATGAACAAATAAATATTTTTCTATTTTTAAATAAGTTAAAATGATTAATACTAATATTAGGTATATATTAGTGACACTTGATATTTTTCCTATTTTGTCGATTTTGTTTTTTGTAATATGATAGAAATGTCAATTAACTCCTCGTGTGGATGTCAAACTTATGATAATACATAGAAATGTCAATAGACATGTTGATGTGTCGACAGATATTTAATACTATGGTGACAACTTTGAGAGAGAAGTAGTTCACCAATCACCTTCACTTTTTAATCCCAAAAATCTACTTTCTATTTTTTTTTATTTTTTTTTAACATTTATAGATATGAGAAATAGGGATATATGACACATTCAATAAATTCATTTTGGATTTACGACCCCTTTTTAGAAAAAAAAACTAGTTTTTGACTACTCCTTCCTTTTTTTGAACCCCTTTCATAATTTAAAAATGTGAAATTACTGTGGTACCCTCATGTTTCAAAATCAACAATCTTTTCCTCCTTGTCATAAGAAAAAAACAAATTTCTATCTTTATTCCCTCCCCAAATCTCTCACAAAAATCCATTACAAATTTTAAAAATCAATTACGAATACAAAAAAATCTAACTGAAATAGTTAATTAAAAATTTAATATGGAAAAAATCGATAAAAAAATTTAAAATTACAAAATGGAATTTTAGATATTTAATTGTTTAATATGAAAAATTGAAGGTAGAAAATTATATAATATTTGTCGGGATTTAGTTAAAAAAATCTAGATTTCATAAATTTCGGACCAATATTACATTAAATAACTGAGATTTAATTGACAACAAATAGGGGACAGAAAAAAAAAGGATTGATGTGTGGATCCCGCTCCAGAAAAGCAAAATCCATAAGTCTTAGTTTTTTTTTGGTCTTTTTTCCCCTCTTGCCTTGTTGTCAATTAAATCTCGGGCATTTAAGGTAATATTTGCTCGAAATTTATGAAATCTTTTTTTTTTGTAATTAAATCTAGACAAATCTTATGCATTTATTTTTGGATCATGCAAATCTTTTTTTCACCTTAGTAATTGGAAGATTTAATTTAATTATTGGAGGATTTTTTTTTTTGTATGGATTCAGTTGTTAAATAATTGATTGCAAAATTAAAATGTTGATTTTTTTATATTAGATTCAAATTAAAAATAAATGGTAAGGGTTAAGGACAGGGATGGGTGGATAATTTTAGAAAATTAATAATAAGGATTAAATTGAGGAAAAAAAAATATAAACTAAAATACATATAAAAGATTATCCTCGTAGTCATGAATTGTTGTCAGATCATTTTCATCCTTAGTTTTCAAAATATGAACTTTAACCTTTATTTTATTTTATTTTTTTGAAAAAAAGTCAAAAAAGAATATTTTCATGAATAATAAATAATTTAAGCTTCATAAGATGAGTTGAGAAATGTCAAATTTTCTTAAATTCTTGAGGTAAATGATTTTCCTTAATATATGAGGATAGTTTTAATATTGTTTAAATTGATAGTTAATTAGCACTTCTACCTCAAAACATAACTACGCACAATTTTTATTTTTATTCTTTTGAGAAAACAAAACATAACTACATTATTGAAGCAATGAAAGACAAATTAAGACATTTCTTTGAAAAAAAATATAAATATTAATAAAGTTTTCTTAAAATAAGAGAATTTTGCCAACCATATTTTCACAGACACTTGTGAGATGTTAACACCTTTCTCATATCTTAACAACATTTCAATCCAATCTAATTTTTGCAAGTCATTTTCATTTTATCTTTTATTTTGTGGCCAATCACTTATAAAATAGGTTTTTTTATAACACTTATAAAAATAGTTTAAAATACTTGTTTGATTAGGAAATTGACCAATCCGCGAACTCGGAAGGTAGGCTAACCTGACAGACGAGCTGGAAGTCTACTGGATAGGTGACCTGAAAAAAGAGAAAACACTTTGATGCCAAAGTCAGGAAGGATCTAAGTTATTTCTCATGGAGAAAAGGGATGTTCGCATACTTGAAAATAAGGTGAATAGGTTATATTTATAGGCGATTCGTCCCACAATGTTCCCGACAAGGCCTCAACCACTGTTTAAGGTAACCGTGAATTGCGGCGTGTTATCCTGGAGTCTACCGGAGACTGGAGCTGAGTCGAAGTGAAGCCAATCGGTTCAACCAATAAAGGGAAGCGAGATTCAAAGGGAGCTTGGTCAGGTCGGTCGTGCAAGAGGTTGGCTTGGACATGGGAGACGACGTCGAGGTAGTCAGACTTAAGGCTTATCAATCACAACTACGAGTAAGTTTCATTATCCAATCAAAATATGCCACGTGTGAGCTGAAATCTACCTCCAACAATACTACTTTGGTTTCTGTAGTTTTAGGTTTTGTTCATTTGGTGGCCCTCGTACTTTAAAAAATGTTTGTTTTGGTTCCTATACTTTCAATTTTAGTTCATTTTAGTCCTTGTAATTTTGAAATGTTCATTTTAGTCTATGTACTTTTAAAAAGTGACCATTTCGATCCATATTTTCAAAATTTTAACACAAGTTCTACATATAATGAAAACCCTTTAATATAAAGTCATGGTTTCATTTCAAGAAATATATTAAATGTAATATCGTGTTGAAGTTGTGATAAAAAAATGAAATAAAAAATAAAATTAAGGTACCAAAATAGTAACTTTTTAAAAGTAGACCAAAACGAACATTTTGAAAGTATATTGACTAAAATGAATCAGAGTTGCAAGTCTAGGGACTAAAATGAACATTGTAAAAGTAGAGGGACTAAAATGAACTAAAGTTGAAAATTCACGAACAAATGTAGTATTGAGAAAATATTAGCCTTTAAATTTTATTTCCTAAACGACGTCAATCATTCCCTATCATAGGCAAGTCGCGACAATAATAATGACAAAAAATAAGGTTTGAAGCTCTATACATATACGTTAACTGAAGACATTTATATCTCTGATTAAAAAATCGTTAGTTTAAATCTTCACTCTCACATATTTATTAAAAAAATTCTGAACATACTGGCCAATATGAGCCTAGATTAACAAGAGAGAACTATGCACATAGAGAAACGATGGGATGAATGACCACTGAGAGTGAAAAAAAAGGAAAGATGTAAGAGTAAAGAGAAAAAATGAGAGAAAGATAAAGCAGAAGAGAGTGAAAAAAAGAGGGAGAAAAGATTTAAAAGAAAGGGAACAAAAAGGTGTGGAAAAATATAAAAGGAAAAAAATGTGATTCACGTGAATTATATATATAATATTTATTTTATAAACTTTTATTTATTATTATATTATATCTTTTTACCACTTTTTCTATCTTATCAACCGACTAATCGATCGAATTGACCTAACAATCGGTTAACGATCGATTTGTACAGAGATGTAAAAAAGAAAAGTTTCCTACCCCTAGTTGAAATAAATGAATCTGAATTTGTTGTTTTTCTGAAAAAAAATAATCTCTCATAAGAAGAGATATTTTAAAATTTTAAAATAGGTATATACATATAAAAATATATTTTGCAATTTGTCAGATTAAAATTAAAAAAAAAAGTTCAAAATAAATGGGCTTAGTGTTTTGGTAGAAAATCAATTGGATGATGTGTCGCAACACAATCGTTATGAATTATGAATGTAAAGTCTTTGTTTCAACGAAGAAAATACAAAATATCTCCCTTCTTTTTCTATGAGAAGACTTGAGAGAAAAGTTGACCTTCGCTTTTAATTTCATGAATTTTCTATTTTCTTTTATGGATGATATTTTTCTTTATATTTGTATCAATCTAATATCTATCTTCGTTAGTGTGAAAATATTAAAGTTTCAATTTTACATTGTCTTGGTAACTATTTTTAAAAAAATTATAAAAAATATTTAAATTAATAAATAAATATTCCACCATTAAATAAGTTAAAAGTTTTATTATTAATATTATAATTTATACTTACGTTAGAGTTATATTTTATTTATATATATATTATCTATCTTTTTACATATATTTGTTGATTTTTGGGTGACTCAAGCCATATTTCTCGCAGAATTTTATTAGAAATTGGTTTGGGCCTTTATGTTTTGTTGAAGCCCAATATGTGGCTGTTCATTTTATTAGAGTGCAAGCCTAGGCAATACATCAAAAGCGATCAAAGTTGTGCCTATATTTAGTTTTCATACACTAAAAAGATTTTAATAAGCTCTTAGAATTTAAATTTTGTGTCTAATAGGTCTACGTAATTAGCTCCACTTGCAAAACCAACCAAATACTTAAACTTGCCCGAGATCAACCAGTCAAAAGTATTTTGTAAATGTGTCAAATTGGTAGAGTTAAAAATTCACTCATTAGAAACTATTTTAAAGTAATGGAATACAATAAAAAATCATTAGTTTAACTTAATAGTTAAAGAAAATATCTCGACCTTTTTCTTTGTCTTAGGTGGACGGAGCTTCTCTATTAAAAGATCCGCTATATGGATCGTAAAACACATTCCAAATGACTGAACCTAATTATAATTACTTTGTTCTGAAGTAAACCCATGGGATTGGATTGTTCGTTCTATTTAGATATTCACGAAGAAGAAATACTAGAGACTAAATAGGACACCATTAATTTAACAAAAAATAAATTGGAAAAATTGTGGTTTGAAAATTCAATAATTTGGTAGAAACACACAAAAGAAGCACACATTATCACACCTTTGTTATCAAAAGTCTTTGCTCGTGAGAGTCTATAAGTCAACATACAATAGTCTCGTCCCCAAGAGATAGTTTAGATGGTTTGGAGCTCCAAAAAATATGCTTGAGCTCTTGAGTACGTTCAAGTTACATATCTAACCCTTTGCGTATGAAAGAGTGCACATACTCCAAATATAGGAGCAAAAAATTGGCCAAAGGCCAAAGGACCGTCGAATCCGGATAATAAAAGAAAAACCCACAGTAGTCTCAAGACTACTTTTGTGGTGGCTTTCAACTTTCTTAATTGCAACCAAACACAGCCTCCAGCGTCTCCATCACCCATCCCCAACTTCAGCCTCAGGCTCCAAAATATCTTTCCCACAAGACTTTGGACAAAACTTATTCACCATTTCAAACACAGATGTCTGATCATAGAAACCAAACCATGGATGATATTTTTCTTTACCTTGGTCTCTTTCTGATCTCTCTCCTGGCTGCTGTCAAATTTTTGCTGCAGCCAGGTCAAAACCAAAACCTCCCGCCGAGCCCACTTTTTTGTCTTCCCTTAATAGGCCACCTCCATCTCATCAAACCTCCACTCCACCGGAAACTTCACGAACTCTCGGAGAAGTATGGCCCCATCTTCTCTCTCCGGTTCGGCTCCCGTCTTGTTGTAGTTGTATCATCTCCTTCCACTGTACGTGAATGCTTCACGAAGAATGATATCGTTCTTGCCAATCGGCCGTTCTTGAACACTGGAAAGCACTTGGCCTATAACTTTACAATACTCGCTGTCGCCCCTTACGGCGAGCTTTGGCGCAACCTCCGCCGCATCAGCACCCACGAGATTTTCTCGGCGACACGCCTTAATCTGTTCTCGGGAATCAGACAAGACGAAGTCCAGCGGTTGCTGCGTGCGTTAAGCGGAAATTAGTTGGAAGAATTCTCGGTAGTGGAGCTTCAGCCGATGTTTATGGATCTTATGTCCAATATTGTCATGAGAATGGTTGCGGGAAAGAGGTATTATGGAGACGACGTGTTGGATAATGAAGGAAAAGCAGCTAGATTTAGAGATATTGTGAAGCTAGTTATGTTGCATGCTGGGGCAACGAATCCAGGAGATTTCATACCCATATGGAATTGGATTGATCCAACTAGTCTCGAGAAGAAGATAATGAAGATTGGATTGGAAGCTGATGCCATCTTTCAAGCTTTGATCGATGAGATTCGGAACCAAAAAGAAAGTGGAAATACCATGATTGATCATTTGCTTCACTTGCAGACCACTCAACCTGAATACTTCAGTGATCAAATCATCAAAGGTTTCATACAAGTTATATTATTAGCAGGTACGTCGGGTTCGAACACAGAACCTCCCTTTTTTATATCATTTTAAAGATGAATAAATTACCACTCAAATCAAAAGCAGTTGGATAAATTTAGTTCATATATTGGATAACTAATAGGTATTGATACAACAGCAGTGACGTTGGAGTGGGCTCTATCTCACTTGCTCAACAATCCGAATGTGATAAAGAAAGCAAGATTTGAGATAGAGTGTTGCACTGGAGAAGAACGATTGGTAAACGAGGACGACTTGTCGAGTTTGAGTTATCTGCAAGGAATAATCTTGGAGACTTTGCGGCTTACCCCAGCAGCTCTGATGCTTGTGCCACACTGCGCGTCTGAAAACTGCAAGATAGAAGAATATGATATACCACGTGATACGATCATATTTGTTAATGCTTGGACGATACATAGAGACCCAAGTCTATGGGAAGATGTCACTAGTTTTAAGCCTGAAAGGCATGAAAATACAACCGAAGCTGATTCATTCAAACTATTGCCATTCGGGTTCGGAAGGAGGGCATGTCCTGGTATGGGAATGGCACAATGCATAGTTGGCTTAACTTTAGCGTTGCTAATTCAATGTTTTGATTGAGAAAGAGTGAGTAGCTCATTAGTTGACATGACTGAARGCCAAGGGATTACTATGCCAAAAGCTCAACCATTGAAAGCCAAGTGTAAACCACTCCCAATCATGAGGGTTCTTGTGGGTGGGTGAAGTAATCACACACCATTTAAAAAAATAGCCCATATATATAAAACAATTAAAAAAATGTGTTCTCATATTTTAGAATTTTTTTTAGTACAACAGTATAAATTTGAACTTACGAACTTCTTATAGTTGGATATAGGTGTTTTAACCTATTAAACTATATTCAAATTGGGTTTTTAAAACATTTTTACTGGATATTAATTGCAGTAATTTAATAATGAGAATCATCACCATACAAATGAGTATATGCTTGTGTAACTATTCATCCATATTAGTAAACCATTTCAACTAGTAGGTAACTTTCTATATATTTTTTTTCATTTATTTTTTTGAAAACTTAGTTTCTTCCTGCCAACATAAATATAGCTATATATTTAAGATTTTATGGGGATTCAAATTACATTGCTAGACTATATGGAGATTCAAATTACATATATATAGATTCTTGTTTATGATATTACACGTTTATCTTAAAATTGGCCCTAAGGGATGGAACTCCTTTAGGGGCCATTTGTGTTTTGGGAATGTAGATACCCAGCATCTTCAGGTGCCTGACATTTTAGATGTCCGGAATTATAGATGTCCGACATCTTCAGACGACCACGTTTGTTTCATAGGAAAATATATAAGGATGTCCGAGAATATTTAGATAGCCATGTTTGTTTTGTAGGATTTATTCATAGGAATGTTCTAAATTTATAAATGTTCTAAAAATGCCCTTACGAATATTTATATAATTTATACATTAATCTAATATAATTTGCATTTAGATAATAGATTTTCTTAAAATTAGTTTAACATTTCAGTCTTTTTTTATATTAATTACGTATATGTATTAATTTTTGTATGTTAGTAGAATTTATATTTATATAAGATTTTTTTAAAGTAATTAATATTGAATGTATAAATTTCTTTTTCAACTTTAATATTTTTAGATCCTTTTTCTTTCTCGGAACCGATGACTCCACCTCCAGACCATAAGGTATTAAGGGTTGATGGGGAAGTTTGAAGGGGTGGAAATGGAAGAAAAATATAATTATATAATTAATATTATATTTGGTGAAATTCATTTATTATATCATTAAATTATATTTTTTTAAGAAGAATATCAAAGGTAGGCTAATCGTTAAAAAAATATTGTTTTAAAATTATGTATTTAAGATAATATATATTATTCATAATAAGCCATTCCAAATATTAAAAGTCAATGGAGATATTATATAATTTAATTGAAGTTTATTTTATATGTACGTGTAATACATAAATATACTTAATTGCTTATTAGTCAATAGTACATTAATTTATTTAAATTATAAAATTACAAATAAAACTAAAGAAATTTGATAAAATAAAATATATGAAAAACTGATGAAGGGGCAAAAATGTCAATATAGGATGCCCTTGACATGGGAATCATGGAAACCCATGTTTCAAAATGACATACAAATCGACTCGGATGCCTTCCGTATGGGCATCCTAGAATACCCGGGCATACCAGGGTATCTTACATTACAGCAAAACAAACGTGGGAATCCAAATATCCGTCTCACCGGAATCTTGGATTTCTATGAAACAAACGACTCCTTAGAATTTACAAATTTGCCCCCTTAAATATGTCTTCCTCTTTCTCTCCCACCAAAACCAATTGCCACCTTCCTCCCTCCTTTGACGAGGGCAAGCGTCGATGCAACTTGTTCTAAATTCCTTCATTTTAGTTCTTGTATTTTCAAAATGTTCGAGGGAGGAAGTTCGTATATTTTCAAAATGAACCACTACTCAACCCAAAATTTAAGCTCAGGGGTTCGAATACAGAACCTCCTGCTCTAATACATGTTAATGTTCATGAGTTTCATCTCAAAACCAATTTGCAATGAGCGGAGTAGCCCATGTTTATTATAAACCATAGGTCCCTTCTGGATTTGTTTTTAAAATTTGTAAATAGGGATAAAAAATGATCACTTTTTAAAGTTACAGAAATCAAAATGAATATGTTGAAAATATGAGAATTAAAATAAACTAAAGTTGATATTGATATTATGTCTTGAGTTTAAGGCATGTGACCCTATATGTGATAGTCTATGTGAGGTCATAGTATAGATATTACATGTATACATAGTTTTCTTTTTTAGTACAATAAGTGGGATATGGAGATTCGAACTTATGATCTTTTGGTGTGTCAATTACAGCTGAGCTAAGTTTATGTTGGCTTCCATGCATATATAGTTCCTACATAATTAATATATTAAAAAATAAGAATAGATTAAGTTTAGTTCAATGGTTATCAACGTTCATGAATGATAAATCATAGATCGAACTATTGAATCGAAAAAATAGAGTATTATCATATAGCTTTATATTGGCTAAGTTCACGACTTGGATAAGCGGACTCAAACTGGTGACATTCGCACAAGGTAAACCACCGGCTCTCAGACCCTCGTCTGATTCTACCATAGAGGCCAAATATTAGTACCCTAAATCGATCTTAAGAGACTTAAAAGTCCATTGATTGAATTTCATTAGTGTCAAAAACACAAGAGTGAGATTGTTTGAGATTTCATTTAATCTATTAGAAATTTGTATATCATCTTTTGATTTTGATAGAATACTAAACTATTTATAGATTCTAGAATAATAGAATAAATTTCAAAGTGAGAGAGAATGGTTCAAATCATGCAATGACTACCCACCTTAAGAATTAATTTTTGTATTTTTCGATACTAAATGTTGTATGGTCAGACGGCTACCCCATAAAATTAAATTATAAGTTTAGTCATTTAAATGTTAAAGTATATCTTATATATTCCTAAACGATATACTTTAACATTTAAAAAGTATCTAATATATTCTTAAACTTTTAATTTTATGTATTTAAAAGATCCCAAGCTTTTTTAAAAGTGTCAAATAAGTAACTTTCAATTTTGTGTAATAAGCATCCTTGACATATTCAAAAATTTTTAAATTTACGGTTTTACTATACGTAAAATTGAATTTTATGTCTACTAAGACTCTAAATAACGTTAACGTTAAATTTTGGATCTAATAGATCTGTGAATATTAAAAAAATGTAATTAAATAGATAAAAGGTGCATTAGAAACAAATCAAAAGTTGAGAGACATATTGATACATAAAATTAAAATTTTCTATTGGAAAGCTTAGATTGAAGGTGAATTAATCCTAATTATGAAGTTTTTATCAAAGATATATATAGTGTATAATTCATGAAATTGAAATGATCACGCCCACGAGTGTACATATATCTTTTTTCATACAAGATGTGGAGTGGAGTAATTTAAATTCACGACTGTCTAACTAAACATTTGATATCTTAATTCGTTGAGGTTAGGTTGAAGTTGTGAATGAGTACTCAAATTTCATCTATGATTGATTACTTAATTCCTTGATTCACTGTACTTCCATTTGAACTTCACTCCCAACGTGGAGTGGATGCTTGGAATGCTTTTATTATTGATCTTGACTACATGTGTCAATACTTGGAATGCTTTTATTATTGATCTTGACTGCTTTTAAATTTGACTACTCTCTTTTTTTACTTTGAATGCACAACTTTTCTCCCTTCCTCCTTAAACCTAAAATATTAAGACTTTTTATAAAAAATAAAATCCACTAGGTATTTATAGAGTGATTGTGGGAGGGTGATACTCTTGGTCAATTGATTGATCGAGAAAATTGATGTTTTGAGATACATAAAAGTGATTTTGAGAAAAATGAAAGGGTGCGTTTAAGAGTCGGTAGAATCAGTGATTTTAAAAAAAGAGATTCAAGTATAATTGATTTTTCAAAATCACAGTTCAAGTTATATCTTAAAAATAAATTTAAAGCGATTTTAAACTTTTCTAAAATCAATTTTTTTTTATTTTGCCAAACATAATCAATTGAAAGTGAAGTAATTTTAACAATGACAAAAGTGATTTTTACAAAACACACCCAAAATCTCATTTGTATTGTTGAGTGGGAGGGTGATTCTTGGTCAAGTGATTGACGAAGAATTGGGCTTGATTTCATACCACATCACTTATGATTATATCATTTTTGTTAAAATTAATTTTACTCAAATCACTCCCAAACATGGTACGTAGTATTACATGTTTCATATGCTTGAAACAATAGAGTTATGTTTAACAAAACAAATATTAATTAACCCAATGAAGAGTCCTTCTAACACCCTTTGACTAATCTTCACCCAAAGTTTATAATAAAAGATCATTAAAAAAATCCATCTCTCACAATTAAACTAAGAACGTCTTATCAAAGGAAGAGCATAAATTTGTCTAGAAAGAGGTGAAATGTTAAGATATAACTTTCTATGTACATAATTTTTTAATTATCAAATTTTTAGAGTCAAAGCGAGTATAGTTCAGCGGCAATTGATATATGAAAAAGAGTATGGTCTTTATTGTGTCGAGACGTCTGCAATATATGTCGGGAAGGTCTCCGTTGATTGTGTATCTCAAAAGTCAATTTAATTATGAAATTAGGAAATACTATTTTAAGGATATATAAAATAAAGACAAAATATACACTGTAGCAACTTGGAGAGTAAGAATAAAGTACTATAGCAATTTGGGAGTGGAATAATGCTTACTATTGCAATCTGGAGAGTGGAATAGTATTTACCGTAGCAAATCTAAAGGGTGGAATAGTATTTACTGTAGCAACTTGGGTTTGTCGTAGCTACTTGAGTTTATAAAACTGAGAAACAAAGGAAGATTTGTCTTAACAAATCCTACTCGTCGTTTTGAAAACGGGGAACCAAACACCCGTTGAGATTTTTTTATATTTAATTTTGAAGTTACCATAAATTGGGAGGTCGTCCTTCTAAGTTATGCCTTTTCATCCAACCTTAGAGTTGCCTGTTACAAGAGTTCTCAAATCTCTTAGATCTTGTCGAGCTCAAAAAAAGAGAGAAAAAAAAATCTTGTCTAAACTTTTTTTTTTTTTTTCACTTCTCCGAACTTAATTATTTAACCAAACTTTTCTATATTAATTGTGGGAGTTGTTTTTATTAAACCATATTTTTTTTCTTCCAATTTTCAACTTCAGATATTTTAATAACAAAAACTTTGTATATTCACATCTGTTTTAGTCCACCATATTTATTTGCCTTTCCCCCAACATGTTTCATGCTTTATCCTAGAACCTATCAAACAACGTATTTTAGTACTAAAAAAATGTAGAAAGTGTTTATATAATTTATTCACAATGAACTTTGAAATTAGCACCCACAAAGGATATATATAATATTGATTTTTTAAATGTAGTTTTTGGGGGTTGACATTCATCATATGTAGAGGGAAACTGGTTTCGTGTTTTTTATTTTTTATTTTTCTTTTCATCATTGCAAGTACGAGGCTTTCTATCCATCCATCTAGATGTATCTCAATTAGTTTAAAAACTATATCTAACTAAAAGATTGTGAATTTAAATTTTTACTCTATATGTTATACTAAAAAACGTAGATTTTCGAAATTACAACTCTCTAAGGAGAGTACAAATATCTTAATCATGAAATTATGTTTAAGCTTATCTTTTTTTACTCATTTGAATGACTAGTTTTATTTGATGGAAAGAATATGCTTTAATTGATTAATATTTAGAATATAAATATATGAGAATACTAATATTATTTATGTTTCAATATAAAGGAGAAATAAGAAATAAAAGGTTGATTTCTTATTTTTAGATTCACCTAATAAAAAATATTTGTTTAACACATTCGTTTTTAAAGTTTGTTTTAGGATTACGTGATTCTATTAGAAATTTTTAAGTGTTTTCAAATCTTAAATTTGAAAATTTAAAAGATATAATTATATTAAAAAGATAAAAACTTTTTATTAAAATATAATATATTATAAATTATATACTAATTACACTAAATGTGTAATAGGTTAATAAATTAATTAATAATATTTTAGATGAAACTAAATACTTAGTTGGTCTATAAATATATTACTAAATACACCTTGAAATTTTTAATATACCTTAAATTATTTGTTAAACAGAGATTCAATTTTCAAATCTGCTATCAAACATATATACGAAAATACTAAAAAACATCGAATACAATTATGTCTTTCATTAAATTCCTTGTTTTAATATTTATGTTTTCAAATCACCAACTAAATACACCTGAGACATTTTGCTATTGTATTAAATAAGTGTAATCATTTGTGTTTTTTGGCCTTTTGTTTTTAAAAGCTATATTTGTTTTTCTTTTTTCGTTAAAAGAAAGCACTTCTCTTTTTAAAAGTATTTTAAAATCTTGACCAAATTTTAAAAGCCAAAGAAGGATTTTTGAAAACTATATTTTAATTTTTTTATTTTTAAATTTGGTTTGCGTTTTAAAAGCATGTAATGAAACCAACCATAATTGCCGAGACACCAGCCTAGTTAGAAAGTTTATTTTCAATGATTTATTTAAATTACATTTAATAGATAAATAAATTTCAAAGGTTACCACACATATTTAAACTAAAATTCAATTAAGTGAAAATTTTAATTTTTACTTTCGAATTCAACACGCTTAATTATTTTTTAAGCTACTGTTACAATTTTTATTTCGTTCACTCATTAGTCTTCAACCAAAAATAGAAAAAAAAAATTCATAAAAATCTCCTAAAATGTACTAATTCCAAATAAAATCGAGCCCTAAAAAGTTTATGCAAGAAATCAACCTTGAGTAAATCAATAACAAATAAACTAAACTCACACACAGCCTTCTTCACTAAAGTCCAACAATATCGTGTAATTAAAATTTTAGTTATGTTTATTCGGGGAGTGTGAATGAAGGATGAATCAATTTTTACAATTTAGAAGAATGATCCGCGGTAATTGACATATATTAATTTAAAAAATATCCTAACTTTCTAATTTATTTTAAAATAATACTTTTAGAATTTGCATTGGACTAATTTCTCCCACCTCACCAACTTATCCTCCCTCCATCATCTTGAGTTGCATAACAACAACTTCTCTAACACAATTTTGGTGGAGATTCATTGTATGATTGCGATTTCTATACTTGAATTCCAATAGCCTTCACATAACCATTTCCCATCTTAAAGCCGTTGTTCTTTGCTTCGATTCCATTAATATTCAATGGAACAAAACTCATGGTACCATTTCATTTAATTTTTTAAAGTTAGATTTTGTATAAATCATAAATGTTTAATTAGTTAAATTGACTTTTTTAATTGGATTGTTTTAAGATTTTGTTAGATTTTTCTTAAAACCGATCTTTAGATTCTAATTTAAATTATTGCTTTTTCATAAAAGAAGACCGTCAAAACAACACCGTCTTTTCAAAAGATGACATGCTACAAATTTTAAAAAAGAATAATTACAACATATCGACATAACTGCTGAAGTGGACAAAGTCATCCATTATCTTATAAATAAAATTTGAAGTGAGAATATTTTCAAAATTAGCTCTGTAAATAGTAATATTTAAAAAAAAATCACATGTATATAATGGTATATTATATATGTGTAATCACGTGGAGTTCACGTGCAGCTCAGCTTATCTTGTGTATCCACGGGCGGGCCACGGCCAAAGCCTTCACGGGCACGTTCTGGCCACACACTTGGCATCATCCAACTCACGCTCGCCTTATTCCTTCGCCCCAAATTTCCCAATTCCCCAAAAAAACAATCCTTCGATCCCCAATATTCCGGCTTCCACGTCACTGTTCACCGGAGTAACCCTCCGCCGGCGATCATCGTTGCCCCATACGGTGACGTTTTGAAGCAATCCGATGGAATGGAACATGGGTGCGATTGCGATTGCCACGACGGGCCCCCACTTGTTGGCTTTTGCCCACGAGTTTTAATCGTGGAAGCCACAACAATTTTGGGCTCTGCAAGAAATTTGATCTTTCAGGAGCAGTCAAATTTGGGGATTTCAATTTAACCGAGGTGAGGACGACCTCGACCACGACGCCTCACTGAGCTCTTTATTCTTTTCACACATGGCGATTGTTTGTTTGGGGCTTTTATTAGTGTCCTGAATTCGGTAACGAGAACGGAGAGCGCTCGAGTTTTTCATTCTAATTCTACCCATTTTTTGAAATTAAAGAAAAAGGAAAAGTGAACTGTCGAGTCCTAGAGAAAAAGAAAGGAAAGCGAGTGCGATGCCCACTGGCAGTTTCTTTCTTTTCCTCCATTGACGATAAAGTTTCGAGAAGGAGGGATTTGTGAGCGAAATCCAGAAGTGAGGGGAAAATTTTTTAGTAACCCACATCGTAAAAACTCTGTAATCCCCACTGCATACTGTTGATTATCCAATCATGCATCCCGATGATCGGCAGGAGCAACCGTTGTTACCGGAAGAAGAAGAAGAAGAAACTGCTTATGATTTGAGGGAGAAGGTTGTGGTTATTGGGATCGACGAATCGGAGGCCGATTCGGGAGTGGGTGTCCCGCCGTTTTCATGGAGGAAGCTCTGGCTGTTCACCGGGCCAGGGTTTTTGATGAGCATAGCGTTTCTGGACCCTGGGAATTTGGAGTCCAATCTTCAGGCGGGTGGGATTGCTGGGTATTCTCTGTTGTGGCTTCTGTTTTGGGCTACGGCCATGGGGCTTCTGATTCAGCTGCTCTCGGCCAGGCTTGGCGTCGCCACTGGCCGGCACTTGGCCGAGCTCTGTAGAGAAGAGTATCCAACTTGGGCCAGAATGGTGCTGTGGGTCATGGCGGAATTGGCCCTCATTGGGGCTGATATACAGGAAGTTATTGGGAGTGCCATTGCCATCAAGATTCTAAGTAATGGTGCTTTGCCTCTCTGGGCTGGAGTCATCATCACTGCTCTAGATTGGTAACTTTTCTTGTTTACTCTCTTCTCAATTTGAGTTCCTTGTATGATGCTTAAGAGTTTCCCCAATTGAAAGTGTTATGTTGATTCTTGTCAGTTTTATCTTCCTGTTCCTTGAGAATTATGGTGTGAGGAAATTAGAGGCTGTTTTTGCTGTCCTTATTGCCACAATGGCTCTCTCTTTTGCTTGGATGTTTGGGGAAACTAAGCCAAATGGGAAGGAGCTTCTATTGGGTGAGGACTCAGGAGTGTTCCCTCTCTTTTCTTTCATTGTGTTTTGTAACTGTTGAATCAGTATTGTCTTTGCCTCTAATACAATGGCCAATATTGAACCTTGTTCACAGGTATTTTGATTCCGAAACTTAGCTCCAAGACTATAAAACAGGCTGTTGCTGTTGTTGGATGTATCATTATGCCTCATAATGTGTTTCTGCACTCTGCCCTTGTGCAGTCGCGAGATGTTGATCCGACCAAGCGAGGACGGGTTCGAGAAGCTCTCAGATACTACTCCATTGAGTCCACTCTAGCCCTTCTTGTCTCCTTCATCATCAACTTGTTTGTTACAACTGTGTTTGCTAAAGCTTTCTATGGCACAGACATAGCGAAGAGCATCGGTCTCGTGAACGCAGGCGAATACCTTCAAGATAAATATGGTGGAGGACTTCTCCCCATTTTGTACATCTGGGCTATTGGTTTGTTAGCTGCCGGCCAAAGTAGCACCATTACTGGTACATATGCAGGACAGTTTATCATGGGGGGATTCCTGAACTTGAAGTTGAAAAAATGGCTAAGAGCTTTGATTACTCGAAGCTTTGCAATCGTGCCGACTATGATTGTTGCTCTAGCATTTGAAACTTCCGACTCGATGGTCGACGAATTGAATGAATGGCTCAATGTCCTCCAGTCAATTCAGATCCCTTTTGCTCTCATTCCTCTTCTCTGTTTGGCTTCTAAGGAACGTCTAATGGGCACTTTCAGAATTGGCCCTGTTTTAAAGGTATGTTTCTTTCTTTACTATCTTCACTATTGCAACGTTTATGCTATACAGTCTATTGCCATGGAATGATCTAATAACTTGGTCACAACTTTGTTCTTTCTTTTGATTTCAGAGTACAATTAGTTTAGTCACTGGTCACCGTGTATAATCAGTTTCATGTTTTAGAATTAATGGATGATGGCTTTGTTGCTTTCATTAAATTTGAACCCAAAAGGTTAAGCAGACTTCCTAAGTTGTAGGTCAAGGCACGAGACCCACCAAGTGGCTATCGGTATATTGATTAGGAGGAAATGATATAAACAAGTTTGAACACGAGATCTTTGGTTCTAATATCATATTAGTTCACCACCAAACTCAAAACCTTAAACTAATAAATTATGGTACGTCTAATCTTTTATACGTATTCTTCACAGCAGTCGAAGAAATTTTAGCCATATTAGAATGGAAGACACCCTTATAATAGATTAGCAAGTCCTTGGCCATCCTCCTTGCTGCTGTTAGTGTTTTAGGCAAAACTTCCATAGCTTCTAATTCTCTTATTGTTCAATATAAATAGTTTGGAAATAGAACAACATTTGCAGTTCAATTACTCACATCTCCTTCTGCCCTTTCAGATATCCTCTTGGCTGGTGGCAGTCTTGGTGATGGCCATTAACGGGTATCTTCTGGTGAGCTTCTTCTCATCGGAAGTGAACGGAGCATTCATCGCCACTTTCATGATCGTCTTCATTGCTGCGTACCTTGCCTTTGTTGTTTACCTCATCTTTCAAAGTATTTCGTTTTCAAGTTGGCATGACTTCATAAGCCGGAAGACTTGCACAGACACTGGGAACTGAGTGATCATCTCCTACCTTGACTTATTTAGTAGACTACCGATCGACCTTCGTCGAATAACTGTCTCATCATCGACCATCTGTTGAAATGAAATCAGAAAACTCTTCCCAGGAGTAACATATATATCAGTTAGTTGAAAGATATAGTTATGATTTGGAGAAAAGCTGTTATGTGGTTAATTTTGTATGATAACTGTTCATTTTTCTGTTGTATACAGTGAAATGAAGAAAGATTGTAGGCTGCAGCCTGAAACCTGGTAGCTGATTTTAAGTTCTGTTGTTTTGATAGTTTTCTAACTTTACCCAATTTCCAAACTAGGTAATATTAATGTTATTTAAATGTTCTGAAGTTGCTTCCCAAAGTTGAACTTAAATTAACTCTTCACTCTGCTGATCGCTAAAGACTGATGGTAAATCATTAAATCATACTTTGTAGTGGCCTATTCAAATTTGAATCTATGGCTTTTTGGGTAGCTTACTAATAAGTTTTTTTTCCATAATAATACTAATAAGTCAAAATATGCTTAGGTTTACCGTCAAAAACTAAATACTAAGCTAAGTAAATGATCAATATTACTTGTAATGGCCGACATGAATATATTTTAGTGGTAATTGGAAATTGTGTCATGTTTACAGTTTTTTATTTTTTAATTTTTTGAGATTTTAACTATGGTTTAATAGCTGCAAAGTTTTTCATTTTGTTTAGTACAAGAAATCAATTTAATCAACATTTTGTTTAGTACAAGAAATCAATTTAATCAATAAGGATAGATGGACAAAAAATTGTGTCATGCTTACAGTTTTTTAATTTTTTAATTTTTTGAGATTTTAACTCTAGTTTAATAACTGCAAAGTTTTTCATTTTGTTTAGTCCAAGAAATGGGGGTTGGGATTTGAATTCACAACCACTGGATCGAAAATGAGTGCTTTAAAGTTATGTTCATAGTGGTAAAAGTTTTCAATTTAATCTCGAGTATGCTGACATGTAACATATATATCCAATAATATGGATAACTTCTAAGTTACTTTCATCACGATTCAATCTATAACTTATATCTTCAAGAACATATATATATTTCAGGTTTTATTTATTCATTTCCTTAAATTAGTTAATGAATTATATTGCCTTTTGAGTAAAATATATAAATCCATTTTGAATTAATTGTTTAATTGGAATTTGAAATTGATTTTTTTTTAAATCATTTAAACTTAGAGTTGTATTTTGTGAGTGATTTTGGCATATCCAAATCACTTTCCTTTGATCATGTTTGGTAAATTAAAAAATTAATTTTAAGAAAATTTAAAATCACTTTAAATCGATTTTAAAGGTACCTATGATCGTAATTTTGAAAAATCAATTATACTTATTTCTGTTTTTTCAAAATCACTCATTCCACCATCCCTCTCAAACACATTCTCAGTGTGGACTTTTTTTTCTTTATCACTTATTAATATCTCTCGATATTACCTTTCCTGATTTTTGACAAATATATAGGTTTCAAAATATATTTCTTTATTATTTTATTATTCTTTGGAGAAATTATACGGGTTTAAATACTATTTTGGTTCTCTTTAGTTCATTTTAGCCCATGTCCTTTCAAAACGTTTATTTTTTTCATGTACTTTTCAAAACATCTATTTTAGTCAATATACTTTTATAAATTGAATATTTTAGTCCATTCATTTTCATTTTATCTCATTTTTCATAATATTTTTAGCATGATATTTCACTCACTAAATTTTTTAGATGTAACAATAAATTTCTATTAAAGAGTTTTCATTGTATACAAAATTTGTGTTCAAATTTTAGAAATAAAAATCAAATTGATCACTTTTTAAAAATACATGGACTAAATAGACGTTTTGAAAATACATGAACTAAAGTGAATAGAATTGAAAACTGAAAGTATAGGAACCAAAATAATATTTAAATTATTCATGTATAGACACACTTTTGGAACTAATATATATACATATATAGTACAATACGTGGGGCGGGATCAAATTTATAATCTCTTAGTTGTAAATTGATGTTAATTAGTGTTGATGCTCACTTTTGTCAAAATATATATATATATATATCTTTCTTTTATCATGGATGAAACGACCGAAAATTACATAAATTTATCTATGCGTGACAAATAAGTGCACTGAGAGGAAGACGTAAAAAAAAAATAAAAATAAAAATAATAGTCCAACTTTTATATATACTTGGTCTAATCAAATGCGATTAATATCACAAATGTGATTCTTTTCTCAATTTTCGAATTAATTAAATCAAATCAAACTTGACTGTGCCCAAATTTTCTCCATAAAAAGAGAAAAAAAAAACTAAATTCAAGTAGGAATTAGTCCATCTACTGATGACATCTAAGAAAATATGAAAATTCGGACGGAGTGTTTTTTCTTTTGAATTTATTATTATTATTATTATTATTTTAGATTGGACGAAGATTCTTGCTTAATTAGATTTTTTTTTTTGATAGATGCTTAATTAGATAATTGACAAGAGAGAAGAGAAGTTTCCAAAAGTAACGTTAGAGTTTGTGCACTAATAAAGTATTACAATTAAAGAAGTACATATTGAATGATCTAAAATAATAAGCTCTTCAACTTTTTAATTGTTGTCTAAAAAAAAAACGTTTTAATTGTATAATACTATGATTATTAGTTGTACAATAGGTTAATTATAAATTGTTGATTAAATAATAAATCATTAGTTATTTTATAACGTCTAATTATGATGTGTAGTCGTACTCAAAGTGAAAAAAAAAGTTATGATGTGTATTCAATTATGATTTGTAGTTATTTGAGCTGGTCTATTATATAGATAAATTAACTAAATTTGAACCTAATTAAATTGGTTAAGACATATTATAGCATCGACTAAAAGATTAGAGGTTTGAATTTTTATCCCACATACTAGGAAGAAAAAAGAATGCTGTCTCTCACACATGATGATTCTTGCGTCAATAGACAATTTTCTAAAATTGATAAAAACTTTCGCGTTGATATATCTAATATTAAACATATCAATGGTATATTAATATTAGTCAGTTATCTATCTATATATATATATATATATTTTAGTACAACATGTGGAAATGGTATTTGAACTCACAATTTCTTGGTTGGATATATATGTAATTACCGTTGAACTATGCTCGCTTTGACAGGTATATCAATTATATTAGTGATATGTCTAAAATAAAGTATATCATTGATATCTTCAGTCTGACTAATACTTCATATTAGTGTTATATATTAATTATTACTTCATATTAGATATATCATAGTAATAATAGATATATTAGTAATATATGTGCATATACTTAGTATTTTGTATATTAGCTGTATGATTATGTTAGACCTAAAATGAAATTTATTACTAATATATATCAATAAGAAACTAATACGTATTTAGACCAAAATCTTCCACTCAATGAGTATTTGACAGTGATATACCTAATATGAAGTATATTATTCACATATTTAATGTGACAAAAATACTTCGTATATATTAGATATATCAGTTAGTGATATACTTTAGATTTAATATATCAATTATGTAATTCGCATCTATCTAATATCAAGTATCTTGATATATCAACAAGAAACCAAAAATGATACTTAAACCAAAATATTCAAATTGGAGAAAATTTATCAATGATATGTCGTTTTTTTTTTTTTGAGTACTATCAATGATATGAAGTATATAATTAATATATTTTGTGTGACTGATATAATTCATATGAGATATATCAATTATATCAGTGATATAATTAGTATTCAATAACTCATAGACTACTTCAAAAAAAAAATTTGATATACTTAATATTAAATATATGAGTGATATATATTCTTCATGGTCATGTATATCAATTTTAAAAAATAACCATAGGAAAAGTATAATAACAAAACAAATGATTTTTAAAAATTTTCAATTTCTGCAGAAAAAAAATTGTTGGTATATTTCTAAATATGACAACAAAAAAATGCTATTCATAAAAAATACCCGATTCTTTTGATCTCTAATATATATATTATATCCATATCAAAACATCGTTCATTTTAATCTTCCCTCATTTATAATTGTATTTTTCTCTTCTAAATCGCAATTAATGTTAAACTAATGATATCGGTCCATTGGTTCTGATTCTTGTAATTAATTATTTTAGCTTTTGTACTAAAAAAACTAAAGAACTATTTTCTCTCTCTTATTTTCCCTCTCCTACCTCTATATATTTGATGATTGAACTTTCCCACCAAAAGGAGAGAAACCAAAACCAAGTACTGGAGTGACCATAGAAATGGAATTTCTTTTGCTTTCTATTCTCTCTTCTCTCTTCTCTCTTCTCATTGTCTTAAGCTTTCTACCGCGACCTCGTCGCGGGAACCTACCACCAAGCCCGCCTTTCGCTCTTCCATTGATAGGTCATATCCATCTCGTCAAACATCCCGTCCATCGAACGTTTCACAAAATCTCCAAAAAGTTCGGACCGATTTTCTCTCTTCGATTCGGTTCACGTCTCATTGTAGTTGTATCATCTTCTTCTGCCGTGCAAGAATGCTTTACAAAGAACGATATTGTTCTTGCAAATCGGCCAATAATGAAGAGTGGGAAGTACTTAGCATACAATTACACCACCTTGGGGTCCTCCCCTTACGGCGAACATTGGCGAAACCTCCGTCGAATCAGCGCCCTCGAGGTATTGTCGACAAGTCGTCTTAATTCTTTCGTGGGAATCCGAGAAGATGAGATTAAACGTTTGATGCATAGATTATGCGGCGATTCTTTGGAAGAGTTTGCAGTGGTGGAAGTGGAGCCATTGTTTTTAGATCTTACGTTTAGTATTGTCATGAGAATGTTGGCTGGGAAGAAGTATTATGGGGACGACATGTCGGAGGATTCGAGGCAATCGAGGAAGTTTAGGGAGGTGGTGACACAGATTCTAGCTCATGCTGTGTCGTGGAATCCAGGAGATTTCATTCCCATGTGGAACTTGATTGATCCAAGTGGTTTGGAGAAGAGGATAATGAAGCTTGGACAGAGAGCTGATGAACTCTTTCAAGGATTAATTGATGAGATTCGGAATCAGAACAATGGAGGAAACACCATGATTGACCATTTACTTGGCTTGCAAAACACACAGCCAGAATATTATAGTGATCAAGTTATCAAAGGCATTATTCAGGTATGTTTTCCATCAATGTCAATTTCTTGCCTTTTTTATAATCTTTCTTCTCTTTCTCCCCGTCTTTCGTATTGTCAAGGATCCCACGTTGGGAAGAGAATGGACCTTATAAAGGTTTATAATCGACATGTGTTACTCCTCTCGTTTCCATTAGTTTTGAGATGGAACCACATCAATATTGATATGGTATTAGAACCCAAAATGCTCAAACGAGCATCTGGTCTAAAAATGAGATTCGACCAAGATCGATGAGCCAAAAGAGCCACGATCTTGAGGGGCATGTTAACAATTGGTTTTGAGACGGAACCCCATTAATATTGACACGTATAGTCCTAAAAATTAATGCTCATTTCATGTAGGATATAATATTAGCAGGGATTGACACTTCAGCAGTGACCATAGAATGGGCACTATCTCATCTGCTAAACAATCCAGATGTTTTAAAGAAAGCAAGAACTGAGATAGATTATTGCATTGGACAAGAGCGTATGGTAAATGAAGCTGATTTATCGAGTTTGAGTTACCTACAAGGAATAATCTCCGAGACTCTACGGCTAACTCCCACAGGTCCTATCCTCATCCCACATTGTGCATCTGAAGACTGCAAAGTAGAAGGTTACGACATTCCACGTGACACCATTGTATTGGTGAACGCTTGGGCTATACATAGAGATCCAAATTTATGGGAAGATGCTAAAAGTTTTAAGCCGGAAAGGCATACAAATGCAATAAGACCTAACACATATGAACTACTCCCATTTGGTGTTGGAAGGAGAGCATGTCCTGGCATGGGAATGGCACAACGAGTAGTTGGCTTGACTTTGGCATCTTTGATTCAATGTTTTGAGTGGAAAAGAGTGAGCAGCTCACTAGTTGACATGACTGAAGGTGAAGGAACAACTATGCCAAAAGCTCAACCATTGATTGCCAAGTGTAAACCACATCCAATCATGAAAGTTATTCTCAGCAAAAATAATTGACCAACATGAGCTCGAGGTTTTCTTTGTCACTCCCAAAACTTCTTCGTTTTCAAAGGAACTAGACTTTGGACGGGTCAACCCTCTTTTTTATGTGCCGCTTTACGATTAAAGAATATTTGAAAATAGATTTCCAAAAACTAGTAAAAGGATGTAACTATGAATATTCTGATTTTGAAATAATGGAAACTATTACATATGCGTGTATGTAGAATAGAATAAATTATAGTTGTAATGGAAGTTAAGTTTGTTTGTGTGATTTTGATGTATTACAAATAATTCAAATATATTTTACGAGTTGATAAATTCAAAATAATTCATATCCATTTGATGCTGATACTAATTTTAACTTTTCATTTAAATATTTTAGTTTATAAAAAAATTATACTGATGTATTTCTTTCCTTGTTCTTTTCACTTTTCAAAAACAATTTTGAAAATCTTAACCAAAATTTAAAATTAGAAACAAAAAACTAAAAGCCAAAGGGAGTATAGTTGTATAGCGATTGACGTGTATCTATATGACCAAGAGGTCACAAGTTCGAAATTCCACCCCACACGTGTTTTATTAAAAAAAGAAACAAAAAATTAAAAACCATTTAAAACAATTGGATCTCACTGCCGCATCTTGAACGATGTCGGATCTTGCCGCTAGGCTTGCCTTGGATGTGGATCTCACCACTAGGGACGTTAGGCTCACCATGGATCTCGCTACTGAAGATACTGGGCTCGCCGTCGGGGATGTTAGGCTCCATTTAAAACAATTGGATCTCACTGCCGCATCTTGAACGATGTCGGATCTTGCCGCTAGGCTTGCCTTGGATGTGGATCTCACCTCTAGGGACGTTAGGCTCACCATGGATCTCGCTACTGAAGATACTGGGCTCGCCGTCGGGGATGTTAGGCTCGCCATGGACGTTGTTGTTCGTGGATATATGTGAGAGTTGAGAGAGGGAGTTCAAAAAGAGAAAGATAGGGAAAAATAGGGGGAAAAGAAAGAGAGGGGAGTGGGGTAAAGAGAGGAAAAAAGAGGCAGGCGAATGAAAATTTAAAAAATATCAGGACTTTTCCCAACGTTTTTTGAATAACGTAAAAAAAAAGAACAAGAGGGGGAAAAAGATAAAAATAAAAAAAAAGAGTGGGAAAAAGAGGCGGGTGAATGAAAATTTTAAGAAATATCGGGACTTTTCCCAGACGTTTTATTACAATGGTCGAGAAAAATCAAACTTACCGTGACATTTTTAGATGCGTCAGGAGAAGTGATTTTTTCCGACGTTTTTTTGTGCGTTGAAAAAACCCAACTTTCTTGTAGTGTGGATATACTAAAAAGAAAAGTAAATTAAAAAGAATGAAGAGAGGTCTAGGGTTTCAACCTTTATTGTTCAAATATAAAGTGATAAGTAAAATATTGTCTCTTATTTCTTACTAAATCTTTCTCAAGCATTTAGCAAACAGTTCTGTAAGTCAATTGCTACGTCTCTGTGAAATTTTGAACCTATCGAAAATCTTTAAGCTTGGGAGATTCATGAATGCTACGCAAGAATTCGTAAACATCTGTCTTACAATGTGACCTATGACTAAATATTCGAGGTTTTATTCAACTCTCTATCTCTCAATTTCAAATTGAATATAAAATCATGTCGTTGGTGATTAAGCAACTACAAACATTAACTACAAACATTACCATCAGAATGTTAACTCAACGAATGGAAATAACTTAGTTAATCATAGATACATGAAGCCCAAGAGTTCATAGCTTTGGCTACATTGTGTCATAGAAATGAAATCTAACACAAAACTAAGCTAAAATATAAAAAAACAATAATCAAAACGGTAAAGAAATGGTTCCCAAGAGATAACTTAGGTAGCTCGGGACCTCAAAGAAAATATCCTTAAGGTCTTTCAAAAATGAGAAATTTATAGGCCTGGAGGTCGTCGCGCACTGAATCTTGCGTTTTCAAAATCTCCGCTTCAAGGTTTGAGAACACCTAGGCATTGTAATTTTTTCCTCCAAATTGTTTTTTTTTTCTTTTTTTTGCTTAGAAAACCTCTAATGTGGCTTCCAAAGACTAATCAACCGTCACCTACAAAAATAAATGAAAACAAAGAAACAAAAGAAAATATAAAAATAATTAAAAAAAAAAATTTAAAGGAAACAACCTAAACTTTGATATGATAAGTAAATTCAAATACCCATAAACTTAATATTTAATTTATTCGTCCTCAAGCAAAACAAAAAATAAAACTTACAAAACAAGCAAATCTCAAAAGCAAGAATATCAAAATAAAAGAGAAGTACAAAACACCTAGTAATAATGTCTACAATCCTAACTTATTTAAAATTTCTTGTGTGTGGGCGCTTAGCTTCACACTTTGGTAATCTTTCAACTTAGAGAAGCTTTATACATATAATCCTCTACTCATGTTATAATGCCACACTAAGTCTTATTTACTTCATTGTTTAAATGACATGAGAGAACAGTAGCTTATTACACAACCATTGCAGAAGTCTTTATCCCAATATTTCATATCCTTTGTCTACTAGTCAAGCTTGCAGATTTAGATTGCTCGAGACTGACTCTAACTAATCACAATGGAGGTAGCTTTTTCCGTCATCACCAATTTTTCTTCTCTCTTGTTTATGAATTCAGTCAAACCAAATTTAAAGATAGTAGCTTTCACACAACCATTGCAGGAGTCCTTACTCTCAGTACTCACCTACTCAGATTACTCAAGAATCATTCAAACTGATCACAAAGGTAGCTCTTTCTGTTTTATTTTCTATTTTTTTAGAACTCACTGCTACAAATATGGGTTTCGATGTCAGTTAAAAACTGTCATTAACTAAATTCGTGCCATTTTATAACTGTCATGAATTAAGCCATCGAGAAAGAGGGGAACATGACAACTTTTGAAAAATTGTCATTAATGCAAATGACAGTTATAATTTGTCACGAATGGATCTCCTACCACAATTTAAAAAACGTCACAAATATCTCATTTGATGACAGTTTATAATTGTCTTTGTTCTACCGTCAATAAAAACTTAATTCTGACAATGTATAATTGTTATGTGTTGATGCTTAGATTTTGGCCTTCCCGGTTCTCTCCAAAATGCGCACCAAACTCGATGATCAAGGGACTGAATACTTGTAAAAACGAGTAACCCTAAACCGGTGTGACTTCTGTCACACGGGCTCCGATGCCTAAGTTAGCTATAGGAGGATCACTAAGCAACTAAAGTACTTGAAGTATAATTCAACTTACCTTCAATGGGGGGTTCCCTCTCTATTTATAGTTGATCTTCCTCGGGTTTTTCCGAACTCCAACCCCAGGTCATCTCCAGATACTCGAGCTTACTGGGTCGTGATACTTTCGGGCCCTTTAATCGATGTTTGGGCCCGAACATCGTTTGACTGGTACTGGGAGAGAGAGAGAGAGGTGTCGAGAACCTTCTCGACCTAAAGCCGAGAAGGGCTCGACACTGAGGTGGGGTCGGCTCTTACATGGGTCGGCCCTTATGTTTTGGGCCGGCCTCAATCCATCGGTGGTCTTGGTTCTTCCTTCTTCTTTTACAGTCCAATCTCTATTCTCATATGAACCGTATTGTTCCATACATTTTATAAACATCACGAAAAATATGTATAACGATAATTTAAAAATGTCATAGAATATTTAATAATGACATTTTTTAACAATCACGGAAATTAATATAGTAACAATTTAATTTTTTGTAACGTAATTTTATAACTATCACGAATCTTTTAACTATAACAATATTCGTATCACAATTTGTTTTGAACAAAAGTTATCAATAGTCCAGAAATATTCGATAATGACAATTTTCATTTGTTATAAAAAGGTTTTCAATAACATTGTTTTAGTGTCACGAAACATATTTGGTTAACTTTTATAATTATTTAGGGTACTCCTATAAATGTCGCAACTATTGAAATAGTGATCTTTTTTTTGACATCACAAATTTTAACTATTTTAATGGTGGAATAAACCTGTCCTGACATGTTTTTTCAAGATGTCATTTTTCACATACCTAGTACCGGTAAATTTTACGTATTTCACATTCATACAAAAACACACACATATATAGAGGTATGCAAACCAGGAAGCTGTCATATATATATATAAACAAAATATCCATACATAACATATACTAAGTATTGACAAAACATAAACAAACTATATTCACAGGTACATCAACCTCGTATACATAAACCAACTATTTTAAAAGTACATAAAACATGTATTCACGGCTAACCCAACAAAAATGGCCTAAAAGTCACATAGTTGCAATCAAAGTTCTCTAGGGAACTTCTCGCAAGACCCAAGCAATAAAACAATATAAATATTTCTCCATAACATATAGTAATTGGACCGTCATAGCATGTATTTAATATATTGTCATTCTATGAAATAAGAATTAAAACTCCATACACATTGAAAGTACGCCAAAAAATTTTCCTTTACATCCTCGTTTCTCAAACCTTTGCTCCCATGAGTACTCCAACATATCGAAAACAAACAATTAAAAAAATATTAATATGAACTCTCATATTAGTTTATCCACAATAAATAATTGCACTCTAACAAACGTGCTTCTCACAAATCATAAGAGGTATTTCAGCTCAACGATATGTACAAATTTTTCATCATATATCAATTAAGTATCATTCTTTAGGTTCATGTATGAGAAATACTAATTTGAACCATGTATGACCACAACAATTATAAAATTCTTTCTTGAACATCTTTCATTTCTCAAAATATTGATCCCACAAATTATTCTTTCAATAAAATAAAATGAACAATTAAGAAAATCACACTCTAATCAGCATGTTTTCACAAATCAGAATACATGTTTCGGCTCAACGATAAAGTACAAATCTCTCATGAAACATCAACTGTGCAACATTAAAACAGTGCAATAATATATGTATGAGAGGGACCAATTTGTTATCCAATTTGGAAAGTTATCTGAGTTAAATATTTGTACAGAACATATTAATTGGGAAGGGGTTAAATTACACTATCTAGCTAACATACTAACGTATTAGAGGTTGGGAGGGTTGCTGTAAAACATTATTAGCATAGGTTGATCTTAACATATTAATTGGGAGGGGAGTGTTTGAAATGAGATATGATACTCTTTCAGTTTGTCGGAATCATGGTTCTAAACTTCTTTAAATTTCTGCAATAGGTAAAGAAGAAAACAATGTCGAATTAGTATTGCGCCCCTCTACTTGTCAATTAGAGGGTCGAGTGCAAGTGCACGCTGTCACGAGTAATAATTGGAAGTACCCTAAGTTCGTCTCGACATATTAGTTTTCTTTTCAAATAAATTTACAAATCGATTGAAAGTGCAACCAAGTTTAGGATAAAATAGTTGAGATTGTTTTAGAAGCACTATTTAAAAGACAAGGAAAAGAGAATGTAGAAAGTCAACTCACCTAATCTAGGTGCATCTGCCTCACATTTTGAAAACCGGTTCGACTAGTATTCTAAACCACTTTTAGTTGTTTAGGAGCTTAGACTAGCATTTAGATATGTCTATGAAATATTAGAATCCTAAATAATTTGAGATTCAACTTTCATTTAACGAGTAAGAGATGCAACGTTTAGATTCTTATTTTAGTACTTTATTTCTAAAGTTACTGTCCATTTTATTTTGATGAAATCCATTTTAATATAACTTGTACTAGACTCAAACTAGCATGATTAAACAAGTGTCCAAAAAGTAAATGAACTATGTAAATTTAATCAATTAAGATAAGTAATGTAAACGTAAACGTCATGCTTACTGATAGTTTCAATTTGATAAAAGGTAATTTAGCTACTCATCGAAATGGAATAAACGAAATCACAAAGAAAATTAACAAAAGAATTCATTTCACTAAATTTGGAGATAAGCAACAATAAACGTTTTAAAGATAAAGATGCAAGAAATTGAAACAACAAAATAAATGGAAATCGTTCTTAAAGCTAAAATGCAAACTAAAGGAAAAGTAAGGAAATTGAAACGTTGGAGGACTGAATTGTGGCAGCTCATTCTTATGGAAGTTCTTAAATTGCTTCTCAATTTATAGCCACGGTGGAGTAGTTGGTTCGAGGAGAAAATGGTTAGCAAATTTGTGGACGTGAGTCTGACTTTGCTTGCTCTAAAAAAATGTCTAAACTTGGCATGAGAAATCTTGAAATTACTTGATCAACACGAACAGTTAAATACACCGTTTTGTAGTCTGGAGCAGGAATGCACCTAGCACGTATACGTGCCAGTGTAGGATTCTTGTGAGCTGATGCGTCTCGCACATTTCAATATGCACAATCTACTGTTTTTCATGTAAAAACACACACATAAAGTACCATTTGTCTTTTATTTACTAAAGTGTGCTCTCCACGTCATATATTACAAATATTAATATATATAAAAGTACCGATGTGAAAAAACTTTTTTCTTGGACGATTTAAAATTAATACATAAATTATCATCATTATATCATTATTTAAAATCACCCCGGTTGTTCTCCTCTTCTTTTAAGGGTTTCTTTCTCTCTTTTTTTTTAATCTTTTTAATGCCTTCATTTAAGTTTCTTTATTAATTAATGAATTTATGTTTAAGTATATTCAATAATGGAACTTGAAAAGTTATATTATTTTAGTGGTTAAATAATGGTTAAAGGAGAAAGTATAAAAATATATTTAAATTAGTAATCACGTGCATCCATAAAATTGAAATGAAAAAAAAGTAAAATTTATAACTATAGAAAATAGATTGCCAACATGAGTTTAACTCAGCGTTATCGACACCAATCTCTAATCAAAAAGTCATGAGTTCGAATCTCATACGTTACTTGATGTGCTAAAAAAAACTATGAAAAATAGATTTAAAAACTATCCAATTAAGAAAAATACTTTAATTTAAATCATAAAATGTAGTTTTGGAATTTCAAAAAATTTACAATTCTTCCCTTCCCTGCAACTCTAAAACGACTCATTTTCACTCATTTCATATAACAATTTGAGATATATGTTTTTCATTTCCCATCAACACTTTCACTTCAACCTAAATGTTGCCAACAACGATACCCTTACCATTATCATAATGATGAACTAAAACCACAATTTTCTAAGTTGTATGGTTCCATGAGCCGCGCCCATCAAGAATTGCATCTTCTCATATATCCATATTGTCGAACATGGAAAGTTTATGAGGGAGTACATTAATTAAGACGATATATAATTAAAGGCGTGAGAAGTAGACCCTATTCCTCTTTAAGAAAATGCGTCGCTCCACGGAGAAAATAAAAGAAAAAAGACAAAGCAAAAATTTTCATTAGTCTACTTCGTTTCCATTATTAGTCATCTGGAACTTCTAATTGACATCAAAGCATATACATGTGTTTTTTTAGTACAACAAATTTGGGATTAACATACACGGTTACTTACCATTAAAGGGTAAATGCAAACATAACAAAAATTAATTACATCCCTTGTCTTTTACGTAAGAATTTTGTATTTTCTTTTTAAGTCGTAACAATTTTGTTTAATTTATTTTCCTTACGAACTAAGATAATTAGTCTCCCAATCAAACTTCTTTATTATACATGCCTTTACCGACGACAAATAATTATTGTATAAAATATAAATAGTGTGTGACAAATGGATGCACCTAGTGGAAAAACATGTAAATTATTTTTAAAAAAATATCCAACATTATATTTTTTAATGATTAGTCAACTTTTGAGCTGTGAACATAGCTCAGATGGGAGTCCTTTTCCCAGCTTTCCATTCAAACTTGGCTGCACCCAAAATTTCCTCTCCCATTCTTTCCCCTTGGCAGAACCCATATTTACACATGCATCAAATTCAACTTCTCTGATCAGCAACACCAAAAGGAGAATGGACATTCTTTTGCTTTCCATTTCTCTCTCTCTCTTCTCTCTCTTCATCTTCTTCCACTTTCTGCTGCGACCCTATCGTCGAAACCTCCCACCGAGCCCATTCTTTCGCCTTCCCCTAATCGGCCATCTCCATCTCGTCAAACATCCTGTCCATCGAACGCTTCACAAGCTCTCGCACAACTATGGCCATGTCTTCTCTCTCCGATACGGCTCACGCCTTGTCGTAGTTGTGTCATCTCCTTCTGCTGTGCAAGAATGCTTTACGAAGAACGATATCGTTCTCGCTAATCGGCCGTTGTTGAAGAGCGGCAAGTTTCTAGCATACAACCACACCACCTTGGCGGTCTCCCCTTACGGCGAACATTGGCGTAACCTTCGTCGAATCAGCACTCTCGAGATTTTCTCGACGAGTCGCCTTAATCTCTTCTTGGGAATTCGAGAGGACGAAGTCAAAAACTTGTTGCGTAAATTGCGCGGTGACTCGCTGCAAGAATTTAGAGCGGTCGAGCTGGACTCGATGTTGTTAGATCATACGTTCAACATTGTTGTGAGAATGATTGCGGGAAAGAAGTATTATGGAGAGGACTTGAGGGATGAGGGGCAATCGAAGAAATTTAGGGAGATGGTGAAAGAAATTCTTGCAAATGGTGGGACAGCAAATTTGGGAGACTTTGTACCCTTATGGAATTGGATTGATCCAACTGGATATGAGAAGAGGATAATGAAGATTGGAGAGAGATCTGATGAACTCCTTCAAGAATTGGTTGATGAGATTAGGAATCAAAAGGATGGAGGAAACACCATGATTGACCATTTGCTTAGCTTGCAAAACACCCAACCTGAATATTTTAGTGACCAAATTATCAAAGGTCTTGCACAAGTATGTTTCTCTCTCTAGTTAGGGAGAATATCGTCTTTATCAATATCTCTATCATATTTTTGTTCTAAAAAATTATCAATTTGATCTCGCAGATTCTATTATTAGCGGGAATCGACACGGCAGCTATAACGTTAGAATGGGCCCTATCTCAACTACTCAACAATCCTGAGGTGTTGAAGAAAGCAAGAGCTGAGATAGATCATTTTATTGGCGAAGATCGTCTGGTTAGCGAAGGTGATTTGTCGAGTTTGAGTTACTTGCAAGGGGTAATCACTGAGACCCTGCGATTGAACCCAGCAGCTCCTTTGCTCGTGCCACACTGCGCCTCTGAAGACTGCAAAATAGAAGGCTATGATATACCGCGTGATACTATTATATTGATCAATGCTTGGGCTATTCATAGAGACTCGAATATATGGGAAGATGCCACTAGTTTCAAGCCTGAAAGACATGCAAACACTATGGGAGGAGTTGATTCATACAAATTGTTACCATTTGGGCTGGGGAGGAGAGCCTGCCCAGGAATGGGAATGGCACAGCGTGTGGTTGGCTTGACTTTGGCATCATTGATTCAATGTTTTGAATGGGAAAGAGTGAACAGTTCATTGGTTGACATGACTGAAGGTGAAGGGCTCACTATGCCCAAAGCTCAACCATTAGTAGCCAAGTGTAAACCACGTCCAATCTTGAAAGCTATTCTTGGTGTTGGTGGCACAATTCATAATATTTGAAAACAAACTTTGAAATTTAGGATTCAAGTCAGCGAAACCTTGCTATATATGTAAAATAGAAAAACTTGGTTGTAATAAAGTTAAGGTTTAAATACTATTTTGATTCATATAATTTCGATTTTGGTTTATCTTCATCTTAATTTCAAAATGTCTATTTTCGTTTTTTACTTTCAACTTTTGTTCATCTTAATTGTCCTCTTGAGATGTTCATTTTGATTCATGTACTTATAAAAAATGGTTATTTTCGTCGCTTTATTTTAGTTTTTATTCGTTCTTTCGATCATGGTATTTTAGCATGACACTTCAACTCACTAAATTTATTTAAATGTAACCATAAATTTGCATTAAAGAGTTTCTATTATTGCGTATAAAATTTGTTCTAAAATTTTTCAAATAGGAATCAAATTGATCACTTTTTAATTAAAATACAAAAACCAAAATGGATATTTTAAAAGTATAGAGATTAAAAAAACGAAAGTTGAAAATACAAAGACCAAAATGAAAATTTCGAAAGTATAGAAACTAAAATGTGAGTCAAAGCCAAAAGTACGGGGACGTGTATTTAAACCTAAAATTAAAGAGTAATAATTTGTTTGTTTTTTATTTTTTTCTTCAGTTTGGTATAGATTTCATCTTTGAATGATACAACTAATTCAAATATTTTCACAATTCTCCAACACTAATCAACCATAGTCATCTTAGAAAACCCAGGGCTTGGAGACCAGTATTTGCCACTCCTTATGAGTTGAATCCAACATTCTCTCAAGTTGGTTTATTTTACTTTTATTTTTATTTTAAGTTTAGTTAATGAAAATTACTTTTACCTGTGTTGAGCAAGCACTTTGATTAGAAGCACTCAATCAGTGTTCTCTCAGGTAACATACATTAAATCCTTTTTGGTTCTATTCAAATGTACTTTTGTTTTACCATCAAACATGATAATTTTGAGGGAGAGAAGTACTATGGGGTATGATAAAAGTATTTTTAGTCATGAAAAAAAAAAAGACTCAAACATATTTTAAATATTTTAATTACTTTTTGTTGTCTAAGAAGTATCATTAAAAAATAACTAGTTAATTCATCATCTACCTTTTTTTCTGCCAAGCTAATATAACTTGTCTCCCAATCAAAATTATATATTATGGTTTATGGATGCTTTCACCAACCAAATATTGTATAAATTTATGATTAGTCAAAAATGTGTATTGGGATTCTTTTTCTCAATCTGCAAACAAGATTAAATTAATCAAATCAAATCAAAATTGGCTGCACCCAAATCCCTAAGTTTTTACTTTCTTTATGCAGGCCCCTTCATACGTTAGCCACCTAAGTTTGAGCTTTGTGAAGTTGGTCATTTTCAGGATCAAACAGTTGGTGTCGTCTGTGGGGATTCATAGTCCAAACTCATATAGCGCGACTCAGCTAGATAATGGTCAAATCCCATAATCCTCCCTTAGTGAAAGCTCATGAAGAAAGAGCTCGCATCGGTCAAAAGGATGAGCTTCCATTAATAGCTCACCTCAACCTTAAGAATGAGCTATCAGATAGCTCATCTTGACCAAAATGAACCTCACAAGATAGTTTACCATGCTTAGGATGAGATTTCATCAAATAGCTCATCTTGACCTCAATGATGAGCTCCCATAAGAGTAGCTCATCTCGGACATCAAGGATGAGCTCCCACCAGATTGCTCATCTCAACCATAACGATGAGCTAGGTAGCTTACCTTGACCTCAATGATGAGATCCTGTTGGAATATCTCATCTCCGCATTAAGAATGAGCTCCCACCAAATAGCTCGTCCCAACCTCAACAATGAGCTATCAGGTAGCTCACTCAGAGCTCAATCTTGAGCTCCCATCAAAATAGCTCTATCTCGGACATCAAGGATGAGCTTCCACCAGATAGCTTACCTTAATTTCAAGGATGAGCTATTCGATAGTCACCTCAACCTCAACGATGAGCTATCAGATAGCTCATCTCGATCTCAATGATGAGCTCCCATCATAATAGCTCATCTTGAACATCAAGGATGAGCTCCCACTTGATAGCTATCAGGTAGCTCACCTCGACCTCAATAATGACCTCCCTGTCAAATAGCTCATCACGAGGGCCAATGGATGAGCTCCCACCAGATTACTCACCTTAGCCTCAAGGATGAGTTATTAGACAGTGCATCTCAACCAAAATGATGAGCTTCCATTAGATAGCTCATCTCGACATGAAGGATGAGTTTTCATCAGACAGCTCACCTAAGCTAAAATGATGAACCGCCATTCGATATCTCATCCAACTTAAATGATGAGTCTCTACGAGGTAATCATGCAAGCCAAAAGAAGAAATTTAAGGCGAGAGTTATTGAAATCTTAGGAGTGACTAACCAAGATTACATCGACTTTGAAGATCGGGGCCACCTAGAGTCAAGACTAAAGAATTAGCTCACAACGAAGCTCACCTCGACCTAACCATAAGCTACCATGAGAGAACTAGCGTAAAGGATGAGGTATCACGACAAAGCTCAACTCAGCATAAACACAAGCTCCACGAGAGAGCTTATGTAAACCTAAAGAATGAACTATGTTGACAAAGCTCACCTCGACCTAACCGCAAGCTCCCATGAGAGAGCTAGCATAAGCCTAAAGGATGAGGTATCACAATAAAGCTCGCCTCGACCTAAATGCAAGCCCCATGAGAGAGCTCGCATAAGCCTAAAGGATGAGCTATCTAGACGAAACTCACCTTGGCGTAAATGTAGCTCCCATGAGAGAGTTAGTGTAACCCTAAAGTATAAGGTATCATGACAAAGCTCACCTTGACCTAAATGAAGCCCTGTGAGAGAGCTCGCGTAAGCCAAAAGGATGAGCTATCTTGATGAAGCTCACCTCAACCTAAACGCAAGCTCCCATGAGAGAGCTCGCGTAAGCCTAAAGGATGAGCTATCATGAAGGAAGGTCATCACCTCCGAACTTTTGAGTTGACCATATCCAAGCTTAGCTCGAAAGTAGGGCCAATGTTAGGTGATAAAAATGACATGGTACGTGGACTAATAAGAGTTAGCTTGGCCATAAAGTTCACCTCAACTATAAGAGCTAGCTCGATCATAAAGCTCACCTCAGCCATGGAGAACTTTCTTGCTTCATAGCTCAGCCACAGATATTGCTCGTCATTGATTCATAGCTCGGCCAACAAAGATGAGCGAGCTATATTACAAAACGACCCAATCTTCTTTTCAACAACAGGTCGTGATTTACGGGATAGTTTTAACCGGTTCTCATTCGCTATTGAAAGCTTAACACCTATAAATAGATCCGCCCGCCTCACTTTTCAGGTATGCAAAACTATTCTCTCTAGAGCAATAGATTGGTTCGAGACCGACTTGAGCGTTGGAACTTTTTACTTTCTCTATGTCGGTTCCCTTCGTACGTCAGTCACCTAAGTTCGAGCTTGGTGAAGTTAGTCATTTTCAAGATCAAACAGATGAGAAAATTTTCAAACTTGCAAAAGGACAAAGATTATTGAAGTGGGATATGACACATAATTCATTCGCCAGTAACAATTTAAAAAATAAATACTATATTAAAGTATTATATATTTGAATTCTTAAAAGAACAAAAACTAAGCAACTATATTAAAGTTATTTAATAGGCATATTAAATTATCTAAAATTATCGGTTTCTTGGTTTCAAGAAAAGGATAATGAAACTTGGACAGAGAGCTGAAAAATTGGAAGGAACAGTATTGTTGATGCGTGGATTTCGGTCCTCCGGTTCACTACCTCGCATCCACCAAACTTGTTGATCCGGGACTAGTACCTGCAAAATCAAATCGAGCTAAA
>NW_019104546.1:255851-289576 GCF_001995035.1 Momordica charantia
AGAATGATACATGTTTATCTGGACAAATTGTTTTTCTTGGAACAAGTGATCTTGGTATCCGACTCTGGATACTCTTGAATATTGGTACATTTCCCTCCTATTTGGTGAAAATTTTCGGTATTCTGTGTGGGTCTTGAAGGTTGTCGACATGTTAGCTTTAAGTATAAAATTTGTCCTGTCATTATTGTATTTATATTAAAATATTTCTAGTTTTTTCTTCATAGGTACCTTGGAATGTGCTGTAGTTGGTACTTAAACTTTTATTTCTATCAGGACCCGAAGTTTGATCCAGATTTGTCAAGCACGTTCCGACCTGTCAAATGCAATCTTGATTGCAGTTGTGACGATGATGGACTGCTGTGTGTCTACGAGAGGCAGTATGCTGAAATGAGCACTAGCAGTGGTATCCTTGGTGAAGATATTATATCCTTTGGCAATCAGAGTGAACTCGTACCCCAGCGTGCTACGTTTGGTTGTGAGACTGTGGAAACTGGTGATCTTTATAGTCAACGTGCTGATGGAATTATGGGTTTGGGCAGTGGTGAACTTAGTATAGTCGATCAACTCGTTGAAAAAGGTGTGATTAATGATACTTTCTCATTATGCTATGGTGGTATGGATATTGGTGGTGGTGCTATGGTTCTTGGTGGTATCTCTACTCCATCAGATATGGCTTTTAGCTTCTCAGACCGTATGAGAAGGTGTGTACAAATGTCGTTTAACCTTACAAATTGTACTTCATGCTCATTCAGCACAATTACAATTGATTCATCTCACACATTTACTTTAGTTTCGGGATGGCAACAGTCCATATTACAATGTTGATTTGAAGGAGATACGTGTTGCGGGTAAAAAATTGCTTCTGAATCCAAGTGTTTTTGATGGAAAATTTGGAACTGTCTTGGATAGTGGTACAACTTATGCTTACCTACCACAGCCAGCGTTTGGAGCTTTTAAGGATGCTGTAAGCTTCCATTTTTCTGAATTAACATTCACTGCCAGTAGTATATTTACTTTTGTCTGAATTTGAAGAGTGTTGCATCCTTTCCGGAGGACACTGTAAGATGATTTAGTTCTTACTTTTCCAGGATTATCTTTTTGCAACTTCTGTCTCAGTCTTATAATTTTTTTAATTGCATTTTTCTGTACTTCTTCTAGCTGTTTTATATTTTAATAATTTGATATGGCTTACGCTCGATTACATTATTTCCTTGACGACCTTTATAAATGGGATCATTTGATATATTATCGGATGATTTCAATTCATTGTGTGCAGTGGAATGGCAAGATCTTGTGTGATCCGAAAAATATTATTTATACAATGAAATAGGGAAACGAACAGAATGAAATGAAGAAACTTTTAGTTCCTTATCATAAAAATGAAGGATTGATCCCTGTAGTCATTCTATGACACGGCTCATAACCTGTGTCTCTTTCTCTTGCTCTCTCTAATGTTGTTGCCTTGTATGTCTTCTTTGCCATCGACTGTGCAAGTAGTCTCTAGGTCAAGGGCAATAGATCTTGTTCTTTTTTAAGAGTCTTGATTTTAATGTTACTCGTGCAATCTTGAGTTGTTAACTGTTGGAATCCTGTTTTTGACATTTTTATAGAACTCATAATGAACTTAAAAAGTCCTTCAGATTATGGACGAGGTTCATTCTTTGAAGAAGATTGGTGGTCCTGACCCAAATTTTAACGATATATGTTTTTCTGGCGCTGGAAGGTATGGTTAGCTAACACGTTTTGTCAGTTCTAAAAGTGATTTACATCAATGAGTAATTAATCCGTCTCATTATGTTAGTGATGTTGCTGAATTGTCGAAGACATTCCCGGCAGTTGACATGGTATTCGAAAATGGGCAAAAGTTGTCTCTAGCACCAGAAAATTACTTGTTTCGGGTAAGAAATTCCTCTGTGATTTTTTATTCAATTAAGAAAAGTTGTCCCGGCAGTTTATGTAGTTGCTAAGCATTGATCAAGTTAACGGATTCTTCTTTACTGTGAATTCTGCATCATTACTTCAGCACTCAAAGGTACATGGTGCATATTGTCTGGGCATTTTTGAGAACGGAAATGATCAAACTACTCTTCTAGGAGGTACCCTTTTTTTAATGGCCCACATGATTTTTCCCATGAATGCTTATTCTATGGGAAATTTGGCTTTTCTATCTGTTTGTTTTATGAAGTTGTATAATTTTTAATTTGATCACATATTTACATTTTTGCATAAATATTTTTTGTGATAGGAATTATTGTCCGCAACACTCTAGTGATGTATGACAGAGAGAATTCAAAAATTGGATTTTGGAAAACAAACTGTTCTGAGTTATGGGAAAGACTTCACATTTCTAATGATACTGCCCATGCTCCCTCTGTTTCAAATACATCACATGATACTGAAATGGCACCGGCATCTGCTCCGAGCGAGGCACCGGCATCTGCTCCGAGCGAGGCGCCGGCCTCTGCTCCGAGCGAGGCGCCGGCCTCTGCTCCGAGCGAGGCGCCGGCCACTGCTCCAAGCGAGGCACCGGCATCTGCTCCAAGCGAGGCACCACATTACATGATTCCAGGTATAGTTAAGTGCAAGGTTTCTTTTTGATTTTATGCTAGCATGGCAGCTTGACAGCATACGTTGATTCTTTAGTAATTTTCTTTGTGTGAATCATTGTTTTATTCAGTTAACCTTGATTTACTTCGACCTTTTTTTTTTTTAAAGGAGCTAATGTTTCATGCCATTCTTCATGTCATTAGGACAATTGAGGTTCTTTCAGAATTTGTGACAAGAGCAATGGCTTTTTAACATTTTAGTTTACTTTGACTATTTATGAGAACTGTTGGGTGAAGAAAATTATGTAACCAGCATTTTGGAAATATCATTTAGCGGAATTTGATGTAGATATTATAAAATTGCAATTTTCATAAGATGAATTCATGATCTTTTCAGTCTCTACCTTACATGGCCCGTTTGTGAAGTTTTCTTTTGTATTACGTGCAGGAGAGCTCCAGGTTGGACGTATCACATTTGAAATCCTGTTGAACATAAGCTACGAAGATCTGGAGCCTCATATTACAGAACTTTCTGACCTTATTGCTCAAGAGTTAAATGTTAGTTATTCACAGGTTAGTGCACATGACACATCTGGGATTGAAAATTCTTTTGGCAGTATTTGATGATAATTACGGAACAATCTTTAACATTTGCATTTTCAACAGTTCAAATGAATCGTGATGGTAATAA
This sequence comes from Momordica charantia, assembly GCF_001995035.1. Next base: position 259,089 of record NW_019104546.1, read on the forward strand.
CATATAGGTTATATTATAAATTTAATGCATGATTGTGCTTATTGGACTATAAACTATAAAAGCTTTTAATTGTGTCCCTAAATTATGAATTGCGATTCTATACCATTCTTATAGTCAGTATTATTAGCTATATAATAACATTTTATACCTAAATATCAGTTTAGCATGTGTAGCATACTTTTTTCATTAAACAACATATAAATTCCTCTTGTATAGAGATCATACTACTCTATTTTGTCCAGTTATCCACTCCATTCTGCCATTTGTCTTTTATGTATGCTACCCTTATGATTTTTGTTTTTTATGTCATATCAAATTAACCAACGTGGGGTCAATAGGCATGTCATATTATCATCTTGTCAACATTATTATCGGTAGGAACTACAATTCAAAGTTTTTGAGACAATTTAAATGTATTAAAATTTAAGGAATAAATAGTTGCCACCATCAAAATATACGGGCTAAATTTGTAATTTACCCCCACAAATTTCTTTCATTCTTTTCTCGCACCTAACTTTTTACTGCATGTCATTTCACCATTATTTCAGGTTCGTTTATTGAATTTTACCATGCAAGGAAACGATTCACTTATTCAGCTGGCCATAATCCCTGGTGGATCTTCAGAATTTTTCTCACATGCGACTGCCACTGTAAGTGAATAGACTTGCAACTGTAAACTGCATAACAACAGAAAATTCACAAGCATCAAGCCTGCCTTTTAAAATCTTGTTTTACTCTGGCAGACGATAATTGCCCAGATTGTGGAGCATCACATGCAACTACCTCCAACATTTGGAAGTTATCAGGTCGTTCAATGGAATGTCGAGCCTCTAATAAAAAGGTAAATATGTATCAATATATATGTTAAACTATAAGTTTAGTTACCAAACTTTGATGGTTGGGTCTATTTAATTATAAATTTTTGTATATGTTCCTGATTTTTTTTTTTTCTAACAAGTGCATGTCATCAATCCCAGTGTGTTAGTTGGACTAACGAGTGATAATTTTGTTAAAGAGTAAGCTAGTCAGATGAAATAAAGATTGAGTGTGCTAAAAAATTCAATGAAGCAATAGTATTCTGACCCACCTGCCTTTTTTTCATCATTTTGCCAAATTATCACTCATTGATACAATAACAACAGTTAAGTAATAGTGCTGACACATGAGCTTATTAGAATCAAAATCAAAGTTTATGAATATAATTAAAACTTTTTAAAGTTCAGGAATTAAATAATAGACGTAACCATCAAAGTTTAGGAACTAAATTTACAATTTAACTATACACATATTACTTTCCCTAACCAAAGTAGTGTATTCATGGATGGGTATCACCTCTACATTGTTCAGGTCATTGTGGAAGCAACTTTATGTTATGGTGATTGTAGCTGTTATTGTCACGCTTCTTCTTGGGTTGTCAGCATTGGGAGTGTGGCTTATTTGGAGAAGGAGACACCAATCCTTCAATTCTTATAAGCCTGTCAATGCAGCAGCTCCTGAGCAAGAACTCCAGCCCCTGTAAACAAGCTTAACCAACATATTTTTGCTTTCTGCTCCCTCTTTTCATCTTCTTCCTTCCTTTCTTTCTTTCCTGGTCAAATTTTCAGTGGGATATACAGGAAGATTCATTATTTTTCAGGTTTTTTTTATTCATTTATGCTGAAATGTTATTACATTATTTAAAAAAAAAAAAAAAAACTTGGGTGTAATGTTTTTAATTTTGTGGTGGCAGTGGTTCAAGGAATATGTATATAGGACACCCAATTCTTGGAGTTGTCCTTATTTAGAATCTTATATAAGATTGAGAATTAATTTTAATTTTTTGAGGGAAGAGCAAAATGTCTTAACTAATGGCTAAGCCAAGCTCATGTTACTCAGTGAGATGTTAATAACAATAATAGTATTTGACTTGTAGATTTTATTCGTATAGTCTATAGTTTGGAAGTGTGTGATATTTTAGTTTGCTTGTTGAGTTATAAGTTGGTTTAATTCTATTGAGCTTATGAATTTAAATTTTTAATTGTATTTTTCAAAGTTTTAATCATTAGGTAATTCTCAATTTGCTTTTATCTTTGAAGTTATCAAAATTGTACCCTTGATTTATAGTTAGAAAGTGTCAAAATGTGTTGGCAAAAAGTATCACTTATTTAATTTTGTTTTGAAGTAAAGGAACCCCTTTTATTTGACATTGCAAGCATTTTGCTGAAAATTTGTTGCTTTTTGAAAGCTTACATCGGGCTTTTAAGACATAATGGACAAAACTTCAACTACCTTTCCTCTCCCTTGCAATTCCAACTGTGATTTGTTTGAAAATTTGTTTCTAAAAAATAGATTTTATTTTCATTTTTATAAAAGTTTTAAAGAGCTATAATTGAACATCAATTTGTAGGTCCTGTATGGTACAATTCTTTTTATAAAATAAAAATAGTACTCTAGAAACATGTTTGATAATTATTTAAATTTTCTTATTCTCTAAAATTTTAAATTAAAAAAGAGAGTAAAAGTTTTATATGAAAAACATTTTTTTAAATATTCAAATCTGTTATGTTATATTTATCTTTTAAATTTATTGTAAATATATAAGTCAAGAATGATAAAATAATGCTTTTATTTATGTTTTGAAAAAACTAGGATGAGAACAACGTATATGATTCGTCAAAATTGAAAATGAGAAATAATAAATTGGAATAAGGATGTTATCAAACAAGCCTGTAACGATTATGTTTATTGTTGGGCCAATCTCGGACTAGCCTATTTACAAGTTCATAATTCTTAATAGAGTGATTCACTGTGAAAACAAATTCAAAGAAGCAAGAGTACATTTTTCTTGAAAATAGTTGTTCTTACATGTTTGAGGAGATGAGAAAAATCCATACACCTCAATAGTAGTTGAAAAACATTCCAAAATATTTTGGGAGGCTGAAAAATGGGCTTGCAAATATAGCAAAAAGTTATTATTATTATTATTATTATTTTTATAGCAAAAAGTTAATTAACCGTAAATATAGCAACAGTTTTTCTAATTTACAAATAAAAAAAAATAGATGGCCAACCCAAAAAAAAAAAATGAGAATGTAAGTTGTACCTTTAAAATTGACAATTTTCTAAAAATTGGAAAAACCGTTTGGATGAAATATGTCACTAATATAAAGTACATTAATTGTTACTTATTATCAGTTATATTAATAATATACTTAAAAGAAAGTATATTATTTTGATATAATTTGTTATATGGATAAGAAAGCAAAACAAATATCGATAATGGAGAAAGAACTTGGCTCGATACCATTGTGCTCCTCACCCTGGTCTAATAATATGTAAATAAATGTCGGATTTTGGCTTTTTTTTTAATTATTTTACTAATACTTATAGGTCTCATCGTCTAACAATGGAGAAAAAAAAATTTCCTATGGAGAGGAAGTATCATCTCATCGTGGATGTTGTCCAACGAAGATACATGTGACTTACTTTTAGTTGCACCCAAAAGATTTCGTACTAATGAGATAATTATCTACTATGTAACTAATTTTACAGTCCATGAGTGTTGATTTTACCGTGAATTGTCTTGAATTAATGATAAAAATCAATTAATTTGAAATTATTTGAGCTTAAAAAATAAATTCATCAAGCTCTTAATTTGAAGAAAAAATATCAAATAACTTTGATTATTTAATGAATAATTAATTCATAGGGATTATTGATTTATTTATTATTATTTTTTTAGTACAACAAATTAATAATATAGGACTAAATCTCTGACCTCAAAGAAAATAGTAGACGTAAATTATCACGGAGTGATATGTTCACTATCAACATATCACTGGGTAAAGAAATCCATAGCCCTCATCCAAAAATTGCCATTAGCAACCCAAGTTGACTATTGTTTGATTTTGAAAAGTTCAAAGTTTCTTTATAAAATTATTCTAGAAAAAATATATATATCTAAGACTTTAGGGTAGAAAGAACTTTTAAGCTCTAGTTCTTAATCATGCTAAAACATCTATATATTTCTTCGACTAATCATTTTTCTATAGCTTTTTAAAAGTTAATCCATAAGTGTTGAGATAGAATGTCACTTAATTATCAAAGTAACAATTAAAAATCAATCAAATCAATTATAGCTCGAGCTTCCTATACTCTAATTTGATACTATAACTTAGTGCAATCTCATTGTTTAAGACGGTCGTTTTCTACACTTGGTCGAAGCGCATAGATTGCGACGTTTCCTTCCTTTGTATCAAAAATTTCAAGAAAGAAGTTGATATCGACCAAGTTCCTTAACATGATCACCTAGTTGGACAATTGTTTCATAAAATACTTTATTCTTCGAGACCAGGTAATCTTTGGACTAAACATGGACATGATATTCTTACCCCTACCTTTAAGAGCATGTTAGAACACAACCCTTGAATAATAATACTTACCAACTTGAATGATCAAATGCTACAACTTGTAGTCATTTAAATCTCTCTTTCCTTTTTTGCCCTTTATTTTGTATGAGGTAATATGTTGTTTTATTCTCGTGAACACACTAATATTATTGTTATGACAAAATATTTATGAGTTATTTGGTTAGGTTAGAATCATTGTCCAAAAAAAGATAACAACTTAAACGTTATGGTTAGGGCAGGGTGGCTATACTTCTTTTCATTTGTTATAGTTACAAAGGCGCTACTTCTTGCTGCGAAAAACTAGTATCGATCCTGGTTCAATTCAACCCAAATTAATTTTGAGAGAATCTACAAATCAACTCAAGTTACTAAAATCAAATCTTACTCAAGTAAAGTTAGAAAAAAGTTAGAAGTCAACCAAATTCAAAGCATTTTAGAAGGAGGTGATTGCATTTCTTTGGAGCATCCCCTTTTCGTAACAAATCAGCTGAGTAAAATTTAAGGAATGAAGATGAAGAGAGCATCTCTAGAAGAAGTTTGAAGAAGAAGAACACATGGTAACAAGAAGAATAAAATCGACCCCACATTCCAACTCCAAGTAGGCCATTTAAAAGGCCAAAAGGAATAAAAAGAAGGAAGTTTAATCCTTCAACTAAAATCAATAAAATAATTCAGGAAGAAAAAGTCTGCGGTGAATGGAATGGAACGGAAACGGAAGGGAATAGGCGAAATCTGGGTGGTGGGTTTCACGCAAGCGCATCGATAGAGCTGGAGAGGCGCCTAGAGCAGCATCTTGTGATCTTCGCTCTCCATTTCGTTTGCTGCATTTCTGGTGCCACTTCTATTGCTTGCTTCTGGGTTTGATCCGTAAGATTTTGAAGTCTTCTGCTGTGTTGTGTTTTGTTTTTGTTTTTCGTTTTTATTCTCTTCTACTTCGATTCCTTTTGTTTTAGTTGTAACCCCCTTCTTCTCTCTCGAATTCTGTATTTGGGGTGACTTGTAATGATCAACGGCTTCCGTCTTTGTGCTGCTTGTAATTGGGTTTTGTTTCAAATTTGAATTTCGAATCGGCATTTCTAGGATCTCCAGAGGTAACTGGATTTAGTATAGCAGAAGTATATGGTCGTATGCAGGAAGAAGATAAAAAATTAGGACCTACCTTTTCATTTCCTTGAAGCGGTGGTTAAGAGTTCCTGCGTTCTTTGCATCTCTTTATTGTAGTTAACCATTTTCACCTCAGAAACAGCATGAAGAAAATGCCCTCAGAGGATAAATACTAGTTTTTCTTCATACTGGTAACCTATCGTATGTTGGTTTCTTTCTTTTCTGGATTTATTACAGAGTGATTGGATTTGGTCTAGTAGGTTTCGAACTAAGAGCTTTGTTTTGGTTCTTGTGCAAAATTTTTACTTTAGAATATGGTTATGTGCTTGTGAAACCGTTCTAGTATGAGTGGTAAGGGAGAAGAAATGTTGATAAATTTAGATTATACACGGTTAATGTCTAGGAGCATAGGGTTTTACGAATTTGTAAGAATTCCAAAAACTAAGCAACAGTTTTATTGACTATACAGTTTCTTGCGCCCAAATATACTAAAACAATTTATTTATAACTAATTTGAGATATGCGGAGAGCTTATTGGCATTATAGCTCTTTGATGCCTTGGACTCTACTTTCACCTCATTGCTTTGGTGTGTAGCGATTTATTTATTTTTTACTTTCAAGGGATTCTTATTGTTTTTTATCTACTTGTTCATGTTTGGCAGGATCAGTGTTCATGGGTCATGAATCTTCTCTATGCTAGTTATTTATATAGCTTCTCGGGGATCAGTAATGCAGGGAAGTTTGTCTACTGTTTGACGTTGTTACTCCATTGTAAGAACAAGGTATTAATCCTCCCTAATCTATTCTATGCACTCTTAGAGGATAGATTTCTTTTTACACATTGGACATGTAGAATTACTGATCAAATTGCTGTTCTTTCTTCTTGCATTAGTAGTTTTAGGGCAATTGATAATATTTGTATATTCTGATAACTCTTGATGGTGAGGACCTTAGTGGTTGCCATCGACATAAAAACTTTTAAGGCTATTCTTCATCTGTAAATTTCTTTTGTTTCTTGAATAATAAATTGTATAAAAAAGAATGTTGTTAAATAATTTTTTTTTCCTTTTTTCTTTTCTATTCTTCATTTTTGTTCACTGTTTATTTAAGAAGTTCGTCTTTCGAGAGTTTGTATCTTTGAACAATTTTGTTCCTTTTCATTATTTCATTGAGAAGTTCATATCTTGTTCAAAAACAGTATTTAAGAGTACTAATCATGTTGGAAATTGGAATTTGTTGACTTGCTTTTAATTAATAAACATTTTATGTTCAAATCAGTTCATTCATTATTTATAGGGTTGCGGTCTGCTTATTCTGCTCAATTTTCCCGCATTCCAAGTATCCTTGAATTATAGCTTTTTTTTTTGACAGATTGAATTCGAGCTTATTACTATAATAATCTACTTTAATATTTTCAGTTTCATTACTTTTTTCAACCATGAATATGTGTAAGGAACATGTTAAATCTATCTTGAGTTCGTCAATATCAATAAGATAGATGCACTTTTTATTTCTATTTCTAAGGGTATGAATTACTGCATAATGTTCCAAAAGTCGAATAGGGGTAAAGATGGTGGACAATCTTTTTTCTTGATGTTTAGAAAGCACAACCTCTGTTGTCTTCCTTTACACAGTCTGTTAATGTAGTAAGAGTAGAACTAAGACCAAGAAAATTTTGGACTCTGTTAAGTGTGAATTCTGTTCTAGTTGCTCATTGATAGCATTCACCTTAGTTGGATCGACTGTTACACCTTTATGCTGTTTATTGAATCCTAGAACCAATAACTTGGAACCTTGAAAATAAATTTCTTCAGGATTTTTACATATCTTATTCTCATGTAGAACATAAAAACTTGCCTAAAATGACTTGGGTGCTCCTTACCAGACTTATCTTATTCTCATGTAGAACATGAAAACTTGCCTAAAATAGCCTCATGATGTCTTCAAATTTTGCAAAAATATGCCAGACTGAAGTTAGAAGACTCTCAATCATGATAGTCAATGCTTCTCTCTTTTTATTTTTTTATATAAGAAACAATTTCATTGACGGTATTGGAGAGGTAAGCCATTGTTAAAAGGAGAAGAATTTTTACACCAAAAGAGAACCAAAAAGGAAAGAGATTGGAAGCCCTTGATGACTGGATTTTGAGTTTTGTAAGCCCTTAGTGGCTGGAACTTCAAGAAAAAGGCAAATATTTTGTGGAATTGCACAGTGAGAGCTCTCCCATGGCAGATTTGGAAGTAAAGAAATCAACCCATTTTTTTAGTGATAAGTTTACTATTTTAGACTTTTTCTTTTGTAGTATTGTTCAACATAATGCTTTTTGGTGGTGCTCAAATCACAAGAAAGTATTTTGTAACTACAGTATTTTGTCGATTATGTCAGATTGGAAGACTTATTTTGTAAGTAGTTAGTTTCTGGGTGGGGACCTTCTCGTTCCTCAGCCCAAGGTTGTTTCTTTCCTTTCTGAACATACATCTCTCTGTTTATTAACAAGAGAAAAAAAAGAGATTCAAGGAAACTTTCAAAGCTCTTTCTTTATTTTCCTCTCAAGCCAAAGAGACCAAAAGGACACTCTAATAATTTTTTTAAAACTATAATGAAAAACCATACTTTCAGGGAGAATTAAATGATATACAATTTCATATAAAAAAATGACATACAATTGGGCAAAATAGAAAGAATCATCCTAAAACAAATGAAGCCAGACACCCAAAGGGAGGGGGTGTTAAACCTAACTGAAGGTCAAATATCCCCCAGAACGTCTCCACCCTTTAAAGATCTTCATATTTCTCTCAAACCAAATATACCACAAAATAGCTAAGAAGGTAGTTTTCCATAAAATATGCCCCTTTGAAGGGGGGATGAAACACCCTTCTATCATCAAATGGAATCATTTGATTTGGGTTGAGGATGCATCGAATGTCTCTAGAAAAGAGTCCCCAGATTAAGGTAGCAAAGTTACATCTCCAAAGCAAATGGTCCAAGTTCTTGGAGGCACATTTGCACTAAATGCAGCCCTAACAACATGGAGGAAACCCGCCCCTAAGGGGCAGCCCGGTTGGCAAGGGCTTGGGGTCTCTTGGTCGTATTGGCTTGAAGATCTCAAGTTCAAATCTTTTGGTGAGCTTAATATCAAAAACCCTTGATGCCTCTCGAGTTCAGGCCTTGGAGTGGGCGCAAGTGCCCTTGGTATAGGGGAGCAAAGCTCGACTCTCCGTTATATAAAAAAAAAGGACATGGAGGAAACCCTTTGGATGGAGTCAATTGTGTTAATCCTCCCACGTATGACCTGTCAAGCAAAAATTCTAACCTTCTTGGGAGCTTTCACTTTCCATTTTCCCATAGCAAAGAAAATAAAAATGAATTTGGATGGAAATTTCCCCATAAGAAGAAGAAATAAGTAGAAAAGAAGCCGAATGAAGGATTGGGACTCCACAAACGAAAATCCCCAGAACCTGGGCATAGATGGCACCCTTGCAATAGAACAATCAGAGAGGAGAAATGGGAAGGGAACCCAGTTAATGTATACGTAAGCAGATTGATTGGGCTCGTGGGGAGCACCACATTACGATTAAAGGTGGAGAGTATGAATGCCCTAAATTTTCAAGCATATGAACAATTGAAGAAAATGTGGCCTTGTGCTTCAAAATCCATCCATCTCTCAAAGCTTCTACAGATTTATCTGATACACCCTGTTTTAATAAGTTAAGACATGGACCTGTTTTAAAGCAAAATTTCTCAACAGGTGGGTTAGATAAGGGTAGTACGGCAATGGTTGATCGTGCAATGGTTGTGAAGTACGGCACACACTGGGGAAGAATTTGTCTTTGAGGTTAAAGGGTAGCCTTTGAACTACATAATTGAGGTAGTATATTCCGGCATCTGGTTTTACGTAAGGAATCTCTTCTGCTTCTGCATCCTCATTACCTCAACAAATGCCTTTCTCCTCAAGAAGGGACCTACTAGACAGAGTTATAACAGCCAACAGGCATTTGGAAGATGGTCTTGCTGTCCATAATGCAAGCTTTTCTCAGTATTTTTGGCCTTGAATAGGATTTACTAATTTTTTTTGCTGATAGTGGGTCACTAGACAAGCTGATTTAGATACTTCATCAACCTTAATCTTCTCTTGGATATTATTTACTCAAAGACGACTCACCTCTGATCTTGTGCTACATAGAATCATTGGATCCTCTTTCTTATACTTGCAAACTTATCATCCATCCACAGTCTTGCCTAGTTGTCTCTCAACTTTGTGAACCATAGTAATTGCTTTGATCAAAATACCTGCACGATGTGAAATCAATTCTCTTCTATACTGTGAATATATTATCATGATAGTGTGTCAATATCTTGTGCGGTTTCATCCTGGCATCATTTGGTTAATTTCTTATCTCATCTTATCTTAGCCTTTGTTTGTAAATTGAAGGTCTTTTCTGATCTTATAGATCAAGACCAGCTGCCAAATAATAAATACAATGAACCAGGATGGTTAATCCCTTAATTCTAATTTCTATTGACTTGGTAGAGTTCTATATGAATTCTCTTCGTTGAGGCAGAGGTACTTGAAAGTCGAAGTCTTGATGTCCTAGATGAGTCTAATACATCCTTATACTCCAAGAGTGTACACATGCCCAATTATAATTGAGACACAACTTGGATGCATGGAATTGAAATGTCCTAGGTTTGATACTTTGATTATTATTATTTTAAATTTTTTGAGATGATGTTGGTTGGCACTCCTTGACATGTCCCCATGCCCTCTAATTTTAACTTTTTGTAAAGCAATTCTTAGATTTTATTTAATAGAAATAACTTTTTTTTTAATATAATTATAATGAATGTGTTACTATTTACTAGGTATGATTGTGGTTGTTTAGATATTCAAGGGGGTAAGAAGTGTTAGATAATTGTTGTTAGATCTTGTGTGATGTGTTCGTTAGTTTCTGATTTATGGTCTCTCCCTCATGTATCTTAAATAAGAAACATCAATATGGATATTGGACATGGATGTGGATATAGACAATAATTAAGACATGAGACACTTTTTCGAATATATCTTTTGAGAAATGCATTTGCATGGTTTGATGCTTTTAGGAAATTTTATACATGGTAAATTACATGATCCATTCTAATTTTTAATATAGAAAATAAATTATATGTCAGTAAGAATGATTATTTGGTAAAATTTACAATCAGAAAGTTCAAACATCCCAGAAAATAGAAGGAAAGTGGTGATGCTAGTTTCCTACTTCGTGACTAAGTTAGTTACCAGGAACCTAAGAAGCATGGATACGGATATGAGACATGGACATTACATAACACGACACAAATATGGTGACACATTAGTTTCTAGAAAACGGACACATTTATGATGTGAAATGTATATTAAGAAAAAAATTAAGTCAATAAGCTTATACATTTATATGCTTAAAATAATGAGTTTGATGTATCTTGCTCACAAAATTTATTACTTTTGTCTTATATTACTATCTTGTCTATTTATTATATGCTTAATAAATAATTAAATGTTTTCACTCCCGTCGGGAGTTTATATTTTGGAAGATTGTATTTTCTTTTTATTATTTCAATGAAAAGTTTGTTTCTTGTTCTAAAAAAAATAAATGATTACATGTTTCATAGGTGCCGGTCTTGGACTCATATTACATTACATCTAATGTCTAGTATACATTTATTGTGCTAGCAAATGTTAGGAGTATTCGACATATGTCAGAGATAGACACATGTGCTTCTTAGTCGCGAAATTTTACTCTTTATTTTTTATTTTTTAAATAATTTTTTATAACATTCTATTTACTGCTATGTCTTGGTGTAAATCATCCCCTTATTATCACTCTACTCATATAGCATGATCTCTCTTTTAACCAATTGGAGAAGTTTTCTGTAATTCCATTGGTCTTTTGGTGAGATTTTCTTTCCTCTTTTGTAATTTCACTTATCAATGAAATTGTTCTTTATCTAAATTTTTTTTTAATAATTTTTCTTTTAAATTTCCATATATTTAGGTACCTTTATTTATTTTTTTATTAGTTATTCTTTCTATGCTTTTATAGTTTTACTATGTTGCATGTTGGTGTAGTTATTACTTTGATAACATATCTTTAAGTAATTGAAGTCTTTTCTACTACCATCTCCACATAATGTATCTCGACCTGTTCTTAACTTATCCATAACATATCCCAAGAAGTTTAAATTTGAAACGAAATTGAGTATTCTAGATCACATCTTTAAAGTTGGGTGTTAAATTAACACATTGCTCAACATGGAGTGGTGGTGCTTCATAGATCTTATTGGGATGGACTTTTGCCCCACAGTAGAAGCGTAGAAGCATACAAACAAATTGATATTGGTCCAAAAAGATTTAGTTTTTCGATCAAATAACATTTAGTTGATATTTGAAAAGCCTCTTAACATGTGAACTCCATACAATACAACCCTCGGAGAGATTTTCATTTAGTTAACATGTGAGTAGACACTTCTTCTTTTTGGATAGGAAATGTGGATCATTTCATCGAGAGCAAACACTTATTTGGAACATGAAGTGAAGACTATTATTCTTCTAGTCCTTTTCTTCTTCTAGCATCCTTTCTTCTTCATAGCTTACTTACAATTAAGGTGGAGTCAAATCATCCTATGATATGTGGTTGCTTTTATTTAGGGAAGAACAAACATATTGTGATCTACTCTTATACGATCTCATTATTAGTAGAAATTCTTTTTTCGTTTTTCTTTTTTCTTTTTTCTTTTTATGAAAAAGACAACTTCAATTGAGAATAAATGAAAGAAAACAAGAGGGCAATACAAAAAAGGAAAGCCTAAGCTAAAAAGAGCCAAGAAGCACCCAAAACAAAAGAAAAAAGAAAGAAAAGCAAATTACATTCTCTTGCAGGATGGAAATCATAGACATATACCTACTGATTCACTTTCCCATAAGACATTAAGTGGATCCCGTGTTTTCAATATTTTCAAATTTGAAATCTAAAAACGATGAAAACGTCTAAACTATGTTTTCAAAATATGGGGCTTTCAAGTCATCTAATCTAGATTTTGTTTTTGACAAATTTGCCCACCAAACGTATATTCTAAAAATTGATTTTGCTTGACAAATCTGAAAACATAAAATAAGGTTCAAATCACGTCCCAAGCAGGCCTTAAGCTGCTGGCAGTGTTCTCAAGACACACTTAGGAGATCACCTGTGGCAAGGGGTGATGCAAGGTGCATGGCCCATCAACTGAGTGGCTTCAAATAAGGCGCCTGCCATTTGGGCGTTTCAATCACCATGAAGAAGAAGAGAATGCTATATGCAATCCTTGGAATAATGCTCCTTCAGTCCTACTTAACTTGGGAGTCCATACCTTTGTATATCCTAACCCTGTAAATAAGGAGAGAGTAATACTTAGTACTTACAAACTCTCTTGTCATGTGTTGCTTCCTGCTAATGCAGTTGGCTATAAAAGACTGTTTTACCATGGAAACCCCAATGAATGCTTTTAGAAAAATAGAAGTTTAACAGCTTCTATATTCGTTTACTAAAGAAGTCATCTATACATAGGCTTGAGTTCTTTGATTCAATTTGCTATTGCTCCCTCTAAAAGGGATCCCAACTCTCGGGAAGTTCTAGGGATGATTTTCAATCATCTGCCAATTTACTTATCTTTACCATTTTTTTTATTATGTAGTTTTTTAATATACTGCTTCTATTCTGTTTTTTATTTTTTTGATTTGGCTATTCTTCTCCGTCCCATCCACCCTCCCATTATAAGTATATTCCCTCTCTTTCACATTGATTGACTTCTGATAGTTACGCAGGTGCAAAATGGGGGTATCATTAATTAAAGTGCTTCTTAGACGTATTTCATCATTTCTTCAACTTTCATCTTCTGACTATGTAAATTTACAACCAACTCTGAAGTACTACCATATAATAGAAGGGGTCTTGAAGCTACTGAGGCCAATACTGGATGCAGTTGTTGATTCAGATATTGCTTCCGATGAAGAGCTTACTAAGGCATTTGAACAACTTGATCATTCAGTGGATGAACTAAGGATGCTCTTTGAAAATTGGCAACTATTGTCGAGTAAAGTATATTTTGTAAGTTCTACAGTATCCTTATTATTATTTTTTCTTTTAATTGCAAGTTTATCTCTCTCATCAACTGATGGTACTCTACTGACTGGGAGCAATTTGAAAGTAAAGATTCTCATGTGGAAGTTTTAGGGCCTAATGATTCTGCTGTTGGTACTCTATTTTTTTTTTTTTAAATATTTTGTTTGCTAACAACTTTTTTGTCCTATAATCAACTTTTTAATTTCTTAAAATTATAGTGAAATTAACAAATTAGTTCGAATTGATGCTAAATACTGTTGGGATCCAGCAGCCTGAAAAATAGCAAGAAGCTTCTAGAGTGTCTAACAGTAGCAGTTTGATGTTTTTCAAAGCGACTTTAACTATCTAAGCCAGAAGATAATGGTAAAGGAGAGAGAAAATAGTATTATTTGTTACTAGGACTGAAATTTTGAAGAGGATTTTGAAATGGGCTGGGACTTGTGGGAAACCATTGCTTGTAGTTTATTGATTGAATAATATGTTTGACTGAGTAGATATGGTGCTGTCAGACTCTTGTAGGCAAAATTATAAGAGTAAGGTGTGTTGCATGTTTGTTTGTTTTAGCGTGCTTGGCTTGAACATGTTGAGAGCAAATGGGTGAGAATGTGTTTTGTTTTTTGAAATTTGGCCAGTATTTCACAAGTAATTTATAAAACTAAAAAACAAACCAGAGATGTTAATAATAAATCACCTCGTTTTTAAACATAAGAAATTAAGGACAAGATCATTATCAAATGGAATTTAGTCTTTATTCATTAATCAGGAGTATCTTTATTCTTGAAAATACATTTTGAAGCATAACCTTGACTTTGTCAATTTTGTACCTTCTTGGACTATATTTGGTTTGATGCTGACCAATGACCGTCATGCTCACAAATAGGAACATGGGTTTCAAACTCCATTTAGTCATTTGAATAACTTATTACGAATGGGGCGTGGGAGCCCCTAGGTATAGGGGAGCAAAGCTCCGATTCCTAGTTATCAAAAAAAATAAAAAAACTTATTATGAACTTGAAAAGTCTATTTGCTTCATCGTCCCGTCCCCATGTGTAACAAATTTGTCACTAGATATTCTTACTCTTGCACCCTTTGCTTTTAGTTTCCTATGCTTTTCTATTTAGGAGGTTGTGCTCATTGGAGACTTTTGCAGAGATGACTTGTTTGAGAGGCAGGAAATATTTTCTTGAAATTTTAGGAGCATCTCTTTACTAACCTGTCTCTCTGTTTTCCTCCCTACTTTCCTTTTCTGTGTATGATCCAAGGTACTGCAAAGTGAAGCACTAATATCAAAAATTGGAAAATCTAGCCTCGATATATTCCAGCTTCTTCAGTCTTCAAATGAAAATCTCCCGGAGGAATTGAGTTCAACATCTCTTGAGGTAATTACTGATGTAAGATTTATGGTTTCAACTTTTCTCCATGATATTGTTAGAGCTTATCCGTCACCTTTTTTTTCCTCGCTTATTACCATGGACTATAAATGTTGTGAAGGTGAAAACCAATATATGGACAGCATCTGTTTTTTGTCTTTCTGTTGGATGAATGTTTAGGGAGAATGCTGAGCATTCTTGATAAATAAGTTGCATGATGAATTATTGCAGCACTGCGTCCAAAAAGTTAATCATATTGGAAAGGAACAAATATCTTCCATTATCAAAGATACCATAAGGAATCAAATAGAGGGTATCGGACCCAGCTCAGATGTCTTGGTGAAACTTGCGGATTCCCTGAGCTTGAGATCAAACCAGGAGATTTTAATCGAGGCCGTGGCCCTTGAAAAGTTGAAAGAGAATGCAGAACAAGCTGAAAATACTGGAGAAGCTGAGGACATTGATCAAATGGTTGCTCTTGTAACCCGCATGCATGAACGACTTATAACAATAAAGCAGTCCCAAAGTTCTAGTCCTGTATCAATACCTGCTGATTTCTGCTGTCCTCTTTCTCTCGAACTAATGACAGATCCAGTTATCGTCGCATCAGGGCAGACCTATGAGCGGGTTTTTATAAAAAACTGGATTGATCTGGGGCTCAATGTTTGTCCAAAGACTAGACAGACATTGGCTCACACCAATCTTATACCTAATTTCACTGTTAAGGCTCTAATTGAAAACTGGTGTGAGACGAACAATGTGAAATTGTCTGACCCCGCAAGGTCAGTGAACTTGAACCAGCTCTCACCCCTACTCGTTGGGAACTTTGATTCTGATGCACATCGAGAACCCATTTTTCCTCGTTCCCCTGGCTACCAACTGATGTCTCCTCAATCAACCAGGTCTGCAGGTTCAGGAAAGAACTTGAACTCACTTGGTGGAACTCATAGAGATGGAAATTCTTCTTTGCTCTCCCATTCTTTCTCTGAGGATTCCTTGTCAAATGATGCTGGAGATGAAAGAGGGATTGATTTTAGTAGACTAAGGCTTACAAGTTCAGAAGATCGACCAGGCAAATTGGAAGAGAATGGTTGTGATTTGGTTGCTAAACCATCCATGTCACCATCTAGAACCAATGTTCCAAATACCAGTGAGGATGAACATTCACATAGTCATAATAGGAGCGCATCCACCTCTAGTGCAATCTCAAATGCTAATCTCTCTCGAGAAACTTCAGGGGAAGCCAATGAAGCTTCACAGTTGTCAACCAATCTGACAGGTTATGGCAGTGATGCTGCTGGGGAGAGTAAATCAGAGCCCTCGGCTGCCACTACCTCAACTACCAGCCGCAGAGAACCAGAGATTCCAGCTAGACTAGCTGACTCAAGATCTCGGGGTAATACAATTTGGCTCCGGCCATCAGAGAGGTTTGCCACTAGAATAACTGCATCATCTACCACTGAGACGAGGCCAGATCTTTCTGCTATTGAAGCACAAGTTCAGAAGGTGGTTGAGGAATTGAAGAGCAGTTCACTCGAAACTTTAAGAGGTGCTACAGCTGAATTGCGGCTATTGGCCAAACATAATATGGATAACCGGATAGTGATTGCTCAATGTGGGGCCATTGTATATTTGGTTGATTTGCTCCTCTCTGCAGACTCGAAGATCCAGGAGAATGCTGTTACAGCACTTCTAAACTTATCCATCAATGATAATAATAAAAGTGCCATTGCTCAGGCCAATGCAATCGAGCCTCTGATTCATGTTCTTAAAACTGGGAGCCCGGAGGCGAAGGAGAACTCGGCGGCCACACTTTTTAGCCTCTCAGTGATTGAAGAGAACAAGGTCAAAATTGGAAGGTCTGGAGCAATAGGACCGTTGGTTGAATTGTTGGGTAATGGAACTCCAAGGGGAAAGAAGGATGCAGCTACAGCTTTGTTTAATTTGTCAATATTCCATGAGAACAAGGCTAGAATTGTACAAGCTGGAGCTGTGAGGCATCTTGTGGAGTTGATGGACCCAGCAGCAGGAATGGTTGACAAGGCTGTTGCTGTGTTGGCAAATCTTGCCACGATTCCTGAGGGTAGGTCTGCGATTGGTCAGGAAGGTGGAATTCCTGTTCTGGTCGAGGTCGTCGAGTTGGGTTCTGCAAGAGGAAAGGAAAATGCGGCAGCAGCATTGTTGCAGCTTTGCACAACAAGCAATAGGCATTGCAGTATGGTGCTCCAAGAAGGAGCCGTGCCACCGCTAGTGGCGTTGTCACAATCTGGCACTGCTAGAGCCAAAGAAAAGGTACATCAGAGTCTGCCATGGTTGCTTAATCTTATATTTCATATTTTATGGTTAAATTATAAGTTTGGTCCAGAATTTTTAAGGTTGTGCCTATTTAAATTCTATATCCTAAAAAGTTTCCAATGGATCCTAAACTTGTAAAGTCGTGTCTATCTGGTCTGCTCTCTTAAAAGTTTCTAATAGGTTTTTTAACTTCAATTTTGTGTTCAAAGGTCCTTACTGGTTGCCATTAATTCTATTAGTTTAGTCATTTAAAAATTACACAGCAGACAGTTTTCGGGTCAGTTCAGGAAAATAAGCACAACCTTAACGTTGGAACTAAATTTATAATTTAACCATATTTTTCTCTGCTAACTATTTGGCTAATCTCAGGCCCAAGCACTTCTTAGCCATTTCAGAAGCCAGAGACATGGTAATTCAGGAAGAGGGTAATTCTTTTATTACAATCTTAAATGCCATCTGAGGTCTTTGAGAAAGATGTATGTACATCTGATGTATCAAATAATGCATGTGAAGAAGGTGTTCAGTTGCTTGATTTTTTGCACTGTACGTTCCCCAAAAGTTGGAAGGCAGAGTGAAACATTGGAAAAGGAAAAAAAATTACTTCAGATTGGATTAGATTCTGTAAAATATTCTATTCTAGTTGGTGATTTAATTTATATTTGTAACTCTGATCTTCTATTTCTTTTTTGGAAAAAGAAAAAAAGAAAATTAATAGGATGTATATATAAATGTTTCCTCTGAACTCGTTTCTTTTGGGGGGATTTTTTTTTTTTTKTTCTTGGTTGTTTTTTCTTTCCTTCCCAAACATAGATTCCTCACTACAATTTTCAATTAGGGTTGTTACATGTAAATCTCTTCGTACCACCCTGCATATGGTACGATATGTTCAGGATGTGACGATTAGACCTTTAACATGTCATGTATGTCGTATAGAAGTTGCATATTATCATAATGCCTGCCCGTTTATGTGGCAAGCAATTGGGCGTCTGTGTTTATTATCTTCTCTTGTCATTGCATTCTATTTCATGATTAGGGATTTCATTGATTTTTAGTGAGGCAAAATTTATGTATTACTTGAATTTTTTATATGATATTTCAAGTTTGAAAGCTTGTATGATTTGTATTTGTATTTGTTAAAGCACTTAATTTACAATGTTTATGATTAAAATACATGCATAATTACTCTATATGAGAGCAAGGTATTTTACTTACAAATTGTGAGCTCTAATGATTTAAAATTTATTAATTACATCAGTCTGAGATTTTGTGAATATTTTAGGGTTATGATTGCGCAGTGTAGATAATAACATTACATCAATGAATTTAATCATTAGATGTGAGTTGACCGTGTACAAGTAAATTTATTATAATTTTTTTTAAAGAGAATATTAAACTAATATATTTGCCAAATCATCTACCTGCTGTCGTAAAAAAGAAAATATTAAATTAATATATTTTATCAAATCACCAATATCTAAACGTGTCATTTAAACATCAATTAACGGTCAAACATTAATTGTTTCTCATGTGGGAGTTCATTTAATTTGATTTTGTTATCTTTGTTTTCCGGTTAAAAAAAACATTAATCTTATTGTGATGGTGTGAAAGTCTCTTTAATTTGAGTTGGAAAATAACGACCAAACCGTCCAATGAAGAAGAAGGGAGAGAATGAAACTTCAATAGCATGCAAAGCCCATCAACTTAGTTATCTGAAACCCAAAAACTAGTCCAAGCTCAATTCAAGCTCAACGTTTTTAAATATATAATTAATTACTATTAATGGCTATTTTTTTTGTTGTCATTTTCCTTTTAACAACATTTTTAATATTAACTTAGTAATACAATTTATTTTTTATAAATAAAATAAAGATTAAATAACAATTTTGGTCCTACACTTTAGTTGGAATAATGGTTTAGTCCTTTAACTTCCAAAAATAACGATTTAGTCCCTATACTTTCAAACTAATAACAATTTAGTCCCTAAAATTTAGAATTTAACAACTTAGTCATTGAAGTTTAAAGTATGTAACGGTTTAGTCCCCATTGTGAATTTTTTTTTTGTTAAATTTCTTATATATATATAGATCGATAAACCGATAAAGCATCAAATTTATTTATAAATTACAAAAATTAAATCATTATACGATACAAATTAACACTTAATTTTGATGAGACTAAATTGTCAAATTTTAAACCATAAGGGACTAAGTTGTTACATATTAAAATTCAATATGAAAGTAGAAAGACTAAATTGATACAGAACTAAATCGTTACACAATCTAAAATAAATTAAATCGTAAAATTATGATATAATAAATTATTTAGATAATTTTTTGAAAATAAAAAAATGTATAAAAAATAAATAAAAACACAAATTCTAAAACTCTGAATTTGATTTTAAAAAAATATTTAAAAAATAAAAATAAAAAGAATGACAGATGCATTTTTTAATGTGGTGTACAAAATCTGAACCTATAGTTATATTCAATATTTTTTATTAAGTTAAAAATGGAATGAAATGAAATTTAGGATCGTATCCCTAAAATCTCGATTGAAATTACATTAATCGAGATTGCATGAATCCTGAGCTAGGATTATGATTATGCTTGGGAATATGGAATCTTGGTTGAAATTGCATAATCACAATCTTGGTTGAAATTGCATGATCTCAACATAATTTCAACCCATGATTTATCCAATCTAGATTAAAATTGCATAATCACAGCACGAAATTCATGCCATCTCTATTGAAATTGCATGAATCTCGATGGAAAACCCCAAGTTCAAGATTTATAAAAATCGTTTGGGATTTTATAGTTTGAAATTAAAAAAATGATATACATAGTTGATCAGATCGCATGAATCTTGGTACAATGCCCAAGCCCATCAATTGCTGCAAACTTTGCACCAACAACTGTTGATCAGTCAAAGATTGACGAGTGTCGGCCGCCAGAAATTGCAAAATCGTCGAAGACGAACTAGAGCAAATAGATACTTACAACCAGAGCATGGTGAGGCAGAGTCAGATGGAGGTCATTTTAACGAACTAATTTTGCTTTCTTGCTTCTTCTAGCAGCTCAGACATCAACGACACAAAACAAAAACTATGGCTTCTATTTTCTTTTTACCTTTCAAATAGATGGGAGTGTGGGTGGGGATCCGACATTTTATATATCTAGTTGAGCTATTTTACTTACATTCCATCTTGACCCTAGAAGTAGTTATAAATTATAATCACGCCTTCACCAAAAGTTGAAAAATGTCCGAAAAACTTGAAATTTAGAAGGGGTAAAAAAAATCCAATCCCAAGAACTTTGGAGGTCAAAAATGCCAAATTTCCCATAATCACTGGTAGTCCTTGAACATGTGTTGGTTGAAATTTTTTGATATTACTGGGGATGACTTAATGACTTAATGAGGAATGAATCTATGAGAGAATGTGACATTTTAGAAAATCATCAACATTTTAGAAAGTTTTCGACGATTTGAAAAAATAGATTTTTTCTTTGACTGTAACGTCGAACCCTTCAACACTTGAGACTTATCAAGCGAAATGTTGATGGGTTGACCAACATTTTATACAACATACAGGTGCTAGTGGTGCTAGAGAAAGCTAGCAAGCACAAGAGATCTACAAAGAGTGACCTATAACTTTATCAAATTCTTGTGCTAGAAGACAAACTAAGAGAAAGAAAGACAATGACGACAACGACAATAATGGTTAAGGGTCTTCTCTTCCTCCCTTAGTTGAGAAACTACGGTGGTAATTTGGACCCTCAATTTTTAAAAGAAGATATAGAAGTCTTAACAAGACATTCATATTTCATGTCTAGACTATATGATTGTGTTTTCTTTTTCATATTATTTCTATATATAATTTTGGTTTCTTTGTTTTTTTTTTATTTTACTTATTGCTTTGCTGAAGACAACATCTTTTTGTCACCTCTCGCCTCAAGAAGAGATAAAGAGACCTGTTGTCTTGGCAAGCATCTTGAACCTTGAGAACATGGAATAAATCAACTGCACAAAAATCTACAAAATTAACCCTTTCATGTCATGCATGTAAATGCAAGTTGTTCACTTCTAAGGACAAAAGAGAAAATGTACCCTTCTAGAGAAAAGGGTGTATATTAACTATACCTATACGCCAACTATAGGTTCACCTATGACACAAAATCTACAAACTACTCCTAAAGCATTTACAGTAGACCTAGAAACAACGAAGTCAATAATTATAGATCAGTTGAAAGGCATACCTAGGTTTAAGTCATGGTGGTCTAGGCCAGGGTGCACGCGTATAATGATTTCCATGTTCAGTAGATCCATGACCACCCTCATGGAGACCAAATAGCCCATTCATTCCGGAAAATCTTGAGTTGTACCGCTGAAAGTTCGGTTTTTCATCATGTCCGGAAGGACTTGAACTTAAAAACACAGGTCTAGTAGGTGGAGATTTTCGACGGTATTTGTTTAAACCGTTTTGAAACTGATAATCCTTACGTTTGGTCTTTCGCAGCTCTTGCGGTACGGTAATGCTGGGTGGATATTGCTGTTGGGGTTGACGTGTAGGACGTTGCTGTCGGGCGTGATGGGTTGGATATGGTGGTTGTTGTTGTGCTTCAGCCTTCGTCAAATGTGGTTGTTGCATTTCACCCTTGGTTGGATGGGGACGTTGCGCTTCCCAATCGGCCCTATGTGGCTGTTGGGATTGAAAATTGATGGGATGTGGAAATTCCACTTCGATATCGGCCTTATGTGACCATTGGGATTGAGCATTGATGGGAGGTGGCTGTTTCATTTCAACTGTGGTCGGACGTGGCGGTTGAACTTGACTGTTGCACTTCAACCTTCTCATCTCCTCAAGTGAC
This sequence comes from Momordica charantia, assembly GCF_001995035.1. Next base: position 281,247 of record NW_019104546.1, read on the forward strand.
ACAATGAGTTTTTCAAGCCCTTGAGAAGAGATTTCAGAAGAAAGGTTGCAATCTGCAACGCATGATATTACTGACTTCGCAGCATCAATCTCTTTGTCTATGGCTTCATCCTGCAGTAGTCAATATATATTCTTAGAACAAAAAAGGAAAAAAAGAATATTTAATTCAGCAATCGAGGTTCGGTTAGAATGGACAACTAACCATCGCACGTATGTCTTCTTGACCTGTATTCTTTTTCTTGCTGACTTTTAGAGTAGCATTCCTTGCATCTCGCAGATATTCGCTCAGGATCTGTACAGGTCGGAAGCATTCCAACTTATATCCACATATAAACCTGACGGCCTTAACAAATTGCTTCGTTCCAATAAGATTTTGTACAAGGTCTGCAAAACACAAAATATATCATTTTAAAAAATTGAAAACAGATTTATGATGGAAAAAAGGCACATGAACAGGATACAAATAACACTCAGTTACACAAGTACTGATATCCTTGAGTGTCACCTAAAGGACTATTGACTAATTCTCTCGAGACAACTATTTGACTCTATCAAGTATTTTCTTTTAACACTTTTGTTAATTTAGGATCATGATGGATACCAATAAGTTACTATCTCTGGAAGTATACAATACTGTTTTACTTTTTATCATAAATCTTATCAAATTAAAGTTGATAAATTAGTTGCACAAATTATTCCAAATTCCTAACAAAGAAAACTAATTCATGAATCATGAGTATAATCCTGTAATTTATTTAAACAAAAAGAAACTATTTAGGTTCCAGGGAAAACGCTTGCAATATATGTTTGTAGAAGTGAGTATGTTCATAGTTAAGTGAAGAAATTAGAAATATATGGAGAAAATGTTCAGAAAACCAACCATATATCTTTTGAGTAAAGCCGAACTTCGCACACAAATCCGACGCCTGTTCGTGCAGCACTATGCTCTCAAAAAGCTTCAAAATCTCGTCTTCACTGAATGAAGTCGTCAATCCAAATGAAACTAAAAGTTGCAAGAAGCAAACAGTCTCCAAAGAATTATTTTTATCACTTCCAATGTTCAATTTCCATACAACTGCAAGCTTCATTGCATCTTCTCTCAACTTGGCATCAACTTTTGGTGAGATTTGCATTAATTGTTTTAAAAGAAGTATGCACCACCTCAAGAAATTTTCATCCAAACCTATCTGTCCCTTATTCAACTGCTGATAAAAAGACACTTGAATCACATCCAGGACAAGTTTTGGTGGGTCGGATGACTCTTTAAGAATGGATAAGATTGCGCTTGGCATCAATTTAAGTTCAGTCAGCTGCTCATTTAGAAGTAGATGTAATCTCCTCTCATTTGGATCCATGCTGAGCTGCTCATTTTTTAAGGAAGATACGGGTGCGCTGTTTGCTGGTGAAGATTCACGTTGCTCCAGTTTAACCAAGCATGTTGCCCTGCCCACTAAATAAAATGAGAACAAATAGAAGAGATTAGACAGTAAAAACCAGCCAGCATTAATTGGTATTTGATTTAACAACTATATCAAGAATTAGATGGCTTTTGCAAATTGATATATTATTGTGAAGGCAAATGGATCAAATGACACAACTTCCTATGGTCAAAATTATATGTAGGAGCGTAGCCAAAAATTTTCATTTAAAGGGACAAAATCTTACTTTCTAACATTATATATATATTTACACACACACACACACACATATATATATATATGTATATGTATATATATATATATGTATATATGTATATGTATAACTAACTTTGAAATCATAATTTTTCTATGAAATTATTTGAATATAAGAGAATTGAGAGGGGACAATTGCTCCCCCTCCTTTCTCTGCTCCACCCTTGGAAACTATTATTTGAACAATTTACAATAAATGAGAATGAAGATAGTGGGAAGAGGTCAACATGAACTGCTTACCAGAAGATTCATCAGCAATACCAAGTGCTCGGCCTAGCTCCAATGCTTGTTTATATTGAGAAACAGAATTCAGAAGAGTTTGGAGTTCATCTGCATTGAAATCTGAGGCCAACCCAAAATTTGCTACAAGTAACAAGAATGCCACCACTTCCACATGATTCTCAACTACCGCTCCCATCCTAGCTTTCCACTGGCCTGCCAGCTTTAGAGCTTCTTCTTTCAGTGGAGGCGTAATTTGTGGTGAGAACTTCAACAATACTTCACATAGCAAAACGCACCCCCTCTTAATATTATGCAAATCAATTTTTGCATCTTCAGACACCATCTGTGGAGAAGGGTAGAACCATCTCATGGCATCAAGAACCAACTTAGCAGGATCTGAAGATGTTTGAAGAGTAACAACCAGTTCCGCACGGACCAAATCATGCAGTTTTAGATGCTCACATAAAAGAACTAACAAAAGCTTTCCATCTACGGTCACTCCAGCATGAAAATTCAGTGTGTTAGAACTGTTGGCATGTCTGCGGTCTTCCTCGGTTTTTACTTTCGGATGAAGAGTGTTTGGACTATCTGTCAATTTTGCATTATCAGAACATTTTTCCATAAAATCTCTGACTACACTAATATCTTTTTCTTTCAACTCAAGTTTCTCAGCCTGCACCTTATGTTGTATTTCTTTTAATCTTAGTTCTTCACGACCTTTTTCAAGCAACTTCATCTGTGAATCCATATCTACTTTTACCAATTCAATCTCTTTCAGATACATTCTCACTTTCTCATCCTTCCTGTTGAGCTCCTCAGTTCGTCTTTCAAAATCATTTTCTTCGTTCTTGAGTTTCTTTGAGCGCTCTTCTATAGATTTTCTCAACAAATTGAAGTGCTCTTTTTGAGCCCTTAGGCCCTCAAGGCATTTATCGACTATCAAAGAAATGGAATTTTGCTGTTCCTCCATTGATGGCAACTCATTAGAGTAGTCATCTACAGACACTTGCAATGCATCAACGTGATTCTCCTTCAATTCCCATTCCTTTGAGCATTCGATAATTGCCTTTTCTAATGAACTAACATATCTTGTAAGCAACAAAACCTCATTCTGACAGTCTCGAATAGATTGTTGAGTGCTGTCAAGTTGCTTTTCTTGCATGTCAAGTTCTTTACTATGTTCCTTGATACACATTTTAATGGAATTTAATTCCGACTCCTTCAATAACAAATCCTCAGAAAGATCCTTCAACTTGTTCTGCATTAAAACAAACTCTTTTTCTTTAAGATCAAGCTCTTCAGTTCGTAATCTTATATTTTTTTCTATCTTGTCTAACCTCTTCTCTTTCCACTTCGTGGCAACCATATTTTGAATTGACTCGAGTTCCTTTTCTTTCAGTTTGAGTTCTACGTTGCTCTCTTTAATTGCCATCTGAATTGCATCGTATTGCTTCTCCTTGGTAACAAGTTCTTCTTCATGTTCTTGTAGCAATGTTCTTATTGATTCTACACTCTTCCTCTGCAACTCATATTCCATTGACCGCTCTTTGATTAACTGCATTATACCATTTAATTCTTGTTCTTTTGATTCAATCACCTGCTCACAATCATCAATCTTTTTCCGAACCATATCAAATGCCTTTTCCTTATGCTCAAATTCCTTCTCAACGTCCAAGATTCTCATTCGTACCATATTAGCCTCATCTTCTTTCAATTTGACGTCCTTCAATAAAACTCCTAGTCTCTCCTGGGCTAAATCCAATTCCTTCTCTTTCAATCTAAGATCACCATAACTCTCCTCAATCAAACTATTCAACTTACTCAGTTCATCCCTCTTCAACTCAAGCGCTTCGGAGCATTCATCCAAAGATTTCCCCACATCAACCAACTCCTTCTCCTTCAAGGCAATCTCCTTCTCTCTTCCTTCAAGCGCTTCGTACTGCGTCTGAATCATCTCCCGAGTCGAATCGAAATGCTTCTCCAAGTCTTTCCATTGCAGACTAAACAACAAAAACGACGAAGCCTCCGAATGCAACTGCTCGTGCGCTTTACAGAGATTACTCTGTTTCGACTCCGCAAGTTTCATATGCGAAGTGATCTTCTCCATTTCGAAAAAAATACTCACAAACAAACACACACTCCACCCAAACGAAGAACAAAGGAAGCAGAACAATGACGAGTGCAAACCGACATACCACAGAAGAAGCAAAAGCAAAAGAAAGAACGACCATAAAAGAGAACAAGAATGTAAAAAGAAAGCTCTTAACAACGTCGCGTCTAACGTAAAAGAGAATACCGAACCAACCGAGCGAAAACCCTAGAACAAGCCTCCCGCCATGGCAGAGGTCCAGAGGAAGAAGAAGAGAGAGGAGTAGGAGAATACTGAAAATGGCAATCGCTATTTTTGCTTCACAGTTCACGCCCACTACGCCCCATATTTATAGAAAATAACAAGTAAAAAGAGATTCAGAGAAATTAGGAAATTATTATCATTAATTTATTTTATTTTATTTTATTTTTCTTCCTCCCGAAGTAACCGCTGTGCTGTGATCACGGAAGAAGAATGAATTTCAACTTTTTTAAATCCGTCTAACTCCCGAGATTTAGCATAATTTTAATTAAATCTCCATCAAAAAGTCAAATTACTTTTCTACGCAGATAAAATAAAATACAATAAATTAATTAACTCTTTTTTCGTATCCGTTTCTTTCCGTCGGATTTTGAGTGATGTTAAATCTCATTTTGAATGAATTTCGTGATTTGTTATCATTTTAATAATTTAAAATTTTAAGATAGATTTGATGAGAATTCATAAGGTAAGTCTTTACTTAACGTTAACGTTGTTATATTTTAATTTTTTATTAATAGATTAAGATTAAACATTTATATTAGTATATTTTTTTTCTTTTATTGAATTTCCAAATAATTTTTGTTTAATTTTATTTTCCATTTAAAATAAGATAAAGAATTTTAAAACTTTAATTTCAAATTACATTGTTAAAAACTATTTTCTGAACTTTTTTATTCCAAATGAAGGGTTTTTTTTTAGTACAACCAAAATGAAGAGTTAATGACTTATTTATTATGGGTTGTTGGTGATTTTCAATTTTAATGGAACTTAATTTATTATTTATCTCTTAAAATAAAATAAATTTTAATCAAATGTAATTTTCAAATCATGTTTTTGAGTTTTAAAAATTTAAACTAAAATGATCAAATTTGAAAATTATTAATTTAACCTTTATCATATTTTAAACTTTTATTTTTAAATTAGGATTAAATGGTCATATACGTTATGGAATAAACTTACTTGAATTAATTTAATTAGATGTATTTATTAACTTGTGGTTTGTATTCTATTAAATTATTCAAACCCAACCAGTCATAGTTAAAGTTATTTTCTTAATAAATTGCTATTCTCAAAAAAAAAGAGAGAGAGAGATTCCAAAATACAAAATTCAACTAATTTGAATCTTAATTACATAACATTTAGATTTTTTTCTATTTTTTAAAGATTTAATTTATATATAAGCACCATGTTTGGTTTGGACTTTTTTTCTTAAATTTTCTCTTCTGCCTCATTTTTCTTTGATTATTATTATTTAGTAGTAAAAATAAAAATATAAAAACAAATGATAATTGATAATTGATAATTAGAAGTTGAAAAATTATATCTTCCCAAAACCAAAACTCTCTCTCTCTTCCATTTGTTTTTCTTTCATTATCTCTCCTAATCACTACTCCACGTAGGAATCTCTCTCTCCTCCTTTATTCTCTCTCATTAAATCTCCCTCTATCATCTCCCTCTCCCACACGTTCCCACTAAATCTCTCCCTCTTCCTCCAAATCTTAACGTCTTCCCTCTTTCCCTCTCCCACAAAGATGCAAAGAAGATATCTTGTCAAAAATATTTTTAAAAAATCAAATATTTAAATCAAAATTCAACTCAATAATTTTCTTCAAAAAAAATAAATAAATAAATTCAACTCAATAATTATTCATTCGATCATAATTAGGTAGATAAGGTAAATATTTTCATTCCTAAATTATTAGGTCAATTCATGTCAATTACCACTTACCAAAGTTCATATCGGTAAATCTATTAGGATTTTAATCCTTGTAACAACTTTTTTTTTATTTTATTTAAATAAAAAACGGATGCACACGTTCTAAATTACAAGTACACCTTGCAGGCCCAAACCAACAATAAATTACTTTTACTTCTGATATAATAATGATTGACAGATATACTCCTGATGTATATGTGATATATATTTAATATACATATGATACGAAATTTATTTACTTCTGATATAACTAGGATATCTATTACTATAGATGATATAGAACTGATTGACTTCTGATATACTATTGATTTACTTTTCGACAGATATACTCATAATATATATGTGATATATGTTTGATATACATATGATATGAAATTTATTTACTTCTGATATAACTATGATATCTATCAATTTTTCGAACATATTGCATCTAATATGTTTTTTGATATACTACTAATATATGAATTAAAAAAAATTCAGATAAAGGCAATGGTACAAACACGAAAAATGAAATAAAAAAAAATCATCGGAAATGTTGATGTCGTTCGTCCCAAAAGACAACATAAATCCACACAAAAAGTGTTGTCTATGGAAAGACGAAAAACTTCAAAGATATCATCTTCGAAGACATGACAATCACCAACAACGAAGATTGATGTCCCAAGCTTTGACCTAAAGATTACACAAGAATGAATCTTATGCTTTTCTAGACTGTTGGAACTTATGCTTCTTCTTTTATAGATTTTTAAGAATGACATTATTAGTCTACTTTTGGTTTATGTTACTGGTTTGTTTTGATGTTTAAACCTTTAAGTTTTTTGTTGAAAGACTTTGCTGCTGATTTCATATTGATGTTGATATCCAAGAATGATGTGTAAACCTTTTTAAGAATGACATTGCGCTGCTGATTTTGTTTTGATCCTTAAAACTTTAAATCAAACTTAATTGTATTACTGATATATATGTACGATGTATACTTCATATATCACTGATATATTACTGATATACAGATGTACTATTGATATAACTCTGATACAGACTCATGTAATGCTCTAAATTATTTCATCAGCTTTTATCTTCATTAATTTCAAAAACCGTCTGAACTCCACTCCTACTCAAATTTAATAAAATCGAAAACTGAACAAAACATGTTGATGAATCCAATCTCACTTCATTCAATATCAAATTCATAAAGTTCTCAAAAATCATATTTTCATCAACCAAAATCCTTGTAGTTTTGTAATTGATATAATTGTGACTATTATCTCATTCACCACTGGGAAAAAACAATTATAGCAAGCTTGCTCATAACTACAAATACAGATGGACCATGGCCAGCCTTACGAGGAACCCTAGTCTCAATCCACTTTTATTTTTTTTTTGTTTAAATCCATTTTAAGTTTGGACCTTTAAGATTATTCTATTTTGGTTTAAAATGTTTATTTTAATCTTTGAACAGGTCCTCATAAATTAACTATTTTTGGCCCTTACCATTATTTTATTTTATACAAATAGATAACATGACTTCAAGTATATGTATCCATGTATGCTAACATAAATACGAGTGTAGACAAATATTAGGTGACAAGATAATAACAATAATTAAATAATTACTTTTCGAAACTTTAAAGATTATTTTAATATTTGAGGACCAAAATAATTATTCCTTCGAAGTCAAGTCCAATGCCTAAAATAAATATTTTAAAACTTTGAAGACCAAAAAGAAATAATCTTAAACCAAAAAAAATGTTTACATTATTTCCGTTAATTATCATCTATGTCATTTACATTATTGTCGAAATAATATATAAAAAAATAAATGGGGACAATAATATATTAAAAAAATGGGAAGAAGGTATATGGGAGTACTAGATTTTTTCCCCACATGGAGACCAACCATTATTATTATTATTATTATTATTATTTTTTGCTTTTATGTCAAAGTCCTATTTGTAGCCTTTAGGAAACCTTTTTGGCCACATTTCAAATGCGAGAGAAAAAGCCACTTATAGCCTTGGAGGAGTTCAAAATTGGGAAATCCTTAGAAATAGCTATTCACAGGTTATCGTTAACCAAAATGGCCCAAAGTTTTTCTAAATTGCATGACATGGCCAAAGTTAGTTTCCTACATTTTAGGAGAGGTGTATAATTCCTTATTTATCCTTCTACACATTTCATGCCCATATTGCCCTTGAAGCGTTTCTCCATTTTACCCATCCACCTTTTATGCCTCCTACATTCCCTTAAATCTCTCCTAAACTAGCAATATTATCGAGTTAATATTGGAACCACCTTAACTACAGAATCTACATAATTTCTAAAATATTTCCATAAAATTTAAACTACCAAAT
>NW_019104546.1:299043-385600 GCF_001995035.1 Momordica charantia
AGAGTAGATGACCATTTTTGTCAGTTTGTATAACTACATTCTACCTACTTCAAAAGTTCAGAACTACCTAAAGGCTCACCGCGTTATAAGCAAGAATTTCACTCAATTCTCTGTCTAATCGCAACAATTAATTTGGTGATTGGTAGCATAACCGATTTATGTGTCACTTGCAATAAAATAAAAGTTGAACATAACCGATTTCAAATAAATACAAAGCTGAAAATATTCCTAGTGACATTGAACATATTAATCCTCATCGTTGAACATATTCCTCAGTAAATATAACTTCTTTACACAAAATAGACAGTAGATAAATACAAAAAGTCCTMTCACCRTTTTATATCTGTCATTCTTGTGTTTTTTTTGTAATCCTCTATTCTTTCTCTTATGCCTTGTGACCATGGAAACCCAAGGTGGACATAATCTCCCAAACAGTTGAGGCTTTCAATCATGTTTCCCAAAATACTCCCCTATAGATGTTATTTAAATTTTTTGTTTGCAATCTAAACTATACGGCAATCTGATATAAAACAAGAATGACACTTTTAAATATATTCTTAGTATTCATAACTATATTTTGCAATCTAATCTTCCCCCACAGAATCGATTTTGCATATAACCGACTATATCTATTGTGTCAACAAAATCCCTTAAATATCGGSGTTGGTWAYAGAAACATACACTTAAACGTGTTATATTTTTTAAACCTCATTTATTTAAACAGTATAAAAAATCGTAGATACGCTTGGGGGAAGTCGAGTACATACTTTGAAATCTGTCTGGAAGTCTCAAAATCTGCTTGTGTTCTGGATCTGTCTCAAAATCGACGCGTGTTCAAAATCGGCGACCTTAGATCAAACCTACCTTCAACGTCTTCGGAAATCAGTCATACTTGTTCGTCGTTGAGGTATTCTTGTACGCTATCTTCGAAAATCAATGATTGAACTCTTCGCCGTCGAGSTCTTCRGAAATCAGTGACCTTAGAAACCTCTTCGAACTTTAGGATTTTACCTTAGAACCACGACCTTTGTACGCGGTTTAGAGATTCTTGTACGCTGTTTGGGGGTTTGGCGAAGAGGAAGGAGTTAGGGATTTGAGATTTTTTGGAAGGATTCAACGTTTCGAGTGGGGTTTTGCAGTTGATTTTTGGAGTGCCGTTTGGGGTGGGTATTAATTTTGAAGGGGTGGGTTTTTGGAAGGGATTTTAATGAGGGGGTATTAATTTCGAATGAGTGGGTTTTTGAGTTACTGATAGGCTTTTTGGAAGGAAAGTTTTTGATGGAGTGTGGTGTGTAGTGATATTGACAGTGAGGTGGTATTGGCAGCGAGGTGGGTACTAATTCTCAACTATTCACTCTATATTTTTTTGTTCAATTTTGGATTTCAATATTATTTTTTTTGTTCATGTTCCATTTTTCTAAATTGATTTTAGTTATTTTTTTATCCATTTTACATTTTGATTTAAAATTTTTGAACTCTATAATTTCCATTCAATATCTTCTTTCCTACAATTTAGGTGTATTACAGATTTGTTGAAGGGTAATTTCGTCACGAATTTATAGGGGTAATGGTAGGATAAATTTACCTATTTTGATGGGGAGGGTAAATTTGTCTACATAAAATCACGTAGTTCAGCTCTTTAGTTATTTTTCTGATATCTGATTATTTTGGCCATTTTTCAAATCAAACTATTTAATTTAGCTATTCCTCTAGTTGCCCCTTCAAAATTTTCCTCTTTTTAGCCACCAACTTTTAGATGGGCTCCCATTTGGGCCAACGTTATATCTTTTAATAATGGATCTACAATGACAGAACTAGGTTTTTTTTAGACAATTATATAAACATCTAAAAACTCTAATATTTTACAAATTTGTCAAAATATAGGTTTTTTTTAGGATGGAGTCTATATAAAAATTATCAAACTATTCATATTCATATATTTTTAATAAATAAAAAAACCCTAAACCTTAAATCTTAAATTGGCCTAGACCTAGTAGAGACAATTTCTCTTTTTAATAAATAAATAAGATACCGAATCCTAAATCCCAAACCTTAAACCCTAAAAAAAATAATATACGTCGGAAAATTTAAAGAATATCTGGAAAATTAAATAGAATAATTACATTGATTAGTTACTATATTTGTTTAATTATTTATTAAAATATTATCATTTAATAATTAATGTAAAATATTTGCATTAAATGACCATTAATCTCAAGAATACATTTTAAAAAATAATAATAAATGTAATTTAGTGACATTTATTGAGGGGAATTTGAGAACAAGAAAGCTTATTTAAATCTTGGAAATCTAGATTTGTAAATATTTTTAAAAAATGGGAATATTTGTGAAATATCATGTATAAAAGACGAGTCATAGTGCAGTCTGGTCAACGCATCAGTTTGGAGTACAGAGTGATAAAGGAACTACTTCAATTATATATAAGATCTCCCTTGTTCAAGGTGAACTCCACAACAATAATAAGAATTATAACCCAATAACTAATGGATGAACCAACCCCAAGGAAGTTAAACAAATTTATGATTGGAAAGATGATCAATGATCAAGAAGAAGGGAAAACGTGTTCCTATCTTTAAGATTTCGAATTCTCCACGACCTAATTGATCAAACTAATTTGGAAGTTTTATACACGCATTCTAAATACAAGAAAACAAAGAAATCTTAAATTTTGAGAGAGACTAAACTCAGTTTGAAATTTCATTCATTAAAGGTTGTGTTTGAAAAGCAAATTTACATCCTTATTTATAATAATTGATAAGACACAACCTTGGCCAAACTAGTCTAAATTCAATCAACACCCTTTCACATCCATACATGAACCTCATTAAATGAAAATACATGAATTTAAATGGTATAAAATTAATTAAATATGCCAATAAATCTGAATCTTCTGATTCATTGAGCTTCTTAGATGAAAAGATACGCTATCTTGCTTGAATGGATGCAACTCTTCACTAGTGTAAACATAGTTTTGATATTCATATCACAGACATTGAGGTTGAGCTGTAGCTTTACAACGATATAGCATACCTATGGCAGGTCGACTTCAGTCAAAAAATTGGGCTCCTAGAGACGATTTCGTAAATATAATTGCTTTGATTAATTTGACATTATTTTCTTGAACAACGTCAATGACATCTTGAAATGTGAGAATTAAGTTAGGCAATAGACATGTCATTTCCATATATACTATTCTTCATAATAATGTTAGAATATTCTAAACAAGTAACCTCTCCATCATACCATAAAGATAATTGGTTTATTGATATAATTTATGAAACTAAGTTAATTAGGAGGAAATGAGTTCAGATTCTTCCTTAATACTCGAATGTCATGGTTAAACCATGTCAAAATTACTTAATATTTTTCAACTTTTAATTACTAAAAGTTATTATTACAAAGATAAATTAACTAGATCAATGTGTGTGTCATAAATGATGAAAATTTCTAGTACTATTGGAGCGATATCTACTATATTCATATCTTGACATATATATGTATTATTTTACTTTTTTTTTAGACAGAAACATCAAAAAACAAAAAAATTAGCACGCACGAACATCATCTTCCCTTAAGGAAGAAAGTCACGACAGTCCTCTAGACCTCTTGTAGACGCAAAGCTTCGTCGATGAAAAGCTAATCTCAGTTAGGTCGGAATTCACCCCTTTCAGCAGATTAACTAGTTCAAGGCAGTCCAACTCAACAATGGTTTCTAACATTTCTTCCTTGTTAATAGATTTCAAACCTTCAACCACAGTCATCGCCTCCAAAACCTTGATTTGCCATCTGTGATGCACAAGCCTACACCCAGTCGAAATCATCGAGCCATTAGAGTCGCGGAGAATCCAGCCGATGCCACCACGATTCAGGGAGTCCATCCAGGTAGCGTCCATCTATGGTGTGGTGGCGTGGTCCAACTGCTCCCTTCAATTGTGCTTCGCCGGACCCGCTTGACCAGATTTGTCTCTCCCTTCAGATTGTGATTCCGTAGAACAATTTCAATTTCCTCAATTAACGTCTGGATGTTGGGATTCTCTTTACTGTGATAGATCATGTTCCTGTACCCCCACAATTTCCATAAGATTAGTTGCGATTTTTGTAACTCGTCCCCGCTTGCCCGTGACCACATCGGGTCGCAAAAATCCTTGGAGCTCAACACATGCCTGTTCAACCAAAAATCACACATATTAGAATTTAAATAGAGAGCCCAGATATCCCTTACAAACCTGCAGTTCCAGAAAATATGTGTGGATGACTCTTCTTCCTCCTTTTTGCAAAAGGAGCACCCTTGTCGAATCACTATTCCCTTCTTATTCAAAATTGCGATTGTAGAAATGATGTCGTTGTAAATTCGCCAGCAACAAATCTTGACTTTTGTCGGCACCAATGTTCTCCATAATTTCTTCCATTTCTTAGCTTCTTCCTCTGAATTTGAGGTTTGGACCTCGTCAGCGGAAGCCAAGTGAACACCCAATCTATAAGTACTTTTAACACTAAACTTGTCTTTCTTATCTGGCCCCCATATAACTTCATCATGTTGATTGCACGTCGAAAGAGGAATATTTAAAATGATATCAGCTTCCTCCTCTAAAAAAGAATTCCTAATCAAGCTTTCGTTCCACCTCCAACGCTTCATTACTAAAGCTAACTGATATAGCAACAATGAGGCTGAGTAGAATGGTAAATTTTTTTTCATTGCAAACTTGGTGAATACAATTTTTCACTGTTGTCATAATTATTTCGTCCCCGCTATGAAAACGGAAAGATGGTTGGACGTAGAAAGTATTTATGTTACTACAAATTCCAATTCGAAAAAGTAAAAAAAAGTAAAAGAATCTTTCGTAAAAAGCCTCGCCCATTAATTCTTGCCTTTCTAATACCACTCGCAAGTCAAGTATTTTTTTTCTTTCCCTTTTTGGGTCTCCTAAACCGAAGATTTCAAATATTAACGTAAATAAAAGTTAAAAAAAAAATTCAAAACAATAAGTTAAAAAATATATATATATATTCTTTTATTAGTGTTGGATCAAGAAATTGATCAAGCTGTGAACCTCGACTCGGAAGGTAGACTGACTTGGCGGACGAGTTGGAGTCTAGTGAATAGGTGACATGTGGAACATGGAACACCATGATGCCAATATAAGGAAGAATCCAAGTTATTTCTTGGAGAGAATAGGGATGTTCGCGTACCTAAAAATGAGGTGAATGAGTTCTATTTATAGATAATTCTTCCGACAATATTTCTGACAAGGCTTCAATAGCTCTTTAAAGTAATCGTGAATTGCGGCGTGTTGTCGCGGAGTCTATTGGAGGCTGGAGCTGAGTCGAAGTGAAGTCCATCGGTTCAACCAATAAATGTGAATGAGATTCCAATGAAGCTTGATCGACTTGGCTGTGCAAGGGGTCAGCTCGGTCATGGGAGACGAGACCGAGGTAGCGAGACATGAGGCTTATCAATCATAGCCACATGTAAGTTTCATTATCCAATCAAGATGTGGCACGTGTGAGTTGAAATCTCCCTCAACCATTAGTATTTATGTTCCTAGTAGTGATGTTTTATTAACACACCTTTTTATTAAAATCGATCCCAAAATATTTGGTATGTGGAAAATGCCTATGGAAACACCATATCAATTAATATTTAATTTGATTATATTAGATGTATTTAACTATAGTTAGTTAACTGCTACTTGAGTTTGTATAGTTTACCAAGTTAGTTAGAGTTACCTACGTTGTATTTATACTGAGATACTATTTAGTTAATAAAATGAATTAGAAATCTGTAAATATGACATATTTATTCCTCATATTTCATATTAAGTTATGCCCTTATACACACGGTATTGAATTTTCTCAGCATACTAATATTTACATTGAAATTTTCCATATATGTATGAGCAAGGTTTTGAATGTTCATGTCAATAGAAATATCGAGGTCATATCGATAGGAATATCAATATAATATCTATGTCAATTGGATATTTCTAGAAATGTTATAAAAAAATTTTTAAAAAAATTGTAAAAAATATTTAAATTGACAAATAAATATTTGATATTATGTCATTATTAATAATTTTTTTTGTTGATATTTTCATATTTTGTCGATTTTCTTAAAATACTGTTGAAATGTCAATTTTTTTTAGTCTAACATGTGGAGTAGGGATCGAACCCACCACCTTCTGATTGAAGATATATACCTATTATTACTGAACTGTGCTCGCTTTCAATATCAAATTTATGGAAATCGACAGAAATTTATTACCCTTTGTACAGGCCTAACATTGACACATTTTGAAAAAAAAACCGCTTTTTTTCCTTTTAAAAAGATTTGGTGGTATTTTGTGGGCCCGGTGGAACCGGTGCCTTTCGTATAAGGGTAGTCTAAGCGTTTTGCCGTTTCTGCCGTCCGTATAAAGCCTGCAAAAAATAGTAATCTTTCCTTGTTCATCCTCTTTTTCATCCCATTTAATTTAATTACTTTCAATCTAGTTTTTTATATTTTAATATTTTCTAATTTAAAATAAAAATTCAAATTTAGAAGAGATGTTTTAAGTAGTTGAGTTATACTTTATTGGTTCAAAATCGATTGATGATAGAATTTAGTGATTGGCATGAATTTAATGGAGAGAAAATGTTGTCAATACAACAATAATGGAAACTATTGTTCCATCAAAATTAAAAAAAAAAATATAGCTAGATTAGACCTATTTAACATTAATTAAAAGTCACACACATGAATTTTGTGTCCAATAGAGCCCTAACTCCTCAAATGATTTCTTAGAATTTGATATAATACCCATCAAGACTCATTTAGATACATTTAATTCTCAAGCATCTATTAAACACAATTCCAAAAATCTTTACATTTTAGAATTTGGGGAAAGAAATTGAAAATTGTAATATTTGTATTGTAGTATATGAGACATTTGTAGTAAAAGTTGGGTTTTTGAAAGAGAAGGAAAAGAAAAAAAGGCTACTTTTAACGTGTCAATTGTGAGTGGTCACAGCTTTGGGACCACGCCACAATTCACACTTCCGATGCGGTTCTGAATTCTGCTGCTGCGGCTGCGCTTTTTCGCGCCTCCCAACCCAATTTTCCATTTTTTTATTTTTTATTTTTAACACATATTTCCTTCACCTTTTTTATTTCTTTTTTGAAATGCATATTTAGCTTACCAATTATAAGTAGGAGTGTTAATAGGATGAAGTTGGGAGATAGGGACGGGAAAATCTTCCCATCCCCGTCGTCATTCTCATTTCAATTTCATCTCTACGAAATTTTCGACGGGATTAGATTCTCTGTAAAGAATTATTCTTTGCTTATTATTATTATTTTAAATATATTTTTCTAATTTATAATTAAATATTTGATTCGATTCTTATTTACGTGTGAAATTATTAGAACACATAATAAAAATAATACAATCTTTCTAAGTCTATAATTAATCATCTAAGTCAATTAGAATTTGTTATATATAATTAGAGACTAAATATCCAATCTCTAAGAAATGAGTAAGAGGCTTTAATCTATCTTCATATTGAAAAAAGAAACGAAAACATATTTGGTAATTATTTTCTTCTTGTTTTCTAAAATTTTAAATTAAAAAAAGTTAATTTTTTATATGAAAATTAATTATGAATTAAATATTCAATTTTTACATTATATTTTAATACTTATATGCATTTTATAAGTAAAAAGTAATAAAATAATATCTGTATTTATGTTTTGGAAAATCTGAGAATAAGAACAAAATACAGAGAAATTTGATTTTGTTGTTTCAATAATTTTGCAAAATTTTAGAAATAATTTTGAAAAATGAGAAACAAAATAAAAACAGCTAAACACTTGTATTTCTAGAAACAAAAAACGTAAATATTCTACCGCCCTATATATACACACATTCTTAAGATTACATTTTGAATTTGGCATGTCTCAACATTTAAGATTGCATGATACTTAACTTCCCACTTCCAAGCCAAAACTTAAGAAGGAAACAGCTACAATATATATATATATATATATATATATATATATATATATATATATATATATATCTTTTCAGCTTATTTCACAACTTGGGATTCCGAGAGGTTGCCTAAACCCCATTCCCAAGCAACGGATATATTTGCCATTTCCAGTAAATTGGAAGCGACGACTGGTTTTTCCATTAAGCTTTCTGAAACACTCACTATAAAAAAAGCTTCCCCACAGCCAGCAATGGTGGAAACTAGCACTCCATAGCCAGTTTCCAAGCTTTTCTCTCTCTTCATTTTTCCATTTTATTTGCAGAGAATGAAGAACAAGCTTCTCTCTTCACTTCTCTTCTTCACTTTCCTTCTGGGTCTTACTAGTAAGCATCTCCCTTCTCCCCCCCTCCCATTTCTCACTTCAGTTCTTAACCCCTTAATGTCAGTTTCTTCCGTTAATATTGATAATCACTAGTCGGGTCAGTGTTAGAATATGAATGATTGATTATATGTTTATACGTACCTTTTAATTTTTGGGTCTAAATGGCAGATGCAGGTCAAGAATCCATTCAAGTTGTGAAGCTGGATGAGAAGACTTCAGGGGTTTTTCCAGCACTGTCTGGTTCTGAACTCCCTGTTGCTGTTTCTGTAACTGATGCTGAACTTGCAGAGGTCTCAAGCAGTGTTTTAATGGCGGAAAGTTGGCTTAGAACCTTCGTTCTGGCTCACTACCCTTCCACTAAAATCACCACCATTGTTGTGGGAAACAGCTCTCTGTGCAGCAACAACTCCAATTTGGTCTTACTTTCTCTCAAGAACTTGTTTCACTCTCTTACGAGATGGGGTTTGGAGACTCAAATCAAAGTCTCAACTCTCTTCTCAATCGATTGCTTCCACTCAGATCCTCAAGAGGAGGATTCCGCTGAGCACATGCTGAAACTTGTGTTCGATTTCATCAAAGCTACAAACTCCACGTTGACCCTCAAACTACCTGAAAATGCAATTTCTCAAGATGAAATGGACAGCTTCATCTCGTCCAAATTGGAAAAAATTGGGTTTCTAGAGCTCGAGAAATTGAATCTAATAACAAGCGTCTCAAATCAGAGAAACCCAATTGGCAGGAAGCTCAATTTCATTGAATTCGATGACCCTCTCTTTACAGCAGAGCCGCCATTGCCATCGGACCTAGCCAGACCCCCAAATCCACCGGAGTCCCAAATCGCATCTCCGCCACAGATGGGGTTCGCCGCCGCCCCGGAGCTGCCGCCGTTCGTGGTCCCGGCGAGTCCGCCGATGGGGTTCGCGCTGCCGCCGTGCAATCCGGACCAAAATGCTGGTGCGCCATTTCCACAAACAGGTGGCATGCAGAAGCAGTGGTGCGTGGCGAAGCCGAGCGTGCCGGTGGAGATTCTGCAGCAGGCGATGGACTACGCCTGCGGCGACGGCGGCGCCGACTGTAAGGAGATATCGGCGGACGGGAGCTGCTTCCATCCTGATACTCTGGTGGCGCACGCCTCTTATGCGTTCAATAACTACTGGCAGAAGAATAAGAGAAGTGGAGGAACCTGTAGCTTTGGGGGCACCGCCATGATCATCAGTTCGGACCCAAGTGAGAATCTCTGTGAATTTCTTCTTTTGTTACAAGTTTTTGTTGATTGGGAAATTTTGATGAATTGGGTTTCTTGTTTTGTTCTTGTGTTGCAGGTTTTCATCACTGCCGCTTTGTTCTCAGCTGAAATTGAACCCATTTTTCTTCTGTTTTCTTCCCATTTCTTTTGAAGTTGGGAAGGGAAGGTGTTTAGGTTTTTAGGGCTTCTTTTATTTTCCCTCCTTGTGCTTGTGTCCTCTCTTTGTTTGTTTGAATGATATTTTATAGTTTGAATGAACTTGAGAAATTGGCCATGTTGTTTCGGCTAAATTAAAAGATGAGATAAAATGATATTTTAAACGAGAACGAGTAAATTTGATATTACGTGACCAATTACCCTATGCTTACGTTTGTTAATACATTGTAAAAGAAAAACAAGAAATCGGAAACCTTATTAAACGGGTTTTGGATATCTTATTTTAGATTAAATTATCAGTTTAGTTTCAAGACGATGAAAGTGTCGAATAAATCTTTGAATTTTAGTTAAAAATATCTAAAAATCCTTTGAATTTTAAATTTTGACGTTTTTTAAAATTAACTAGACTATTGGACATGAAATTGAATTTTTTATCTGATAAAATTGTATATTTTATTGTGTCTAACAAATCTAGGTATTAAAAAAAAAGGTCAATGATCTATTAGATATAAAATTAAAAATTGAAGACCTATTGATATAAAATTCAAAGTTGAGAGACCTATTAGATACAAAACTAAAAATTTATCTAGATTGGAAACTGTGAACTAGAGTACATAATAAAGAATCTTGTATATAAATTGGAAAATACTTGGCTACTTAATAGAACCAAATTTTATCTTCACCACCATTGAAAAATTGACAACTCATTATTTAGAAAAAAAAAAACAATATGTGACTTTTTACATTTCTCTCTTAATTGTCGAACATTTAATAGCAGTGAAGACAAGATTGATCGTTATTAGTAAAGAGCAAATTTCTTCCATATAAATATATATACAAATGAACGAAGTAGAGTAGGCTAGACTGCGATGTCATAACGAATATGCTTGAGAAGGACCGGAACGACGATATCGGGAGAACTGAGTTGGGGGAGGTGGCCGTCGGAGTGCATGACCTCAACAATGGATTCGGCGGCGAGGTTGCGATGGAGGTACTCGGAGACGACGACCGGAACAGCCATGTCCTTCCTGCTCTGGATGATGTGACAAGGGACAGTGACAAGGCCCAAAATGTGCCTCATATCACTCTGGAAGATTGTTTGGGCCACACTTAGGGCTATATCTGGCCGCATGTTGAACAGGGTCCGGCTAAACTCCTGTACCGCCACCGACTCCATGTCTCCACCAACGGCTAATGGTGCAAACCCCGCACACCATGCCTTGTAATTTGACTGCATTGCCTCGAACAGTTGCTCCAGATCCTCTTGCTCGAACCCCCCATAGTAGTCAACGTCGTTCAAGTACCTAACCATCCACATTTTCAATTATTTGACCTACTAGGGTCTCAACTTGTACAACTGTGTTTAATTCTATGAACCTTAAAAAATGTCTAATATAGTCCCCTCGAATGTTGTATCTAATGAATCTTTAAATTTTAAAATGTATTTAATAAGTTTATAAACCTAACTTTTAAGTTTGTATCTGATACATAGTTTAATTTTAATTTTATATTATCAAAATCAAATTAAAATATTATCTCTGAACTAATAAATAAATAAAGGTTGAAACCTAACCATCAAAATGTTCCACACTGGACCCAAAATCAGTCACCAAGAATTAAAGTCGAATACCAAAAATGTCCAAGCCTTAATAAAAATGAAAAAGTAAAAAAAAAAAAAAAAAAACACATCCAACACAGTTAAATAAATTATTAGTACCAACAACAGTTATATCGTCAACCATCAAATAAACTTTCCTTCCAAAAAAAAAGCCATCAAATAAACTTTTTGTTGAGCTTAAACAAAATATATAATTCTTGTATTAAAAAAAAAACCAAGTATATATTTTTGAACAGGCATAGAAATAGGAACTCAGGCACTATTTTCACTTGCGGTTTATGTACAAAATTCAATTAGATAAAATTAAAATTTTCTACTTAAATTTAACTCATCTATTCAAATAGAGTGGTCAAAAATGGATTAAAAATTTTTCTACGTATAGAATCCTATAAGAAAGTGAAAAGAAACTCCACTTTTCACATAGATAAGAAAACAATCTTTTCCTAACCAATTTTTTATTAAATAAAATAAAGCACAAACTTTTTGTGGACAAAATTATCCTTCATTAGTTGGTGTAAGTGATTTTTTTCCTTTTTCTTTTTTGTTTAGGAAATTTGGTGTTGCCGGTGATCAAATTTATTAGTTTTGTTTTGGATTGTTTTAAATACTTTTTGTTGATGCTATTATTAAAAATTAAATATATTTAATTTGTTTATCTTTTAGAATTCTATTTCACCTTATTTAAGATACGCAAACTTTTATCATGATTATTTAATAATGTTTAATTATTCAATACTAAAAATGGTAGAATCTCAAAAGTTTTGCCACTCATCCTTATTTAACAACTATAAAATAACTCCCTCCTATCCATCTTCAACAACAATTTGAGGTTAGTTTTTTCCTTGTTCTTCTAATATTCACTTTTAAAATTTATGATTTTTCATTTTTCACTTATAACAATTAAATAAAATTTTAAATAAAGTACCAATACACATTGAAACTAATAATTTAAGTACAAAATAACAGTTAAAAATAATATAAAAGATTTGATAATAAACCAACAATTTATTCTTAAAAATTAATTTAAAAAACTACAATTTTATCTATAATTATAATTAATACTTAAATTTTAAAAGTCATGGTGCTTTTTTTTATACAAAAGTCATAGTACTTTAATAGTTAAACAATGTTAAAAAAGTAAATATATTAAAATATATTAAAACTAATAATTAGATACATTCATAAATTTGTCATTACCAAATAAACTTCTCTATATTCTTTATTTAAAATATTTACTTTTAAAATTTGTGATTTTTCATTTTTCACTTTTTAATAAAGTTATAAATTTTAAAATTTTATGACTTTATCTCTAACTATAATTAAAAATAGAATTTGAAAATTATAGTGCTTAATAGTTAAACAATGATTAAATAAATAAAAATATGAAAAATATTGAAACTAATAATTAGATGCATTCATAAATTAAGATGGCAAAATAAACATTTGTATGTTCTTCATTCAAAACATTGACTTGTTAAATTTATGATTTTTAATTTTTCTTTTCCCTCTTTCTAGACAATTTTTTTTTTACTTGCAGTAATTAAACAAATTTTAAAATAAAAGTTAAAATACACATTGACACTAATCATTTAAAATTAATAATGGAAATAATGTGAAACGTCTTAGTATACATTTTTTTTTTACATTTAAATTTTATAATATCATGAACTATTTAAAAATACTGTAACTTTTTAAAAATATATTGAAACTAATTATTTTGTAAAATTTAAATGACAAAAAGTGAGAAATGTGAATATAAAACTGTTGTCATTTTATTATTAAAATTAATTCTAGAATTTATGATTTTATTTTTAATTATAATTAATAATGAAATTTAAAAAATTATAGCGTTTTAATGGTAAAATAGTATAAAATATATAAAAACTAATTATTTCATAAAATTGAAATGCAAAAAATGTGAGAAGTTTGAATATAAGAAAGTTTTGTCGGTCTATTTTTAAAATCTTTTGCAAAAATTAATTTTAAAATTTATGAAGTTATTTTTAATTATAATTATTGACAATAAAAATTAAAAAATTTTATAATTCTAATAGATCTGCAATCTCTCTCTCATTTTATACAATTATATCAAAACTTCTCCCATCTCTTTCTAGGGAAAAAAAACCACTTTATTTCTAAACGCAATTAAAATTTTACAAAACGTCTCCCCGTTTGTTTTTATTCCTGCTTTCTATTTTCCTTGAAGAGCATAATTGATTAAATGTTTTTATTTTTTAATTTGAATGGCAAAACAGTGTTATCATCTGACTATTATTTTGATCTTAAACAATAATAAAAAGATAAAGATATGCTTCAAGAAAATAGTCTCAAATACAAGAAATATTGATTTAGATTTAAATTAAATTATAACGTGCGTATGTTAAATTACTAGTACTTCTAAATCATTCATCAAAAACCCGAAACATTTAATCGAAAATATTAATATAAATATGTATTAAAAATTTTAAAATTCGGGAAAAGTGATATGGCACCATTTATAAAAATTATTTACAGTTTTTTATTTTTTTCATCTTCTAAAAAAGCTTTAAGACATATTAATAAACCTTCTAGAACCTAAAAGTAAAAATAAGTTTCTGAAAACTATTTTTATAACTTCAAAAATTCTACTATATAATTTTAAAAAGATTTATAAAAGTAGTATGAAATAACAAAAACAAAAAAAAAAAGTTTTTTTTCCCTTCTTTTTTATATTAGAAAAAACAAAAAAGAAAAATCATTCCAAAATAAATTTCAAACAATAAAATATGTTCATATTACTCCCACGTTTCTCATTTAGTTGACCTAAAAACAAAAAATAAAGGAAAAGGAAACCCCAAAATGAATAGATGACGGCGGTTATGAGAGTTCCGGCGAGAGAGAGAAAGGGAAGAGTTACCGCGGCGACGGCGAGATCATGACGATCTTCTGGAAGAGGNAATCGAAATAGTCGGGATTGGTGGTTCCGGCGCCCATGTTATCGTAGAGAACCACTCTGTAATCGTCGATCAGATGCGGAATCAGGTGTTTCCAGACCGATTGATCGGTGCCGAATCCGTGCCCTAGAACCACCGTCTGCTGGCCGGAGCCGACGATCTTCACATTCTGAGCCTCCTCGACGATTCCCATGGCCGAAGATTCGAGCTCTCAACTCCGATTCCGATGCTATTATTATTTCCTCTGCGATTTGAGTTCTTTATTTCGGTCGGCGACGGGGCGTCTCCATAGTCACATAATTATAGATACTTTTTGGAAGATGAGGATTGGAGCGTTGGGGCTTGATCCCCTGCTGCCGGATCTACAGTGATTCGCATCCGACGGCTCTACTGCCTTCATCATCACCACATAAAGATATTTTTTAAGTTTGTACTTTCCAAATATTTATTTTAGTCACTATTTAAATTAAGAAAAAAAAAAAGAAACAATGATTTAGATGCCCTTTTAGTTTATTAACTAATACTTTGGTTTTAATATTGCTTTGTCTTACTTCCATCCAACCTGTGCATTAATAATATAAGAAGTTTTTAAAGTTTATGAGGGTTCGAACCCTGATCTGCTACTGCTTCCAACTCATATGCCTGAAAATTTGTTCACGTTCACAATTTTTTCTTTTTTATATGCATATGCTCCAAGTCACACCCTCATTTTTTCCTTTTCAAGTCTGAGATTAAAATAAAATAAAGTTACTCGTTAACTATTTGACAGCTAAGACATGTGGAGGTGGGAATCAAATTCACAACCTCTTGGTTGGATATTATAACGCTCTAGGCTCAGAATTCGGATTAGGATTTGGAATCCAGATTTGGCCTAATCGTCCCGACATTCTTCTATATCTCTGCAACTCTGTCACACGAGCGTTCTAGTTCTGACGCTCTATTCTCTAGTTCCTATGATTGAGTTAACGAAAAAGAATGTGCACCTTATTAATATAGGTAGTAACTATCATTTCTTTTAATCTTTCTTCTACTTTCATGGTCTCAGGATCCCTCTTATTCGGATGTGGTATCAGTTAATTCATGTACCTCTCTTCTCTATCACAGAGATATATATCAATTACCGCTCAATTACGTTCGCTTTAGTTTACAATGAGATTATATATATATATGTTATTTTAGGGGCAGTATTATTAGGTGATGGTGATGCGAGACACATGGGACGATAATAAGGTATGGACTGTACCGACATTTAAATAAATAACGTCTTGGCCACATCCAACCAACCAGACGGCAACCACGTCCTCAAGTGGCCAACTTCCAATTAATGGGTTGGTTTCGTGGCCCCACTTCGACTCCACTCATTCATCTTTTTTTAAATATTCAACCAACTTTAGAAAAATATATATTCAACGACCTATACAAAATTTTGGTGCCATTAAATTGTATAAATGAAAATGTTGGTTTTGGTTTTGTGTTATTAAAAAATGTCCATTTTAGTTATTTTATTTTATTTTTAATCTCATTTTTTCTATCACAAATTCAAGATGATATTACACTAAATATATTTTTCTTTAAATATAATCATAACTTTGTGACATTTGTGTTAAAATTTTGAAAATAGGACAAAAGATAATAACTTTTTAAAAGTATAGGGACCAAATGAATATTTTGAAAGTACAAAGACTAAAATGGACAAAGTTAAAGGTAAAATGACGAAAACAAATATTTTGAAATTACATGAATTGAAATAAACCAAACCTAAAGGTAGGTTGACCAATATAGTATTTTAACCATTCATTAATTATTAAATCTTAAAACACATGAAGCTAACTTGAGCTTAACTCAATGGTTATTGACACACCTCTCTAATTAAAAGGTTACGAGTTGAAAAAAAAAAAAGTCTTAAAACACATCATCTTCATGAATTATTTTTTTAATTATTTATTTAATAATTTATTTGGAACCTCCTACGCCTACGTCTCAGCCTGGTCAACAGGCATTATGGGCTTGAGGCCCAAATCTGGCTCGGGCACGATTTAAGTTTGACCCAAAATCAAAGTTTAACCGGGCCAACCCATCAGATGGAAAGAACTATCATTTTTCACTACAAGCCCAAGTAGTTCAAGAATGGGGTTTTGATATCTAAGTTTTGGTAAAATGAAGAAAAAAATGACAAGAAAGAGAGAAATTCTAACCATTATATTTCTCTGAATTTTTTTTTATGAACACATTTGTCCATAAATTTCTAATTATTCTTCTCATCCAAGTATACCCACGGCAATTTTAATTTATCTTGAGGTTTTTTATTATTATTATTATTTTTTTTTTTTACCAAAAGTGACTTTGTAGAAATTAATTATAAGTTTAAATATTATTTCGTTCTTTGCATTTATAATTTTTTTTCATATTTGATATATCAATATGACTTTTAAAATGTCTATTTTGATATATATACTTTCAACTTTTATTCATTTTAGTCTTATAATTTTTGAAGGGTGCATTTTCGTCTTTTTCATTTCCATTTTTATCTATCATAATTTCATGACATTTCACTTACTAAATTTTTTGAAATGTAGCCACATGAATTAAATAATTTCTATTATATATAAAATTTTAAACTAAAATTATGCAAATAGGGACTATAGTGATCACTTTCTAAAAATGTAGAGAGACACTAGACATTTTGATATAAACTAAAATGAATAAAATTGAGAATAACATTTTAAAAGTGTTGAAACAAAAATGAAAGAAAGTAAAGAGTAAGGACCAAAGTATATATTGTTTTGACAAAGTGAGCATAGCTTAGCGGTAATTGACATGTATCTCCAATTATTGTGAGTTCGACCTCTCTCCCCACATGTTATATCGAAAGTATATATTGTTTTCCTTTTTGCCTTAGTAAAATGAAAATAGTATAAATTACAAAATGAATAAGAGAAAAGTTAGTGGAATAAAATAATGAGAGGAATAATTATAGTGTAAAAAGACATTATATATATGTATTAATTACCTAAGGCCTCTCCTACCGACCTACCGACCTCAGACACTTTAAAAATAACATCACTCCAGTCATTGAAGCATACAATTCTGCTTCGAGAACATCTACTTGAGCTCATACTTTAGTGATTTGAGTGTCAGAGTGTTTCTTCCTTCTTGTAAGTGTTATCTTGCATAAACTCGCACCTCATAGGTTCATTTGGTCGCACGTGACTCACCTCAAAACCTAGGCAGAATCAAAAGAAATAAGATAGGAAAGGATAGGATAGGAATAAAAGGAAATTGCAACACGAGGAGCATTAAGAAATAAAAGGAAATTGTGGAAATCTAACCTTTCAAGTGATGGGAACAAAAAGAGTTCAACATTCACTTTGCTATGAATTGCGTGTGAAATTGGAAATTTATATCTGATAGGAAAAACGAATTTTAAGAAAACCACTTCATCAGGTCCACGTCCTGCGATGACCAAAATTTCAAAAAATGTGACATAAAATGAGGTATAAAGAAATCGTTTGGTAATGCTCTCGTCTCTCACTTCCTGTTTTTTTATTTTTTTTTAGTAATATATTTGGTAACCATTTATGTTTGATGACTGATTCCGTCTTATTTTTATTTTTAGTTTCTTTTGCATAATAGCTCGTGAGAGTGGAGATTCAAACCTCAATGACCTAACCGAAGATATCCGTCTTTTAACTTAGATTGATTTATTTTTATTTTTAGTTAAAATAAAATTGATTAGATATAATATAAAAAAAATATGATATATGCTTGAAAAATAAAAAATTATATTTTAATTTAAAAAATAGAAAATATTTTTTTGGTCATACAAATAAAAAAATTCAAAATATTTTTAATTGAAAAATAGATTTTTTTTTTTGTTTAAGAAAATATAATAGCTTAATCAATTTTCAAAATAATTTAATTTAATAAATGGAAAATATATATTTTTTGTTTAAAAAATATAAAAAAAAAGTAATAATTTTGATACGAATCCAACCTGGGCCGCTAATGAGAATTCAGATGATGTATGAACCAACGGACTAAATATCCACATTGCAGTTTAAGTTACATTATATTATATTTAAACGAACCACGCTCTGAAACTATATAAAAAAAGAGAGCAGAAAAAAAAAAGCTAAGTAGTTTCCAAAATTTGGCACATTTTTTTAAAACCATTTCTCAATATTTAGAAACAAATCTGGGATGAATTAGGAAACAAATCTGTTTCTACAAAAAATAACAGGAAATGGAAATGGAAATGTTGTCAAATGAGGACCTTTACGTAATGTTTTTATTTTTTAAGTAATTAGAAACAAAATTGGTGAATAAGGTTCAAACAATTTTGAGTAGGTGAGATGATATTGTTATTTAACTTTTGACTTCGATTGTTTCCAGTAAGTTAAAGTCCCAATGGTCCGATCCATTCAAAATTGCAAAGTTATGAGACAGACTTGGAAGACAATATGGGTAATACTTATAAAGTTAACGATCAAAAGGGTAAAACCCTAGTTTGAAGATCAAGTAGACAGAAGCAAAACCTCTATTTTCTTTTTAAATGCATTAATTAGTAATTAATTGGCTCCTCGTTTGGTTTCTAGAACTCGGTGGACGGGCACTCTTCTGTGAACTTTTTTTTTTTTTTAAGTTATTTTAATTTTAGAACATATTTATTTTGTGCCGAGCAAGAACTTTGATAGGGTCAAATAACTTAAAGATCGATAAAGAAGAATTTTCGTTCCTGAATACGGTTTGAAATTCGGCTGACACATTAACCATACGCTACAAAACCATGTATTGGTGAGATTATGCCCAAACTCGACCCATACGAAGATGTCTGCCCATATCTCACCGGAAAACCCTAAGAGAAATTATCCATTCGCAAGGTAATCTAAGTGTGGGGACTGATGGTTCGAAATTTTTGGTGGCCAAAATCCAAAACAAGGAAATGGAATAGGAAAGTGGTGCTACTGAGCTCCAAGAAGAAGATGAGGAGGAACCGTCCAAAGCAATGCGTTTGCCGCATTTTGAATCTCCACCAGCTCCAATCCGAGAGACCACTTGTGCTGAAACAAATAAGAGGCCTTCCAAAAAGGTAAAAGATTGACCATTTAGCTACTGATTTGGTTGAAGTTGTGTTTCATGAGGACGGTGAATTCACTGGCAACATTGAAGAAGAACAAAATTATACGGCAGCCACATCAATTGGACAAGGCACACCCTAGAGGCTACTGTTCCAGGTGTTCATAGGCCGTGGTTAACCCTGCTACAACATTACAGAAGGCGTTCGGTATTGAAGTCTGCTTGTGCAGTGCAAGAAAAGATTAGTATTGAGACTGAGCCAACCTTTTGCTAGAGTTCTTCCACTCAGGAGGATGATAGTGATGTTCAGTTTATGGAGATGCCAAGGGGAGCAAAGGAAGGCAAAATACCAAGGTCGAGCACTTGATTCAGCAGCGCCTTCTTGGCCTAGAACATGCACTGCTTTGACTCCAACGATGGCTGTTCAATCGTCTCCAAAGGAAGAAGAGAATCCTATGGTAGAGAGGACAAGCCTGACAAATGTTAAGATAGTACCAAGGCGTCAAAGAGTTGGATGTCTCGGCCAAGAAGCATATGACAAGAATTTGACAAAGTTCAGGGATTGTTAGATATTACAAGAACGTGAGTTCCAGACCAATGACCCCAAGTTGCCGATCTTTATTAGGGAGTTAATCCACAAATGTTCTATAATGTGGTGGCCACAAAGTCTGCGCATTGCACAATCTCTTTCTCTTCGCTTGTTGCTTTCTTAGCTTCTTTTCGCGTCTTAACCTCTTGTTGCAAGATTTCATTAATATTTTCCTTTTATCGGTCACTAAAACTCAACCAACATTATTCATCATCACTTTTCCACCCACTCAATTACTCAAACAGTTGGCGATGGTTCCAAACTCTTGATTACTCATGTGAGACACAATTCCTATAATACTAACGATGTCTCTGTGAATTTGAAAAATATTTTACATGTTCCTAATATTGAAAGAACTTGAATTATTGTTTTGTGAACGATAGAACATGAGGGAAGGTGATGCTCCAAGAAAGTTTTTATAGGCTGCCTTT
Source organism: Momordica charantia (assembly GCF_001995035.1). The sequence goes on from NW_019104546.1 coordinate 319,464, forward strand.
ACCAACTTCAACTAGATCTACCCAAGGCAAGCAACCAAAGAATCAAGAGCTCGCGTCTTTGAAGTCTCTAATTCAAATCACTACTACAAAATATGAAATAAACTATACTAGCTTTTAGATATTCAACAAACTTTTAGAAAACCCGTAGCCTAATGTTCGAGAGATCGATATAACCATGGTTTAAAAAAAATACATGGATTTATATACTACAATTTTTTTTGCAACTACAACATTTAATAGACTACCACTTTAGAAAAAAAGGTGCTCTAAAACCTAATGTTGCACCATGGTTATAAAAGTCATTGTCTACGAATCAAAATACTGAGATATTTTATACAAAATCATCTTGATTGGAGATATATACTAGTTACCACTGAGCTATACTCAGACATGTATTAGAGAGTTAAAAAAGTGAACAAATTATTTCAAAAAATTTTGAAAACATTTTTTTTTAAAGTTTAATTAACATAATAATTTTTAGTTTTAAAAGCTGACTTTAGATTTAGAAATTAGAAAATTAATTAATTAATTTTAGGTTGAAATTTGACAAACCCTAGCCTACAGTTGTAATTAGTCTTTGCGCGGTCACTCCTTTTAGTCCCTTTTGCAGATTTCTTCGATTTCTCCTCTTTTTCCGCTGCCGATTATTCTCTTCGCCGGTCGCCGGTCGTCTTCGCCGCGCCGAGCAGTCTTCGTCGTTCACCGTTCGCCGAGTCGCCGTTTCGCTTCGCCGTCGAGGCACCGGCTTCTTTGCCTTCGCTGTTCATCTTCGCTTAACCAGTCTCCGCCGTTCGTGTTCCCTTTTCGTGTTCGCCGACCGGTCATTCGTGCGAAGTATTTATTTTTTCTTTTTTGACTCATTTAGTGCGAAGTATTTAGCATTAATTTACATGGCATTAGTAAACCTACATAAGGTGGTGGAGAATTGAGAGGGGCTTGCACTTTGCTTACTCTATCAGTATATCTTTTGGGGCTTTGTTTAATAATATTGTTTTTCATAACACATTCTTTTGAGTTGAGTTTCTTCTTGTTTGAACCATTTATTAGTTAATGGAATGCCGTCTTAAGCATGTTTAATGTAATAAATGTGTTACTAATATTTTCAATTTTATAATTATGATTACGATTCTTTGAACGACTGGATCGAGGAATTAACATTCCCTGTTATGGCCAATGCAGAAACGGTTCTCCTGAATCAAGTCTGAATTTTGGACGTCTGCAATGGTAGAGTTTGCATCGAACTCCACCACTGTATCTACCCCCGACGCCCTCCACCCTTCGAAGCTTAAGAAGTCGGAGCCACTTGACCCTTTTGATTTGAAGGCTAACGATTACTCCTTTGCTGATTCCTTTCTAGACTACGATTCTTTGAACGACTGGATCGAGGAATTAACATCCCCTGTTATGGTTGATGCAAAAACGGTTCTGCCTAAAGCAGAAGTTCATTTGAATCAAGCAAATGCGTCAGTGTCCAATCCAACTGTCGAAGGGCCTGCTCAGCCGGTTGTTGCCGTGTCTGTACCAGTTGTGCAGGCTAGTATTGAGGCTTCTGATAAGTCTAGGGATTTGAATGGCATAATCGAGGAAGGGATGTCTAAGGTTAGTTTGGTCACTGGGTCTGGAAGCACCGGGAACATTGATTTAGAGTGTCGAAAGGATGAGAGTGAAAGTGATGTTGAGTCTGAGGGCACAAGTTCAGCTACAACATCCAGTAGCAGTAGCCATGGCAGAGGCCGCAATGATGAAAAAGATGAAGAGGAAGAAAATTCATCGTCTTCTAGCAGCGATGACAGCAGCTGTGATGATGAAGAAGAGGAGAACAAGTTCACTATGAAAGCGGAGGGACATGGAGAAATCGGTGAGCTCGAAGAAGGTGAGATAAGGGATGTTGAAGATGAAGATGAAGAGGCTTCTACAGATCAAATGGTTGCGTGGGATGGTGATGGTGGGGACCCGGACATTGATGATGATGAAGAGGTTGGTGTTGAAGGAGGGCCGATTAGTTCAAAAAATGAGCTTAAGGTTCGTTTTATGTTTTCATCCTTGATGCTTGCTGGTAGTCTTTTGAACTTTTGAGTAATCAGATGGAGACTGTATTGGATAAGATACCCATGGTTGATGTTCCTTAACGTAATTGATTAGTAATCAATATTATTGTATTACTTCATTTTTGGCTTGTTTGCAGGTTCTTCCTCCAGTTCCTCAGGTGTATGCCACACTGCAGCCACAACACCAGATTATTCCTGTTGGAGTTGTTCTGTCAGTAAGCTCCTTAATTTTATTAGAATTATACGACAAATAATTTTCTTTTCTAATTTCATGCTCTCAATATGCAAAAAAAGTACGGTAAATAATGCTCCAATTCTTTCTCTGTCTGCCCATTACATAGTTTTTCTTGCTTATGAAACTAAATAATCTATAAGAGGTGGGTTTTTTTAAGTATTGATGTGCAATTGTACTTGGTGAGTTTAGATAAGTTCTATGTTATGTTTCTACTTTTCAGATAATTGGCAATCAAGTCATTGTAGAGGGTGTTGAGAAGCACAATCCTCTTAATGAAGGCTCTATCCTCTGGATAACTGAAACTAGATCCCCATTGGGGTTGATAGATGAAATTTTTGGACCAGTAAAATATCCTTATTATTCCGTAAGATACAATTCTGAAAGTGAAGTTCCTACTGGGATTTGTGGAGGCACTCGCGTCTCTTTTGTTCTGGAGTTTGCCGATTATATTCTCAACAACAAAGACCTGTACAAGAAAGGGTATGATGCATCTGGAGTGAATGATGAAGAGGTGTCAGATGATGATGAGTTTTCAGATGATGAGAAAGAGCTTGAGTTCAAGAAAATGCAGAGGTTGGCTAAGAGGTCTACGAATAACAATCAGAAAAATGGGAATGGAAACAACACTAGAAAGAAGAAAAACTCTGGTCAAGCCCGGAAATTTGGTCAGCGTACATATCAGAATGCAAAGATACCCAATGAGTCCAGAAATTACGGTGAGCCCACACCCCAGCAAGCAATGATGACTGAGGGCAGCAAATTTGTTCAGCACACACCCCAGCAAGCAAAGATGGATATGGTTCAGCCATCTTCCAATCAAAACCAGCACAATGGCCCTCCTTATGCTCCATTTGTATATCATGGTGGTTGTCCAAACCCTTCAGCAGCAGAGCAATGTTTTATCAATGGAAGTGGTGTTATTCCATCCTTTCCACCAACGTACAGCCCCTGCTTTACCCCAGCAATGAATGGAATTAGGCCAACTGAAATGCCATTTCACCTTCAACAGCAACAGAATCCATTCTTTCCCAACGCCCTTCCAATGAATGGTATGCCATGGCTATTACAGAATCCTGCCCAGCAAGTGCCTCAAATGCCTATGATGAATACCTTTGGAGGAGCGGCATATCCACAGGGGCTCATAGGTACATCACCCAGCCTACCAAATCCTTTGACAAGTGTCGGGACACAAGGAATCCATTCTGGTGGACTACAGTTTGGACAGAATCAAAACTTGCAGCCTCCTCCCCCCCTTGCCATCCCAGGAAGCATGGAAGCAACACAGCTATTCAATCCAGCCAACTCGCACCCACTTGGAGCCTTTCCAGGAAACGTAGCACCACCACAATTCAACCCTGACTCATCTTCAAGTCAGGGAAGGAAATCTCATGGTCGAGGAGGGGGATCCCATTTTAGAGGTAGAAGAGGTCGGCGACAAACAAGATGAACATTTAATTGTTCCCTCTTTGTGCTAAGAGGGATCCATAGGTTGGTAGCATATGTGAAATTACTGCATTTTTATTTAGATCTGTCATGTAAATCCTTCCACCATCCTAGGTTGGATGAGAATACAAAATGCTAGATTAGTCGTTAGATTATAATGCTGAAGTTTGTATTTCAACCATTTTAGAAGGGTTTTTTATTTTTTTTAATTTTAATTTTTATCATTGGTGCTGTCATATCTGCATATTACTGAATCAAACATTAATGATCAACCATACTGCAAGAAATTAAAGAAAGGGAGTTGCTGAAGCTACGGAGTTGCAAATAATTGGATTGAAAATTTCAAAATCGATAGATAAAATAGTTTCCTATCCAAAAAAAGATAGATAAAATAGTTGAATGCAAATAGAACAATAATGGGTATTCAAGTTTGAAAAAATGTAAGTGGGAGAAGCCTTGAGCTTTTGCATTTCTTGTGAAGTCAATGCAGGTCTGGCTGCTGCAATCTGAGAAACAGCATGTCTCTTACCCAAAAACCACACGAAGTGCAACCCTTACAAGTAGGCGAACGAGTACAGCCTCTGTAAACCTCGCAACTTGCTCTTCATCATCATCCCAGGTTATTCTAAGCAATAGAAAATATTTATCGTTCTTTAGTGTACATGTATGCAGCTACAACATCAAACCTAGAACAAAAACCACAAATAGCCACACATGAAAGTGTAATAAGTTTATATGTTGATGCATTAGACTGACAATTTTGACTTTACAAGCGCTCCATTTATGTAATTCTTTGCATACTGCAAGAAACACCTGGAGCTAAACAGTGCAAGAAACTTATCTTCTTGATTTAACTCCACGAGAAAGGAAGACCGGTCTTATTTTATATTTTCCTAATTGAAAAATTCAGTACATTTCATCCTTTGACGACAGTGGGATCTCATCTTATATTTCCTCTGGTTCTTTCATTGAGTTCCAAGTACAACACCATCTAGTAGATAATTCATTGAACTGTCCTGTATTTTATAAAGTTCTGTTTTCCAATAACAGAGTTTTAATTTGACTGCGTCATAAGTAAAGGCTTGCAAGTCTAGTCATTGTTCTGAAATCTAAATGTTGTTGCCTGTAGATGGACTCCTTATGGAAATTCTTAGTGGATAATTTGTAGGCAGCCTAGGAATAAGAGTGTACTGAATAGAGGTATAAGAAATATTGTTAAGACTCAGATTTTAATTTTCATGCATTTATTTCATTTTCAGTTTCTTCAATTTATGCACTCTTTATAATTTCTTGAGGACTAGATTATCCACCCCCTACTGCCTTTCACTGTTTCATTCATGCTCTATTCCTCAAGTTCTTTGATCCAGCGTCGGTTTCACTGTTTACTTCTCGAGGTTATGGTTATGACTCCTATTTTTGGTGGTATGATGCTATTTTGGATCCTTTATTGAAATACTTCATATGTTTTTCTTCAAACTTTGTTAAATTTTTTAGTGTCCTACCCAGTTGGCTTCTTTGCAGAAAACTTCTTATGAGATGCACGGTTTTATCCTCTGATGTGCTGATTTTCTTTCCTTCAGTTTTCTACTTGTTCTGCAATCCTCCCGCTCAATCCGTGTCTCATCTTAATTGATCATGGCCATTTCTAGGTTCCAAACTTGGAAGCATGCTCTTGAGGCAATGGAATCTCAAAAGAAGCCGCATGTGGTTTGTGGTTTTGATAATGTGTTACTTATTATACTGCAAATAAACTTAGTCTTGATTCATAGTTTATCCGTGAGACGATTATGTGTTGCTTTTTTTTAAGCAGGACGCCAACTCATTTTTATATATCTCGATGATTTCACTATTGTTTTTCAACTTCGTTGTTTCTGGCGTTGGGGTTAGAATTGTTACTTTTGTTATTTGTTTCCTGAAGGTAATTTGAATTTTGGTAATGATCACTCAATAAATTATAATTCACGAAATTCCCTTTCCACGAGAACTAATAGAGATTATGCTGAACTTATGCAGGTGATGAAAACTTCGTGTCAAGAGTCACTTTAAAAGACCTACCTTCAAGGCCAGCATTACGACGCCAAATGCTTCAATCTCAATGCTTCGAGTCTCAAATACCGTCTTTCTACTTTCGATGATTAGGCTCCACACCCGTAACGACACAACGTGTGGAGTTGATGCTAACAAGACACATTCTAATTCGTTGTTTGTTTGTCCATCAAAAGGTATTTTTTGTGCATAGCTTTTGATCCTCAGCCTTTACTTTTACTTTTGTCGGTGTCTATGTTTGGTTTGGTTTGATTTGGTTTTAGAGCTGTTGTGAGAGTCACGAAAGAATTCCACTTTTTGAAAACAAATTTCACACCTTCATCATGACACCCACCTCACCACTTCCCCTTTTCCCTCCACCACACACTCAAATTCTCAATCATTCAAAACTCCAAAACTCAACTAATCCAAATCTATACTCTTTCAAACAACACCCAAAATCAAATAAACAAATCCTATTATTTGTAGTTATTTCCTTATCATGGTTCTGATAAGATATTCAACTCATCATTCGTCTAGATGGAACAAATTCAATCATCAATGCTCTATGGGATAGGAGCTACTAAATCTCTATTCTTAGGATGCTTTTTAACTTTTTCTTTTTTTTTTTTTAATATAAAAATCTAAAGTAGTTGAAATCATGCTGGTTTGAATTTAGAAGGGTGTTTAGAGTAAGGGTTTCGCTTGAGAAGCCGAATCGAAAAAGGGTTTGTGAAATTGGTTTTTATTTGGTCTTTTAGGTTTCAGAAGCAACACATTTAATCGGCGAAGTTTGCAAAATAGTTATAAATAGAGCTTAAGTGGACTGTTTTAAGTTGACCTCAACTCTACTTGGTAAAATATGTTAATTTAATACGATCCCTCTCTTCTCCTTCCTCCTCCTTTGGTAAACTGCCATCATCGCCCTTCTCCTCTATCGTCACTGCTCGTTGCCACTAAACCTATAGTAAAAGAACAAACAAAAAAGAAACAAATAGATGAAGCCTTCCTATTCCAATTCCAACTGGTTCGAAACACCTTCAGCACCGACAACAACAATTTAGTTGCAACAAGCAACTGAGATGAGAGAAGATAATAAGAGGGAAAATGAAAGGAAATGTCACCTCATAGTCCAATAATCCAGAACTATTTTACAAACCTCAGGAATTAGAGATCAAGGACTAGAGACTAAAGCATCGTATATGAAATTTCAAGGACTAAATAGAAATCAAACACATACCCTTTCGATTTTAATTTGTGTATATATATATATATATAACAAAGTCTCCTAAGTCAAATGTACTAAACAAAGAAAAAGTTGGAAAAGAAGAAACAGTCAAATGATTAAACATCACTACAAGGCATGCGAGAGAGAGCACATAGTTGATGAGTAAAAGAAAAAGGAGTCCCTAAGGCTCGTCAGCAGTCAAGGTTGCATGCGAGAGCTGCTTTAGCCATTCAAATGTTCTACGATGTGACACCCTCCTCTCCTCTCCTTCCTTTGCCTTTTTTTCCTTTTCCTTTTCCTTTTGAAAATTGCGACTGCTGCTCCTTACAGGCGCCGCCGGGATTGCCTCGACGGATCTTTTGCAGCTCACCACACCCAGAAACGACCCGGTACCGGTTGGTTTCGGCACCGCCGTGGCCATGGTGTTGGTGGTGCGAGTTTTGAGATCGTGAAGTTCCATTACTCCTGGCGTTCCGAGAAGACCGAGCCGGAAAAAGTGCCACCGGGAGCGGGAGGAGCTTCGACACCGGCTCCGGTGACTGGAAGTTGAGAAGGATCTGATTTGGGGCGTGGGACTTGGGTGGGAGTGGAAAACGTTGTTCTTCTCAGCTCTTGCTTTTGAGCTGCTCGTCGTTGGAATGGAAATTGAGTTGTTGCTAATGCTGGAACATCTGAAAATTAAATTGGGAATCAACTCAAATATGTTTTATGTGACACATAATAATGTTTATAAGTACACGTTACAAAGCCATCACCAACTTAATTCAACAGTAATAAAAATTTGCAACGAATTCAAACATGTTTCAAACTAAAAAGTGAAAAATATACCGACAAGATTGAAAAAAAAACTAGAGGTGAAAATTCGTACTCATGACCTCTTAGTCAAAAACACGTGTTAATTACTATTGAGCTAAGTTGGGGCGGGATACAAACTAAAACTAATCTTAAAGCATATGAATAAACAACACCATCAAATAGAAATTATCAATGTAACAAAAATGGTTAAAATAAATAATAAAACAGAGCAGAAAATATTGGAAGGCTTGCCTGGAATAATGGCTCGTAGAAGTGCTGCTACTCCGGCTGCTGCTGCTGAACCTCAACACATTATGATCCATAGACTCCGATCTGAACCACAAATTTCTCCCTAAATTATTATTATTATTATTCAAACCATTTTCAGAGCTACTGAAGGAGAGTCGTCCAAATGGGAGCATATGGCCTTGGAAGAACACCTCCTCCGCCGCGCACATCGCCGGCGCCACCGCCGGCCGGTGCTTGAAATCGAACCCTTCATCATCATCATCTTGATCAGCTATTTGGACGGCTGTAATGATGGGATTTTGCTCCTCTTTTACAGGAAGGTCGCAGAAAGATAATTCTTCTTCTTCTTCGTTAAAGCTTCTGGCCATCTCCTCTCAAATGGAAATTTGTTTGAAAATAACAGAGCAGGATATATAAAATGATCATATATATATTATATTATATTTATTTATAATGTGAATGAAGAGAGAGAGAGATAAAAAGTGAAACCAAACTATGATGAGAGAGAGAGACAAAGAAGAATAATAAATATGGCCAAAGTGGACATCAAGGGTCTAATCAATATCTCTGTGTGGACTATTATTTTTAAATTATTGTTAACAAATACTACATTTATTATTATTATTATTATTATTATGGTAAGAAAGAAAATTAAATTTATATTTTTCGATTTGACTTGATCATAAATTTCGATGTAGTGGGTTATCGAATAAAAAATTCATAACAAATATTTAAATTAATAGGTAGATTTTTTTGTCCTTTTTTAAATAAGTTAAAATTATTAGTATTAATATTATATCTATATTAATGATATTTGTCATGTAAATTTTGATTTTCTCTCATGTTGATGTTACATTAAATGCCAATTTTATTGTTGACGTGTCCAAGAAAATTTAATAACTTGGATTTAACGAATAATTTCTTTTAGTCGCACAATCAACCATTTAATTTACTATAAAGAAAAGTATATTTGGAGTTTATTGGGAAGGTTAATGTATATTTTTAGTCCTTTGGTTAAAATTTAATAGATGTTTTGTCAAAACGAGTATAATTCAACAATAAAAAATATATATTTTTTTCTTTTCGAACCTTAACTACTAAATTATGTCCAAGGGGTGGTCGTTGATACCCTAAAAAGTGATTTAAGGAATTATCAAATATCTGACAAGTTTTTTTTTTCTTTCTTTCCTTTTATTTTCTGAGAAATGACGAATTATCTTTTATTTACTGAGAAATGAAGAGTTATATGTTAATATATGAAGTAAGCTCTATTATGGGCAATATATAATAGGGTGTATAATGTCAAATTAGAGGAAAGATGGGAGCTTCTGATCAAATAAATTTTAGCCTCATTTGATAACTATTTTATTTTCTATTTTCTATTTTTAAAAGCTAAACTTAGAAATATTTACTTTCATCTGGTGTTCTTTCTTTTATTATATAGTTTTTATAAACATTTTTAAAATATAGTCCAATTTTAAAAAAAAGTTCAAAAACTTTAAACTTGACTAATAATTCAAATATATTTTAAGAGGGATGAAAACTTACTAATAAAATTATATAAAAACAAGCCTAACTTTTGTAAAAATAAAAAATAAAATAGTTATTAAAAAGGACTCTAAATAAAAAATTTGTGGTAATTCAATTTGGAGTATAACACAATGGATAATCATCCATTGAATTTAAATCATTTCTTTTAGGGTGCCACTACAAAAAAAACTAGTCATATTAGATTTTTCCCTTTTTCTTCTTTCTTTTTTTTTTTTTTGCTTTTTCTTTTAATTATATCAACGAATGTCTAAATTAGCTTGTCCACCTCAATACAATCTAATTTCATAGGACAATTGTCAGCTACTACTGCATTTAGCTGTAAAAAAAATTGTCAGCAGTAATTGATATATATTTCTAACTAAGAGATCGACATCCCCTTGTACTAAAATAAAAGAAAAAGATGTAATTTAACCTTAGCGGAAAAGGTAAGACAAGATTCGACCCAACAATGAACGGAAAAAAACCTTAGGGTATGAATTGAGTTAAAAAGTAGAGAAAACCCTCATTTTTACAACTTTGGAGGGTTTGGAAAACGCAATGATGGAGAGGGTGGGCTCTTTAGCCGGCCAAAGGCAACTCGTTGGAGAAACGCAGCCCCTTTTGGTGCTCTTCTCTAGCATATGCATCATTAAAGGAAACAAAAAGAAGAAGAAAAAAAAATTAAATTTGGTCCTCTCTTTGCCTTTCTTTATAACTTTCTTCTGTGGCTATGCTTCAATATTAGTCATTGAATGCTGAGAAAGACAACATATTTTTTTGGTATGTGATAGAAAAGGCCATGGTTTCTAATTTGACAACAAAGAGGGAGGCTCTTTTGATCAGTGGCTCAAGTTTCATTCATTCGGTGGAGAAATAATAAAAAGGGGAAATTTTGGCATGGGGTTGGTTGGTCTTGGCCGGGCCTTTTAATGAATTCCAATGATGGTGTTCAATTAGGAATTTTGGTGTTTGATGGGTATATAATATATGTATATACATGCACACGATATACGTTCGAATGTGTTAAATGTTGCTTTCTTGGGTCACTTTTAACGTCGTGATTTGTCATCTTCGAATATTGAGTCTGTTTCGTCTTTATATTTTATAATGTGTGTCAATTATATTCGGTTAAGTTGCAAATTTAGTTCTTGAATCTTGGGAAGGTTCCGTTTTGGACCCTAAATTTTTGGTTTTGATTCTAATAAGTTTGGTGGTGGGTGATTGTACTATTGTTTTAATGTTGATGTTGCATACTAATTGGACTAACAAGTGATTATTTAATGTAACGTTGGTAATGAGTGATATGAAGTAGTAAAAGAAAGGGTAAGTGGGTCTAAATTTTTCGGATTGGACAAAGTATTTTCGTTGAACTTTTTGGCTAGGTCATCTCTATTTTATCCAACTAAACTACCCATGTTGTATTATGTTGTATTATGTAGTTACAAATTATCACTTGTTAGTTCACCGCCAAAAAAAAAAAAATTCCTTCAGGACGAAGATTTACCAATGCTGGAAAAAATTATGTCGTTAAATATAATGTTTTAGTGACATTTTGAAAACATGTCGCTAATGTTCACTTTCAATCATGTTGTTTGTGCTAAAACTTTCAACTACGCCCTTCTAAAAGCGCGTATCTGAAAGTTCGATTCAACTTAGGGGCACCACCCTCCCCTCTCTTGCATGTCGTTTATCGTCTCCCTTTCTATTCGATTGAATCTCCCTGCCTATATACCCCACCGTTCCAATCTCCTAGGCTTTGTCGCCTTCTCACTTGCGGTTGTACCCTTTCTTGACATCGAGCCCATCCACGTACCATCTCAGACGATATAGTTTCTCTCTCTCTCTATTTCTCAATTTTAATTTGTCGCTAATAGTTGACTTTTTGATGTGATTAAAACATTCTAAAAATTAAAAAGATACGAAATTAGGGACATTTTTTGCAACGAAACAAGATGCGTCGCTAACACCTATAGCGACCTTTTCGCTTTTGCGATAATTTTTATAGTCGTTTGAAGTCTAATTTCTTGTAGTGGTTTAATTATATTGCCACGTTGGTATAAGTAGTGTTGAGGTAAAAATTTGGCCTCTTCGGATTCTGCCAAATTTGCACCAATCTTCTAGAATAAAAGGAATCAACGAGATCTATCAAAACAAAATAGCACTAAGACCGGTGTGACTCTTATCACACAGGCTCCGATGCTATTTTAGCGTACCTTTAAGGTTTGGTTCACCCTCCTATTTATAGAAGTCGAATCCTAATCCTTTTAGGAATTATAGAAGTTACATAAGCCGAATTCGAGTGTGCTTAAGAGATTTGGACTCCTGGACCCGTGCGTTTCATCATGGGCCTAATATCAGATCAAGGGTAAAGATAGGGTAGAATCAAATCAGGCTACATTAGGGTCGAGGAGAACCAAAGGAGGGTTCTCGACAATTGGCCTAAAACACCTTGGTGTCGATCACGAGTCGGCCGTGGTCGACCAGGGTCGACAGGTTTCGGTGCTTACCTGGTTCGTGTGCTTCTTCCCCGGCCTAGTCTCTACTTCTGTCGCTTTGGTCGACCCATGGTCGGCACCGAGGTGTTTCGGTGCTTACCTGGTTTCGTGCGCTTCTTACTTGGCCTGGTCTCTACTTCTGTCGTTTGGTGCGTTATTCTTTTATCTTCCTATAACAATAGCCCACACCCTCAAAATAGAAGGCAAAAAGTATGTTAAGGCTTCTATATTGAAAGTACTTGTCGCTTAGTGTGGATGATTATTTTTGTGGAATAGCCCTTTTTTTTATCGCTGTTGGTTGTCGTCCTTATGAGCTGGCTTTCCTAGCCCCATTCTCTTTTGTTGTAGTTGGCTGCAATCAATTTTCTTGGGTACTACTAACAGTTAGTTTTAAACGTTAGATTTTGGCATTGGATCCAACCTTTAGCTGAGCCAGTGGTATCATCCCCGTGCTTCTAACCTATTTGGCTTTTGCCAATGGATTTATACCCTAGAATTTACTCTTGGGTTTCTAACCAATTGAATTCCAATGATGGTGTTCAATAAGGAATTTTGGTGTTTGATGGGTATATAATATATATAGATGCACACGATGTATGTTCGAATGTGTTAAATATTGCTTTCTTAGGTCACTTTTAACGTCGTGATTTATCATCTTCGAATATTGGGTCTGTTTCGTCTTTATATTTTATAATATATATGTCCATTATATTTGGTTAAGTTGCAAATTGAGTTATTGAATCTTGAAAATGTTTCATTTTGGTCTGTAAATTTTTTGTTTTGATTCTAATAAGTTGGTGGTGGGTGATTGTACTATTGTTTTAATGTTGGTGTTGCATAGTAATTGGACTAACAAGTGATTATTTAAGGTAACATTGGTAATGAGTGATATGAAGTAGTAAAAGAAAGGGGGAGTGGGTCTAAATTTTCTGATTCAACAAAGTATTTTCGCTAAACTTTTTGTATCATGTAGTTACAAACTATTACTTGTTAGTCTACTACAAGAAAATCGGCCTTTAGAGATGAGGATTTACCGATGCCGAGAAAATTTATGTCATTAAATATAATGTTTTAGTGACGTTCTGAAAACATGTAGTTAATGTTCACTTTCAACTAGCGATGATCTTATAAACATGAATGTTGATAGTGCTGAAACTTTGACCTACGCACGTCTAGAAGCAGGTCGCTGAAAGTTGGATTCAACTTAGGGCACCAAACTCCCCTCTCTTTCACATCCCCAGCCCTTAACTGATTCCTCTCCCCTTCCATTCAATAAAACATCTCTAAAATTTAAGAAGATGTGGAATTAGAGACAATTTTTGCAACGAAACAAGACGTGTCGCTAAAACCTATAGCTGACTTTTGGCTTAATTTTGTAGTGGCTGAAATTCTAATTTCTTGTAATGGTTAAATTAGATGGTCACAACTGATATAAGTAGCAACATTGACAAAAATCTATTAAAATCAAAATTGAAATGCAATTCAAACTATTTCAAGTTCCAGGGCAGCCTCTAAATTTGGAACTCAACCAAATTATGGTTACTGTTTAAAATAATAAATTATGTTGTACTTTGTATCTGCCATTTATATACCAATAAATCATGAAAATAGATACATTCTACACGTTTTTCAAGGGTTTGGTTGGATGAGGTGACAGATATTTCATTAATTTGACAATTGGTTAATATAATAAAAATGAATATGCAAATATAATTAGGGCTAAAGTTATAGATGATAAATTAGGAAAAACAATTCATAAAATTGGGTAGAACATTTGAGTTGGATAGGTCAAGTTTAGCCTTAATTCTACCCAACTAATTTCTCAAATTATTTGTCTTAATTTACCAATCTAATCATATTTGTCCATTCGATGTAGTAATGTTCAAAAGGTTATCAAATCAATCAAATATATACTACCTCATCCAAATTTTAAAAAATAAAATATCATAATAACAAAGATAAAAAATAAACATAATTACTTTTTATAAAGTATGAAAACTATGTCGTAATCTAATATTAAAGTTAAGGATAATATTCCTTGCCATTATTAGAACTAGGTAGATATTTTTCCCTCTATTTTATGTATTAATTTTTATATTTGCTAGATGCTTTTGGATAGAAAAGCAGAGGTTTCTACTTGGAATATAATGTGTCACACATGCTTTTGATTAGATTTTTTTTTTAGTATATACTTTGATTAGATTGATTAGTTATTAAAAATAAAACAGATAAAAAAATATAGTATAAATATGGTTGATCTGGAATATTTAAAAATTATTTTTTGGTAGCCACGTGTATACATGGCAAGTAGCATCAACTACTCTTACTTTAGTTAGTTTAAACTATATATATATACATATACAACAAAATCCACAAACAATTGAGACTTATCAAAAAAATACATTTATTTTAAAAGGGGTTATTTTGATGTGGAAGATAAGAACCATTAACTTCAATAATATTCTTTGATGCGACCATGGAATTCTTTGGTGGACAATTTAAGAGATCAAAAAATCATTGTTTAATTTATATACATTAATATACTTAGAAATTATCAAAACTATATGGTTTATGGATGAATTAACTCACGCGAAAAAATCGGTCGCTTCATGTATGTTCCAGTTGCTACATGAATTGAAGTGGATCCTGGAGTCCTTTCTGACCCCTGTGAACATCTTTTCTTAATGTATTAAAGAGGACCACCCACCTATCAATGCAATAGCTTCAGAGCGGCTAAAAAAAAAAAAAGCTCTTAAAGCTTAGTAGCTGCTCGATCGAGAGGTCAAAGACAGAGACATAGTACCAGTTCCATCTCTAACCTTTGAGAAAATCGGGGTTCTTTCCACATAATAGCGTCAACCAATATTATTTGGTAAGACTTTCCGAAAGAAAGATTTATATGATGAAATTGGTATGCTAAATATATTAATTTAAAGCTACAATTTAGTCATTGTGAGTGATTAAATGAGTATCTTTCTATGTATTAGAGATGAACCAACTTGAGCCTAGTTGAACCGATAAAGACATGTATCACCAACTAAAAGATCATGTGTTTGAACCCTCCTACATGTTGTAAAGACGGATTTTATAAATTTCTTAAAATCAAAATTTATGAATATAAAATATTATAAAAAAAATTAAGACTTACAATTAATTGACAAATTATGTAGAGTGACAATTCTTTTGAGAACACCTTAAGAATATTTCTTCCCCAACTTTGTATGTATTTACTTGATCAAGTCCTCCCATTTGCAGTACTGTCCTCCTGCTAGTGCCCGGTAAAACCGATCTCTACAGTACACCGGCCTTCCATCGGCTGCCTCGGCCGCAGCGGCTGCAAGCTCGTCATCGGCCAAGACCTCGACCGGCAACCGAAGCAACTCCTCCTTTCTGCAAACAAACATACAAACTCATTGCTAAGTACAAAGTAGAGCACATGGAGAGAACCCCTCGATTCACAATCTCATTTAGTTACCTTAAGTTGTATTTTCTGTTGATATTAGGATCTTGATTAACGTTGGATGGTGAGCTTTGTCTTGTGGAGAATGTGGTTTGTAGAAAACCCTCCACTGGCGTAGAGAATATGAACAATAATACTGCTGAGACAAGAACAATCCCTGTTCCAACTAGAGTTTGTTTGAGCATTTTGATCACTGGTTTAACCTGTAAATTTTTTTAGTTGAATGAAAATTTCTTAATAGTATTTCATACTAAAATGAATTTTCTCTAAATTCTATTGTCTCGGTATTGGATCGTACCTTGTAAGATCCTAACAATCTATCACGAGCCAAGACCTTCAATGAAAATGAAATGGTTAGTAAATCTAATATTCTTAAAAATTCTCTCAAATATACAAACAAGGCATAAAAAATAGAATACTATTTAGAACGGAGAGGAGCAACAACTAGAACTCGAGATTGCCTCCTGCCATGTAACTACCTAAACTCAAAAGCTTAACGTGATAAGGTAAAAATAATTTTTAGGCTAAATATAAAGAATGAACATAATGTTATGACCATTTTCAAGGACATCTCAAAGTATTTTAATGAAAGTATGATGTATAATTAAAATATCTTTAGTGAATAAATACATCCAATGACCAAACGATGAACCTACATGAAATACTTAATGAATCCCAGCACGTCCACATGGAATAATAAATGAATAACTCCACCATATTTCTTGTCTCTTAATTATTTTGGACACAAATTATTCAACCATACCAACCATCTCATTCTTCAATCCCCAAATCATCACAGATTCAGCATTCCTTTCAAAAAAGAACTCAATTGAAATAAATTGATCCATTAACGAGAAAATTAGAAGTTCAAATCGAAATATACCATAGAGATCAATTTACATATTCAGCTATTATTAAAAAGGAAGAGAAAAAACAAAACCTCTGTCTAGCTCTGTAGTTAAAAGTGAGGAAGCAAGGGAAACAATGAGTTGGGGTGAGAGAATTTACCTCGGGTGGCTTGACCCACATTTGGCCATCATACCATCCACTCTCTTCGTAAGGTATGACTGCCGATAACAGTCTATCTCCCACATAACTCCATCCCTACAACCAACATGATCTGACGGTTAAACTACCGCAAAACTCAAAAGTTAAAAATTCCTAGGTTAAGGTATTAACACTCCCCTCATTCGAGGGTTTAACCAAGCACACCCCTATAAGCTTCAAACTCAAAACCTCTTGCTCTGATATCATGTCAAACTATCACTAATCTCAAAAGCTTAAATTGATAGATTATGACATATTCAATATGTGTTTGGCATGCAGTGCTTACGGAAACTAAAAGCGTTTCTTAAAAAGTTGTTAGTGTTTGGTTAAAATTTTAAAGAGTACTTTTAACCAATCAAAAACACTTTTAAAATCCTCGATAATCTGAAATAGTTTGAGAAATTATAAAAATAGATAAAAATCACCTTTTAGATGGAGTATTTAGTTAGTTTTCTTCCAAAAGTGCTAACAAAACTAAATACTTCACTTTAAAAACATTTTTTTTTCCAAAAGACATCCCAAAATCCTTAATCTTTTATACATATTCTTAACACTCCCCCACTTATGGCTTGGAAATGGAATGATATCACAAACGTTCAAACTCAAGATCTCATACTCAAAGATACTAACCTATCACTATATCCAAAAGTTAATTCGATACTTAATAGGTTATGATATATTTAATCTTTTATACGCATTCTCAACCTCCACTGCCACTTCAATTTTAATCCCTTTCACCTAAGCCAGAAGAGAACTATAATAATGGATATTGAAGAAACTTGCCAGATATATTCTCAAGACAATCAAAGATACGAGGAGAAGAGTTCCAATTCCAGCAGCAAGCACAAATCGAAGAGGTTCCTGAAAGAAACAAGGTTTCTTGATCAATTAAAAGCCTTTCATATTAGATTGGGGTTGTAAAGTAGGGTACCCTTGAAGGATTGAAGCTTGCGGCTGCAATGGGAACTCCTAGGAGTGTGAAACTCGCTAACCAAAGCCCTCCAAGGCGAAGGAAGAAAGGCCCTGTTCCCAGCTCCCCCCACGAGTACAGTGCCGAGTCTTTTAAAGATGAGTATTCGTTCACCTGCACTCCCACAAAGAAAATTGATAAATTTCACTCGTGACGTTTTTTAGTATAATAAATGTGAGGATGAGGTGCTGAACCTCCGACTCTTTTAAAGAATCAACAAGATGTCTTAATCGCTCATGTTGGCACATTTATGTGACATTTTTTGTGCGAATACATGATTTAAATAATGTTATTTTGGTAAAATTTTGAACTCTACTACATTTAAAAATTATGCTATTTATGTAATCGCCTCAATAAAATATTCCTTCTAGGGTTGTCATTTTTTCCTTTTTTCTTTTTATAACTGAGAGTCAGAACTTTACTTCCCTATACCCAAAATTACCCGCGCCCGCTTCATCATGGGTTATCATTTTCACAATTACAACCTATTTAAAAATCTATATATTTGAATACTTTTTTTCTCATGCATTTGTTATACCAACCATGTGGTTGAGAAACCTCATTTTATTTCTAGTTTTTTTGTTTTTTTTTTGTTCTTTTTGGTTTTTGACTTTTATAAACACTTTTTGAGATATAAGCCCAACTAAAGGTAAAATATTTGTATATCTGCATTTTGATACCCAAAAAAAATTAATAAGCATGATATTTTTTTAAAAAATTAGTTAGCCCCCTCGTTATTGCCTTTGTTAATGTTCATTGGTATATTTTTATTTTATGTTAGGACATGATTGGTGACTATCCTAAATATTAATAAACTATAGTTAAATTAATCAATTAACTGACTAGTGTTCTATGCTGTAGTTGTAATATTTTATTTCAATTACTTAAATTCACAGCCACTCCAAAAACAAAACAAAAAAGAGGCGAAAACTAACCTTTTTACTTTTTAGTTTCACGATTGTAAAATAATTAAAACAATGAAAAATATTGAATTTCATGCATGCTTTTTCTAAAAATAAAACTATTATCAAGCTCTAAAATATTGTTAGTTACAAAAATTGTGCTTCCATGTCTCTAAACCATTGGCTTTAAGCACAGCAACTCAATCAATAGTTGTTCTACTTTTCAAGTTTTCATTTCTCACTCTTACTTCTAACATTTAAATTTTTTAAAAAATAATCTGACAATCTTTATCCCAACATGAAACAGAAGAAACCTATCATCAGTCCAAAATTTGCAAAAGAAATTTTCAAAATGATGATGAATTCATCCATACCGGGCGTTGTTCAAACGGAACTTCAATTTCCAAGCCAGGGTCCCAGCTCCGCCCAGGAAATCTGCCGCCGCCGCCGTCTCTCTGATCATCCTTCAACGCCTTGGCCGAAACCCCTGGACTGAGCCTCCGATTTCCCCGCAGTCGAATCACCCACGACGAACCATACCCAAACCCACCCCTCACATCTCTCCCGCTCCGAATCAGACAGCCGCAGCCGCTGCAGTACAGATTCAGCCTTAGCATCTACTCCTCTTCTGGCTTCTCCGATTGCAGCGCCCGGCCGAGCCCCGACTGCTTCCGGAGGAGAAGAAAAATGGCAGCGGAATCGGAAGTGTGGCCCATTGGAGTTTAGGATTGAGGAAAAAGATTTGTCGCTCAATGCGTGGATTTTTGTGAGCCTTTCGTGGGATTATCCCAATTTTTTTGTGGCTGCAAAATTAGGACTTCGCCGGTTTGTTTGTTCAACGCGTGGCTGCGTGCGTTCTTCTGAGGCTTGGCGCGAGAAAATGGCTTTGGACCTCTCGACTCCATGAGCCCATTGGATGGCGTTAGAGTTTGAAACTTTTTTCTTTTTAAATTTGTTTACCATAAGATTTTCCTAATGGATAAAATACTAATGTTCTTTCTTGAGATTCAAGAGTCAATTATCTATCCTCATAATCGCTGTATTAAAATAAATTATATGAGATGATAGCTTATGATGGAAATAATACTTCAAATTATATTATGCATTTTTCACGTGATATGTGAGATGTTCATTTGGCATATTAGAGATAAACAATTGGAAGAAAGACATGTTTTTACTCAAAGTGATTTTAGAATGACATTTAAAAAATATACTTGTTTTATAAGTACTTTTGAAGAGAACGTTTCTCCTACCCGTACTTTTACAGATTCTTTGGTACTTCTAGAATTGTCAATATCATTTTTTTTCTTAATTAACCAAGTACTGAAAATTGTTTAAAAGTACTTAGACATGGGGTTGTTCCTACCCCTGTCATGTCACACATTTGTTTGGAACGACATAAGTTAATTAACCATTTGAAGACATGTTGTTGCAGGTACTAAAAAGACACGTGTTTTTGCTTAATCATGAAAAGTATTTTAGAAGGTATCTCGGGTGTAAGTTTGACAATGTTAGATTTAGAGGTTTAAGTAGAGGTCTAAAAAGCATAGCGAATGAGCGAGTTTGTAAGAAGTAGGTTGGGAGTACTCATAAGTTTGCGTGATAAACTCCAAACAACAAGTTCATATGCAAACAATCTTAAGCCAAATCCTTCTCCCAAGCTTATTGGGTGGAGTTTTTTTTTTTATTTTTCCCTTTTATTTTTCTTCTTTTTCTTTTCCCATACCAAGCTTGTACTAGCTCAAAGAATTACTGGTTTCAAGGCTTGATAAGTTTGCATAAGCCCAATATGAATAGTTGATGCTCAAGATAAGATTGGGCCCATATGTATCTTAGATCATGTCAAAGTTTAAACTTTGAGGTCCGGATACGAGGATCTTATCAAGAAAATATCAATTTCGATAGATATTTCTAAAAAAGATATTTAAATTAACGAATAAGCGTTTCATCATTTTAAATAAGTTAAAAAATTATTATTATGCCCGCATTAGTGATATTTTGTTGTTTTTTTTTTATATTTGTCGATTCTTTTATAATACTATACAAATGTCATTTGCCTCTTATGTCGATGTTGAATTCATAGACATGAAGATGCTGACACATCAATAGAAATATGATACACTGGTTGCATAAGTCATGAGTCTTCCACAATGTGTTTAAAGTTAAGGAATTGCTAAATTAGTGATTGATCGAAATCACTAAAATGGATTTGAATTTTTCCAAAATAAGTTATACACGGTTGTCAAACATCACTATTTTAAGGTTGAAATGAATAAAATAAAATTTAAAGATATAGATCTAGAATCTTGTGAAAACTTTAGTGATACTGTATTGTGTTATGGATGAGAAAATCATATTTTCTACCATTGGAATTTCACCTAAATTTAAAAGAGAAGCTATCGTAATGACTTTAGATTTTCCCTAAATTTAGGAGAATATGTCTATATTCAAAAGGAGAAGATATTGTGTTACGCTTCAGCTTAATAGCTAGAGGGTGAGTGTAAGTGCACATCACAAGTAATAATCTGGAAATATTCCAAGTTCGTCTCCACAGCAACTAGTTTTCTTTTAAAATTGATTTGTAAATTGCTTGAGTGAGCAATTGGGCTTGGGATAAAAATTGGTGAAATTGTTGGGAATACGAATTAAAAACACAAAGATTAAAAAGTCAATCCCTCTACCAAGATTTAGTTCTAAAAGATGAATTACACCTATCAAATGTGTCCGTAATGAAACTCAATTTATGTAAACTAGTTCAACTCATATTTCATACCACTTTTGGTTTGTTTAGAAGCTTAGGTTAATGTTTACATATGTCTATGCAACTCTAGAATCCTAAATAAATCAAGTTCCAACTTACGTTTAACAGGTAAGAGAGTCTATGTCTAAGATCTTGTTTTAGTTCTTACTTCTAAGTAACTTCCTGTTTTACCTTGATGAGATCCATTTGACTCTAACCTTTTCAGAATTAAATTCAAACTAATGTGATTTAAACAAGTGACCAACAAGAAATCAACTGGATGAATTAGATCAATCAAGATAAGCAAAAGATAGCGTAATACGTCGTGTTCATTGATAGATGTAATTTAAAATATATGAACCAAACCATTCGTAGGAGGGTTGAAGAAATAATTTAGCTACTCTTGGAAAGTGCAAAATTAGAACAAATAGAATTGAAATAAAATAAACAAAGGATAAACAAGAACATAACTGAAATGCTAAAATAAAAACTCAAAAACAAAAGTTGATAACAATTGGAAAGGAAGAACTAAAACATAGAAAGAATATGAGATGCCTTGAAGTGATGTTTGGGAGCTCCTTTTATAGACCATGGAGGCAACAAGATATTGAGAAATGCATCGGAGGTTGGAATCAAATGAGGTTGTAGAGATTTTATGAACTAATAACAAATCATGGACTAATTACTTGGTCAAAAGTTGTTATTCTCGTTTTGATAATCTAAAGTGGCTGAAGCATTGTGAAGTTGGAATTTCAAAATAACTTAGATGGCTCATTCCTCTAATAAGCTAGAATTTCTGGTCTTGCGATGTGTCTGACGCATTGTGATAATAAATCTTCACTTTTCCTTACAAAATAAGCATATTTATCCAAATTAGTCTTCATCTGCCTATAACTGAATTCCAAAGTCTCTAACCACAAATTATGCACATTTTTCCAAAATTATATGCATGAACATACATTTCTCATCCAAAATAACCATCAACTAAGCATGTAAACCTACATTTTTTAGCCTTTAATCAAGTCTTATCATAGTGCCTCAGGATTCTCCCTAGATTCAGATAAAATGTACTAGTAAGGTAAGTCCCTACTATTTGCTACGCCAAAACCCCTACTCAACTACTCTGATTCTGACTTAAGCATCGGAACCTGTGTGGCAAGATCCACATCGGTCTTTAGTGCTCTTCTGTTTTGTAGGTCTCATCTACCCCTTTATTCTAGAATATTTGTGTGAATTTGGTGAAATCTCATGAGCTTAAATTTCTGCATCAACGTATGATGGGTTCCAAATTTGTGTATTACTTTACTCCACTCTTTTTGCAGTGAACATCATTGTCTCTTAGGGAAAAAATCGTGTTCAAGCTTGAGTTGTTAAAAGTTTTTTTTGGTACAATTTGTGTTTGTTGTTTTTTTCCCTCTTTTTGAAACATATGTTTCTTATCTTCAGAAACTAATATGGTTTTTTCTATTCTTAAATAATTTTGATAAAAGTATTGTTTTAATTTTTTACTAATAAAATGAATAATAAAAAAAATGACAATGACAATCAAAATATATATATATAAATATATATATAATATTTTTTTAGTACATCATGTGGAGGTGAAGATTTGAACTCACGACCTTCTAGTTTGGCATAGATATCTAACTATGCTCAAATTCGCTATATGTTACTAAGTTAAGTGATGGTTATAACTCTAGTTAATCAATATCTATGTTAATCATCAATTTTACATAGATGAATGACTATCACAAAAAATAAATTTTACTTTTATTACTATTATTTATTATTTAAGTTAATAAATGATTTACCAAAGTAAACATAACTCAGTGGTAATTGACATATATCTCCAACCAAAAAGATTGTGAATTCGATCCTACACCCACATGTTGTATTAAAAAAAATACATATTTGCAGTCGCCTATTAAATTTTTTCTTTTAAAAAAAAATTTGACATTTATCTACTTAGTTAACCTAAATATTTTCGTGGTGGAATTGAGTTGGATCCCTTATCTAGTTTTAAGTAAGGTTATTTGAGTCCAAAAACTTTATAATTTAAACATTAAAAAATAGTCAAATCGAGCATAGCTCAACCGTAATTGACATATATCTTCAACCATAAAAATTGTGAGTTCGATCCCCCAACTCTATATGTTGTACTAAAAAAAATAGAAATAAATAAGGTTAAATAACAAGGTTAGATATGGACTCTCGTGTCTCACATATATGTTTCCTTTTTAGGATGTGGTTCAGGTTAGCTTCTCTCACATATTTTTTAACTTTAAAAAATATCTAATAGATTTCTAAATTTTTTATTTTGTACGGTTTGAAAGGTTATTACACAGAATTTTCAAAATTCATGAAATTTTTTTTAGATAAAAAATTCATAAATTTAATAGACACAAAATTAAATTTTGTATCTAGTATAACTCTAAACTTTCAATTTTGTATCAACTACATCCATGAATTCTTTAGAATGTCTAATAGGCAATGGATCAATCACACACTTAATTGAAGCCAAAGTTTCAAATGTCAATACCGATGGAAATATCGATAAAATATCGATGTCGACTGATATTTATAAAAAAAAAATTCATAACAAATATTTAAATTAACAAATAAACATTCTATCATTTTTAAAATAAGTTAAAAATTATCAATACTAATTTTATATTCACGCTAGTGATCATATTTTATTTATATTTTGTCCATTTTCTTGCTACACTATAAAATTGTCGATTTACCACGTATCAGTATCGAAGCTATGAACATATACAAATGTCGATAGGTAAACAAAAATCTAATTAAGGACAAATCTACCTTCATACCTCCCAAGTATCTCCACGATGATATGATATTGTCCGTTTCTGGCATAACCATCACGACTTTATTTTTGGAATTCAATCAAAATATCTCATACTAATAGAGATAATTGTCTTCACCTATGTACGATTGATCAGTCTTTTCCTTAACCAACTTGTGTCCCGCTCCTCACAACCGAGTGAATTTAATAGTTAGATTTAAGTAAATGAATAAAATATATAGATAGGCGTGTGGGCGTGGGTGAAATTTGAGGAGAATGAGTATAGAATTTGGAGAACAAAAAGTTGTGATTGGGAATACAAATGTGATGGAGTGTGTAAAGTAAACAAATGATTTATATTCTCCAAATACTTAAATTCTTTTTAAAGAATTTTTTAACGGCAAACCCGATGGGCCCACCGCCCCATACGGCTGCTCCTCCCTCCGCCGGCAACGCGTGCTCCCCGTGGCCATCTCTCTCCAATGACAGATTCCTCCCTCTCCTTTTCCCTTACCCTACACCTATCAACCACACATTTTTTTTTCTTTTCTTCTATTTCTTATTCTCACTATTATTATTATTATGGGAGAATGCATGTGATGCTTATAATTACATCCACACACACTCCATTTCATTGAGTTCCTAATTACAATTATTTGCTTTATTATATTACATTAAATTAAGGGTGGGATATAGTTTGATTATTGGGTTCTGAGTTTAGTATCTATTTGGTACCTGAAGTTTTGAAAAGTACAATTTTAGTCTTTGAGGTTTGGAAAATGGTTCTAGTTGATGTCTAGAGTCATTGAATCGTTAGTTGACTGATGGAAAGAATGATATGGCAGTTACTTGTTGATTAGCTTGTTAACTTGGTAAATTATATTAATATTATATTATTTTCGTGACTAAGCCATATAACTTGGTTTCTTCTTCTTCTCCCATATTTTTTATTTCTTCTTCTTCAGATATTATTTAGAACTATTTTTAAAACTTTAGGTATTAAAAGTGTACATTTTGGAATTTTAGAGATAAAATTGATACTAAGCTCAAACAACTTCTTTCTTCTCTCTTATTCTTCCTTTCTTCTTCTCCAAGGGTCATTTAGTACCTTTTTTCTAACCCTCAAGGAATAAGTGTACCGTTTGAAACTTTAAATTCGAAATAGACACTAAGCTCAAACATCAGGTACAAAAAATATATTTTGCCTATAAATTAATTAGAAGGTTAGTCTCAATTTTCTAAAAATGTCTAATCAGAGACTTATTAAACACTTTTACAATTCATGGACCTGTTAGACACGAAAATGAAATGTCAAACACTATATTAGATACAAAATTAAAAGTTCAACAAGCGACCTGCTAGAGACTTTTTAGAGTTCAAAGATCTATTTAACATAAACTTGTAATTTAATTATTATTTTGTTGTGGTTTAAATGTCATTTTAGTCCCTTAGCTTTTAGCATTTTTCCATTTTTGTTCTTGAAGTTTTGAAATTTAAATACTACTTTTCTTAATTTTTAAAATTTGGCTTCAATTTTGAAAATAGTTTCAAAAATCATATGAAGGATAAAAGAAATACATGTATAAAAGTAATCTTTTACAAGTTCAATTTTCAAATGCATAGAACCAAAAATAAAATAGTTATGAAACGAAGCTTAAATAACTCTAATAGATATTTTGAAAGTTCAATAATTAAAATAGTTGTTTGTTTTCAAAGTAAGAACACGTTTAAATAGAATAAATTAGGTTAAAATACAATTTCGGCCCTATAGTACTTTCAAAATATTTATTTTAGTGCTTGTACTTTCAATCAACTTTGATTTATTGTAGTCTTTTGTACTTCTAAAACATTTGTTTTGGTCACCGTACTTTTAAAATTTAACCATTTTTATCTACTTTTAGTTACAACTCAAAACATATAATATAGTGTTAAAATTGTGATAGAGAAAATAAGATTAAAAAAATAAAATTAATGATCAAAATGATCCTTTTTAAAAATACATGGACTGAAACAAACATTTTGAAAGCACGTGAATTAAAATACACCAAATTTGAAAGCACCGTTGAACTATACACGTCCGTGAATCCTTATTATCCGTCATACCCCATTATTTATTTATTTATTTTCTTTTTAAATGTGGTTTTGGTTTTGGAAAATCCAACTCCATATTCCCCGGCCCCACCCCAACAAACAAGGATCTGATTTGTAAGTGCACCCGTGGGTCCCACTTATCCTGACACCACTTTGATTCTTATGGAAATTATTTTCCTTTCTATCTCCAGGCTCTAATCCCCCAACACCACACACCCACATCTCACCTCCACTTTTTCATATTTTTTTCAAAATTAATTTCTTTAACCAAATAAAAACAAGCTTTTTTTTTCATCAAAATTTTTAAATATTATATTTTAATCCTAATTCCTAAACCTTATATTAAGAAAGATTATGTCTTTTTTTTTTGTTGGGAGCATAGTGGAAAAGGATGAAGGCAAAAATTTTTGCTCGGTTCTTGTTTACCCTTAATCTATAATTAATCATTTAACCTAACTTGAACATGTTTGAAAATTCAATACCTCATTTACAATATTTAACTCAATTAATAATGGTCTGATTTGAGAATAAAAACTTTTTAATCGAAGAATTTTCTTCTCTATTAACTAGAAATAATGACAATTAAGGGTGTCCAGGAAGATCAAGACAAAATAGAGTGGAGAGAGATAAGCTATCATACAATTTCCATTTTTATAAGCCAGCGTACCTCTGGTCTTAGAGATCAAATTCTTCGTGAAAAATAATTCTTTCACTTATTATTATTATTTAAAAATAATTCATTGATTAAATAAATTTTTTGGAAGAAAATTTTAATTAAATGTTTAATCGATTAATCTTAAATTTTGCTTGTTAAATTATCTTCGTTTAAATGGAAAAAAAATTAAATACTTAGGGTTATATATATGAATGGGGTCGGGCCGGAAAGGAGACAGACATCCCCACCCCTAAGTAGTGCAGGACTTCTTTCTCGTAGAGAAAATAAACATCTTAATGACAATAATTTGGTCCAAATTTTAAAATTTTAATTCGGTGTTATATTATCAATTAGGAAAGTTTTGGAACGTAAAAAAGGAAATGGAAGAAAAAGAAGACGAAAATACAAAATCAGGTTTTTTTTTTTTTTTTTAGATCGGAGAAGTAGTTAAAATGTGGTTGGTTAGATTTCTTTTTTATTATTATTATTATTTGTTTTTGTTTTTGTTTTCTGAGCTCTTGAGGTAATCCAAGAGGTACACAAATTCATCATCCATTTGTCGGCGCACCACCTGTATTCCACTTCCCATCTCTTCCTAATTTTCCTATTTTCCTATTTTTCCTACTTTCTTTTTAGCCAAACATTCCTTTTTAATATCCCACGCATTCTCCATATCATTCTTTTATTCATTCTTGCTACTTATATTTTATCTTATATCTACTTTGTTAGAAGTGAAAGTATCCAACTAAATAATGCATGAAATGAAGTCAAAAGAAACGACAAGTCGTCCAAATCACATCGTCATTCGATCATGATCGGACTTCCTGACTCTACTAGACCTAAACATTTTTTGCACATTGAATCGATCCACTCAAATCAATATGAGGAAACTTCCTCTATAAATAAGAGGTAAACTCTACTATTTGCTGCTCTCAATGGAATCTTTTGCTAACTTAGATCGAACGTGTAGCTCAACACTGATGTATGTATAGGTGTTTGTCGAAACGTTCAATGTTGGGGTCTGGATATAAATCTTGTATCATCGTAGTTATCATATAACTTCCGTATATTACTTTTTTTTGTTATTCAATATTATTCTTATATAACATGTCAATTTTTTTAGTTATTTTTAAGTTAAATATACTTTCTCTTTTATTTGTAATGATTCAATCTTTTACTTTAATACCCGTAACATTAGGTATTTTTTTTCTATTAAAAAAACAATAACTTTTACACACACAATAATAATAATAATAATAATAAAGAGTAAATAGATTTTGCAAAATTCAAAATCAAACGGGAGATAATTGTTTTAGTCTATTCATATAACTTGGTTTTTTTTTATTTTTTATTTTTTCCTTCCTCTAACTAGATTTGTAATGCCATTGACTGATTAATTATTATATTTTTAAAATATAGAAGCTAAGGATGAGTTTATGACAATTTTTAAGACAGTAAAGTGTTTATAATTTATTAAAATCATTTTTCTAATTAGGTAATAAAAAATGATTTAAAAAATTTTAAAGTTTGTTAAAGGATCCCACGTTGAAAATGACAGACCTAATAAAGATTTATTAAGCATGTTACTTGTCAATTGATTTTTAATGTAATCTCATGAATATTGATATGGTATGAACCAAAAACCTATTAATAGAAAAAAATACGTAGGTTCAATTTCTAGCTAATCCTACATTGAAAAAAAAGGGACCTTACGATAGACTTTCGTCGCCAAAAGTGGTGTTATCGGCGACGAAACCAATTTTCGTTGTCGAAAGTACCCTTCGACGACGAACTTTGACGTCGTTGCCAAATCTTTCATCGTTAGTAAGACATGGACTACTCCTCTCATTGTCAATTTATTTTGAGACAGAATTCATGAATATTAATACTACTCTCATTCTAGCCATTTAAAATAATGGTCAAATCATCCTGACATCTATATTGTCTTAGGATTAAATAATATAGGAAAATATTTGCCTAAAAAAATTCATTACTATCTTTTTTTCTTGTGAATTTTTTACTTTTTATTTTAAAGGTAAAAGATTATTTGATGAAGGTTTCTAGCACTAGAGATTAATTTTAATTTTGATGAAAAACTTAACATAAATATAAAAATTAATGGTAAATTTGAGTATAATTTAATATATAAGACACCTATTATATTTTTCAAGGTTGAAAGTTGGATTTCATAGACTTATGTGTTTTTTAATTTCAAAATTATATATATAATTAACGAGTCTTTCAAGCATATATCTCATTGGTGTTGAATCATCAAAATCAATACCTTTAACTAATTAACAAAGACTATAAGTGATGAGATTTAACCAAATTACGTACTAAAATAAAATATTTTAACATGACTCAATTGGTCAATGTACTAATAAGATACTAATTCAAAAATTTCACCTCTTATTAAACCTTTTAAAAAGAAACTACACATAAACTAAATTGAAAATTTGTAAAGCATAGGAATCAGACCAAAACATACTTATAATTCCACCATTTTAAACCCTCATTTAAATTTCAAAAACATTAAAAGAAAAAATAACATATAAACAAGAACTTAATAATTAAATATGGGATCGTTTAGTAACAATCTTACTTCTTGTTTTCTGTTTCTCGTTTCTCGTTTCTCATTCCATTTTTTTGGAAATAGAAGCATTCGACAACTGTTCCTTTTTCTCGTCCCTTGTTTTTTAAGAAATGTTTCCATAATCGTGTAGAATTATAGAAACGTTTTTTGCTTCAAATTCCTATTGTTTTCCAAAACATGGACAAAAGCATAATTTTATCATTTTTATTTTAAAATGAATAATATATATAAAAAAATAAATATAACATAAAAATTTAAAATATTTAATTTGAAAAATAAAATTTCACGTAAAGGTTTTACTTTTTCTAATCTAAAATTAGAGAGAACAAAAAACAAGAAAGGATCATTTACCAAACACGTTTTCCATTTCTTTTTTCAATAGAAAAGAAACAACAAGAAAAAAGAAACAATCACAAATCGTAGTTTCGTTTTTTCTGGATTGAAAAAGAGGAAATGAATAAAATTAAACCATAAACAAAAAAACACGAACATCACCAAACTGGAAAAAAAAACATATTTTTGCTATTCCCAAAATTTCTATACAATTCCAAGAATATTTCCCAAAAACTAAAAACAGTGTTCATATTTTTTAATAAAATTAGAAACGAAAAACAAGAAACCGAAACATTACCAAACGAACCGTAAATATGCAACAGCGTCGCTAGGCATGTGATTCATCCCAGATATAAATTAAGGTAGAGTAATCAATCAAGTGTTTTAGCTTTAGAAATATAGGAATAAAAAATTAAGTGGAGATTAATTAAAAGAAATTGAAATTAAATAATATTATAGTTGAGCTAATAGTGGGAGTGTGTGGGTGTCATAAACTTTGACAGAAATAGTTTTAAGATTGGGTTTGCCAATGCCTCTCTGGGGAATTTGTTTGGCGTGCCCCGTTCTTCACATTTCCCAAATCTTAAATTACTCAAAAAAATAAAATAAATTATAAAAATTATATATATTATATATATATATATATATATATATATATATATATATTGGATCATCTGGTGAGATTTGAGGAGGCTATGTCTTTATCTCTCTACTGGACCTGATTCTTCTTCAACTTTTAATTCTCTCTCCTCCAGGTTTCTCTCTCTCTCTACTTTTTTTTCTTGCTGATTTTCCCGGAAAATTTTTTGGTCTAAGTCGTGTTTGGAAGCTGAGAAAGTTTTCTTTTTTCTTTTTCACTTCCCTGTCTGTAATTCTGGATAAATACAAATTTCACTACTTTTCTTCGAAGTATTTTTATATTATATGTGAGCCTGCTTTGGATTATGGTAATAATAATTTCCCTTTTTGTACTATATTTATAGACGCATATTTATTTTAGGTTTTTGTAAAATGTTTCATACTTGGTCTTTTACGTTTTAATATTTTTTTAATTACTGTATAAATGAGTCCGCAGAAATGTAGAGAAAAAATAAATCACCTAAAAAGAAAAAGTTAAAATTTATAGTAATTTTTTAGAAGTTTGGATAAAGAATTAATAATTTTCTTCTTCTTTTAACGTGGAAATTTGAACCTATTAACTTTTAGTTGATTATATTTTACGCTTAATTAAAAAATAATAATAATAAATAATAAATATCTAAAACTAAAACAGACCTATATATGTATATTTCTTTTCTTTTATTATTGCGAACACTATTATTTGAGGAGATATTTTTGTACGAGAAAATTGTTTTACGTTGTGGACCAAAAAGACCGAAGCGATAAGGAAAGAGAAAAAAAGAAAAAAGAAAAAAAAGAAGGAAGCTGACAAAATACACAAAAAGCAGCCCCATCCCCACATGACATCAGAATAATTATATGGGTTTTGGAAAATAATAATAATAATAATAATTTACTCTTGGAATTTTAAAACGACTAAACAGTCGTTTTGATTTCTATATTTCAACTATTATTTATTTTAATTAATATATTTTTATTTATATTTTAAAAAGTAATTATTTTAGTTTTTTTATTTTTATTTTTATCGAAATTTCAACCTGACATCACTTATTGAGTTTTGGAAATATAGGAATAAATTTCTATTAAAAATTTTTCATTTATATAAAATATGTGTTAAAATTTTATAAATAGAAATTAAAATAGTCCATTTTTAAAGGTAAAAAGAATTAAAGATAGGGACTAAAATAAATATTTTGGGTATAGAAATCAAAATAGTATTTAAGGTGATATTTATTAGCGATGAATGAATCGAGATCGAAATATTATCTGTTTGCGATGTTTATCAGAAATTTTGTGAAATTGGTATCGGAACGAATGAATGGGAATAAAATGAATGGTAATAATATTCCTTCTTTAATACTCAGAGTTCTGTTCCAACCCAATCCACAGTCGTTTTGAATCCTTTCATTTCCCTTTTCTTTTTCCCTCTTTTGGTGGGTTCTTAGGGAAGATCAAGATCTACATTTCCCCTGATCCATCTGCGAGAAACCCCCAACCTTCTCGGGAAAAAAAACAGGTACAAAAAATTTTCTCAGCATTCAAAATCTCCCCTCGCTCTCTCTCTCTCTCTCTCTGCCACCACAATAGATCTGAATGGAAAAGCTGGTGGAAGAATCTTACAACAAGGAAAATATGAAGATCGCCATGTTAAACCACGAACACACCTTTCGACACCAAGTACGGTCGTTAAAATCCCAACTTCTCAAGAATTTTCTCTTCTGGGTTTCTCAAGAATGACCCCGATTTCTTGTTTTCCAGGTCTATGAACTCCACCGGCTGTACAGAATTCAGAAGCTGTTGATGAGCAACATTTCGCAGCAAAACAGAGCGAAAACAGAGGAAGAAGAAGAAGAAGCAGAAGAAGAAGAAACTGATGTTATTGAGGAAAGTGAGATTGAATTGACTTTGGGGCCTTCTTCTCAAATCAGAGGGAGGAGGAGGAGGAACAAAAAACTGGGTTCTGATTCTGCTGCCACTAGCTTCTCTTCTTCTTCTTCTTCCACCACTGGATCTGCTCAAATAGTGTCCAGAAACTCAAATTGTTACAGAAATGTGCAGTTTCTTGGTGGGTTTCTTGAGGCCAATAGTACTAGTCGTGTTCAGGTTGATGATGAGATTAGGCTAACTCAGCACCATCCTTGGCTTTATCAAGTTGTAAGCCTTAATCTTACTTGATTTTGTGTCTTTTTTTCCATTTGGGTTCTCTGTTTTTAGCTTAGTTTTTTCCCTTGTCAATGGGGGCTGATTTGAGAGTCTTCTTCTTCTTCTTCTTCTTCTTCTGTGTACAAGTTTATAATTATAACCAAGTTAATATATTACTTTTGTCACTAGGCTCTTGTCTTTTCTTTTACTTGGTAATGGCAATGCTGTTGCTGTTTGGCAGTTCCAATCTGGGACTGTTTCTCTAGTTATCTCGAACCTCGTGTCGCGTTTTCATTGGTTCTTAGTAGAATCGTCGTTTTAGAATGATGATTCTACTAAAAAAACATCAACTTTTACAAGTCATTCAATCATGGTACTCGGAAACAAACATGAAAAGATCCTATTTTGAAATGTTCTCTTTGGTTGAGCCCAAAACTTGTATGATTCATAAGCAACTGCAGCTGCTCATTTAAGGCCCAAATTTTGGCCAAATGAAGGGGGGTATTATTCAGTGGGTGTCTGCCACTGCAACAACAGAAGATTCCCATTTGAAGAAACAAATTTTTTAAAAAAAGGCTTCAATTAAGGTATAACATATGGTACCAAACTCAAAAGGAAAAGAAAAAAAAAAAAGAACAGTTCATTTTGAAACATATTCTTTTAGGCAGCAATGGCATGAAGATTTACCTCAGAAAACCGACCAAAATGTGCTCTTTCTGCTGCTCTGTCTCTGTTGGGCATTGAGTTGGCTATTCTCTTTGCTTTTTTGGTCCAAAAGCTTTGTGTTTTTTTATATTTTGGAAAGAGAGATTCAATAATAATTCAGATTGAGACCCCACTTGTGACTGTTCTTCTTCAGAATTCAAGTCCTTCCCTCCCTCTCCTTGAGTTTTATTCTTTCTGGGTTCTGATCTCTCAAAATGAATATGCTTTTATCATTATTACAAACACTGAGAAATGTCAATATTATTTACAACATAAGAGAGATTACAAAAGGGACCAAATGGCAGAGATTTTTTTAAGGTTTCAAATCCTTGAAAGCAAAACAAAGAAACAAAACAAAGAAACAAAACAAAAACCAGACTCTTCACAAAAGCTGTGTAGAGAGGTTTTGAAAGCTGCCTGGCCTCTCAGGATATTGAATGTCGCCGGTCCTTGGCAGGCCTTACTCGGCCTTTCGAGTTGGACGGGACTCCATCGGTGCGGACGAAGGGATAGAGCCGACCGAGCTTTTTTGACACCGAGTTTATGAATGACTTCTTGGGCAGTGGAGGCTTCTCAGCTGAAGCAGCAGAAGCAGGCTGCAACAGCTGAGTGTTTGGTTGTGGACTCCTTATGGATGGCTTCTCAAATTCTCTCATTTTGATCTTCATTTTCACCAGCTCCAGTTTTAGATCCTCATTCTCTCTTCTCAAAATGGAGAGCTCATCTGAAACTGGGTGTGCAGCAACTGCTGCTACATCAGTGGAATATATGCTCATTTTAGCAGGAACTGTAGGCAACTCGACTCCGGTCGCACCGCCATTCATCACGTCTCGTAGCCGTTGCTGCTCGTAGTAAAGCACCTGCACCACCGTCTGAACGGGAAGCCGATCGTTTTGGGCGGCGTGAGCGCAGGCCTCTCTAGATAGCTTTTGGCAGTCCATTAAACTGCACACTTTCTTCCTTTCCATATCACTCAATGAAGGATGAGCCTGCCAAATTTTCCATGTATAATTTACTCAGTTAAAGCTATCTTCAATTTTGGAGTTTTAAATGAGAACTTTAGACTCAACAGATAATTCCTTTCACCTTTAAGTAGATATCTATGGCCCTGTACATCCCATCTTCTGTAACTCTTGCTTGTTCAGGGATAAGTTCAGCAAGATTAATGAATTTCGAGATGGATAAGTTGCGGTCCGAGGCAATTTCAGCGAGATAATTCTCCATTAGTTTTCCCACTTTTTCCAGGTCGCCTGATGAAGGGGAGACATGTTCCTCATTCCCGTTGTACCTGAATTGGTTCCCTTCAACTTCGAATTCAAGATAATTCATCATGATCCGCTGCACGGCCTCGACGTCGAACAATGTGTCTCCAGTAAAGGCATATGAAGGGATCAAAAGGTCATCCAAAACAGCCTGCCCCAGTTGTACAGCCATTCTCTTCTCCAAATCTAACCGACAAGCGACCGTCGTCTCGAGATATATAGCTGCACGCAGGAGCATCGAAAGAAAGCTAACCGACAACGTGTTCCTCTCCCTCGGCAGAAGGCTCACTATAGTCTCCAGTACAACTCTCTTCTCATGCTCTTGTTGTGGCTCAATTCTCTTCCTCCCCTTCCCAAACACCTCCTGATGCAACAACGTTTGTTTATACAAGAACAACAAAAAGTAAGGAAATCAAAACATTCTTATACTAATCGAGTCGTTTTCGGATCGAGATCTCACCAAACCACGAAGCGATTTCTGCGCATAGAGCATGAGAACGGGACCGAGAGCATAATGTTTGTAGCCTCTGGACATCATAGCAACAAGAACTCTTTGGAAGATGTCAATTCTGAGAACAGTCAAGTCCTCAGCCCACCAATCAACAAGAGGCCTTGGGTGAGTAGTAGTAGTAGGAAGGGAAGAAACAAAGCCCTTAGGAAGGGCACCCTCAGAATTTCTGCCCCCTCCTAACATACTAAAATGGCTGTCTTTGCAAGCCACAAAGGCAATAGAATCAATGCAGCGGCTCACCAATTTGACCTTCTCTGCAGTTGGAAGAAGGCTTTGAGACATATGCAGAACAGACACTGCCCCTCCAAGGCTTTTGAGTGCAACTTCATTGATGTAAGCCTCAGTTCTCCCCACCAGGTTTCCCACGGCGTATTCCTCCGTCATCTCGAGATACTCCGCTGCACACCGGAGCATCGCAATGTTCTCGGTGCCAATCTCGAAGTTTATCCCATAGCAAAACATGGCAGCTAGCTCGAAAGCCTCCGCTCCCCCGGGACAATCCGGGAGCTCGACGGTTGCGAGATCAGCATCACTTGATTCTGAGACAAGTTTCCTTATGTGACCACATTTTGAAACGAGTGGGAACTGCAAAAGAAAACAACAGAATCATTCAAAAAACCAACTTCAATTCACTTGCAAAAATTTTAAAAAAACATCTAAAATTCAATATTGTTGTTGTTGTTGTTCTACCTTATGCAAGGAGAAGGAGGCTTCTCCAACATGAACTGTGACATCACTTGGAATTTCTTGGGAAAAAATCCTAAACCAAAAACAGAACACACCCAACAGGGGAACTGTCAAACACTCCATTGGAGCTAGTTTAAAGAAGCTTCATTGAAGAAGAAGAAGAAGGAAAAAAAGCATACCATTCACTGGTTCTCTTCATGGCTGTGGATAGAAGCTCTTTCTTAGAAGACATGTTAAGAGAAGAGATTCCAGCTTTCTCTGGTTCAGGATCCGCCATGGGAGAGATTGAAGAAGAACCTCACAGCTCATGATGGTTTCATCAGCATTAAGAAGAGAGCAAAACAAATTGGCGAGTTATCATGTCATTTCCCCCAATTGGCTGTTCTTTTTTCTCCTCTCTTTGGCTCTTTTTCTTGTTTCTTTCTACTAATTCAGATTCATAAACTGAGAATGAGAAAAACTAGAAACTGCACCTCAAAGATTCCTCATTTACTTGTCTAATAACACCAACATATCCCAAAATTGAGCCTCCCTCCCAAATCATCATCATTATCAGCAACACCCCATGTGAAATACCAGAAAAGGGCATGGAGAAATGGAGATGAGGGAGTGGCAATTGGGGTAATAAAGGGGAAAGAAGAGGGTAAATTGGGAAGAGTAGGGATGGGGTTAAGAGCATGTGGTGTGGGCTTGGGGAAGATGAGATGGGGGAGATGTTGGGTGGAGGCAAACAGAGGAAAGTCTCTAACATTGGAATCTTTCCCATCCACAGATGTAAACATCTTAATTTTCTACAAAATAGAAGAGGGTTTAGTCTTATCTCAAAGCTTAAGAAGCTCAAAAATCTTACCTTCCAAAGTTTAGAAACAAAAAACAGAAAAGAACAAAAATAAAAAATAAAAAACAGATCATTGAACTTCACACAACTGTGAAGCATGTGAGCTTTTAATTCGCCGGATTGTGAATATAGTCTCGTGCTGATTAAAAAAAAAAACTCAAACTCAAATATTTCAGCACTGAGTTAGCTCGAGTCCATTGTCAATGTGAGTTTTTAAAAAAATCTCAACCCAATCAATGAACACGAATACTGTACTCGTTGTCGCTAACATTTAAACGGTCCCAAATTATATATTTGAAATGGAAATGAATTGAACAAACATTTTCATGGATATGAATGCATGTGAAAAAAAAAGCCCTAAATGAGAAGGAAAAGAAGGAAAAAAAAAAGTAAAAGAGAGTGGATGGGAGTATGAGGGTGATGGGAGTTTGGTGTTCAATAAATGAGGGGCCAATTGGGGTGGAATTGATAAGAAAGGTTGTTAATGTTATTATGATGATGAGTTTCATTTCATGAAGTTGAAAAAAAAGGGTCAATTTTGGATTGTTGTTTGGTCATTTAGGCCAATAGTATGTCTAAAATCTAAGGAAACAAAAAAAATAATAATGATAATAATAAAATAGTGATAAATCATTCTCAATCTCTCATTTTCTTAGTATCCAATTTGGTTTGAAATCCAAAACTAATAATACAATGCCTAAATCCCTTTGATGGGCCATATATTCTTATTATTTTCCCAACCTCTAATCACTTCAAATTTTGGTTTACATGTTTTTCAATGGTTGGCCTCTAATTTTTCTCTTCTTGTTTTGTCTTCTTCCTATATCATCACAGATCTAATGGGAGAAGCATCCAGTTGTTTGAAAGACTTTTTGATATATATGTCGACGGTGATAGAGGACCACGTGGAACACAAACGAGCAGTCCGACTTGACACCCAACGGACCTGAAACCAGAATATTCAACGTCGGTGCGGTGTCCTGCCTAAAACATTCCGACGATCAAGTTAGCAATCGGAATGTAAATATGAATAAGACACCAGAGGTATTAGTGACAGGTTTTTGGTGAAGATGAAGGTCCC
Source organism: Momordica charantia (assembly GCF_001995035.1). Next base: position 356,953 of record NW_019104546.1, read on the forward strand.
TCCTTTTATAGTCTTTAGGACCGACTAGGAAAGATGACGGTTAGGGGTGGCAGGGACATCGCATGTTGTTCGTTCGGTTAGAAGGGAACGCGCTTCCAGCAAGTGCAGAGTAGCACCACCACCTGCGGCTCTGGGCATGTCGCCCGTGACTGAGGAACGTGTTCGTTCTACCGATAGCATGCATTCCCAGCCACGTACAAGGCGTAATCGCCTGTGGTCCCCCCATTCCTTCTAGGGAAAACATGTGTCCTGCTCAGCAATGTCCGTATTAGGAAGATAGTCATTAGTGATCCTAGCCTATAAGGGAAACGGACGCGTGTCCTGCTCAGGTTTTACCCTTAACAATATATATTTTAATTATGGGTTGTTTGTAAAATTTAATGTAGTGGTACATAAGTTGAAATAGTATTTAAAAATTATAATTTTTGAGTCAACGTGAATATAGTTTAATTGGTTAAGGTTTTTATCTCTAATCAAAAAAATTATTTATCTCGAATCAAAAGGTGGTGGCCAAAGCGAGCATAACTCAGCGGTAAGTGACATATATCTCCAACAGATTATGAGTTCAATTCCTACCTCTATATATTGTACTAAAAAAAATATCGTGAATATAAACTCTTACCTATAGTACAACGAAAATAAAATGTACTTTGTGATAATAAACTAAAATAATTAAAAACGTCTCATAGGTCTTGGACCTATTTGTATTATTTAAAATTCATGAGCTTAACCGATAGAAAAGTGAAAAGATCTTAATCTTTCTCGAGTATATAATAGGTCCATGAATTTTTTTCTTAAATCAAGTAAGTTTGAGACTTATTAAAAGCTCATAGACTTATAGGTAAAATTCAATTTTGGTCTCTCGGTTGATGTCTATTTGGTTCTTAAGATTTAAAAAGACACTTTTAGTCAACAAAGTTTGAAAAATTGTTCTAAATTGTACCACGAGGGTTTGTTTTCCTTGTTCCAGATTTGAACGAGACAGACATAATATCTGGGCATAACCTTTATAAAAAATATCTATCTATATATCATGGATGGATGATACTCTTTCTGAATCAATATGTGACTTTGTTTGCATTCATCTTGCCTGTTTCTAGGAGACGTGAAGAAAATTCGGGTGTTGACAAAGAGCGAATTTCATCAAATTTTCGTACGGATAATTTTCTCGCCCTCATCTGCTTACGCTACCATCCTTCGAGGAATGTAATGGCGGAGGTTGAGGAGGTAGATGACGACTAAGAGAGAAGAAGATGTTCTAAAAAAAAAGTTTTTTTTTTAATACGAAGGAGAGAGAAGGTTTTTTGTTTGTTTTTTTTCCCTAAAAGGAAAACAGAGAAATTAAATCATCAAAAAATAATAATAAAAATAAATTACATGAACTTAGATTGGCTTTTCTTAATTGATTTTTCATATTATCAATTAATATGAAAAGTCAAATAAATAGATAAACAACTTCTTCCCCTTTTTCCAAATGTCACGTAATCCATTAACTGTTAAAATAAGGCCTGAGATTATTTAGAACCACTTTCCAGAGTTAAGTTACTAAAAATGTCTCTTTTGAAATTTGAAGGAACAAATAGACACTAACGCCAAACCTCATGACTAAAAATGTATGTTGCCGTAGATTTATTAAGTACAAGATTAGAAGTTTGGAAGCACGTTAGACACTTTTTGAAGTTCATGGAACATATTAGACAATTTCAAAAGTTCAAAGACTAAATTGTAATTTAACCAAACTTATTATTAGAAAACTATTTCTAAGTTAAAAATATATAATATCTAGAAAAATCTAAAATTTACCATCTCAAATTTATCCTCATGGTTAACCAAAAAAAAAATAATAATAATTGTCTAAGGATGCCCATGAGAATTGTCGTATAAGATGACCTGGGAGGTGTCACTTCAAAATGGTGATGTCTGTATGGAAAAATTAGAGCCACAAATGGAAATGAACATCTCCCAAAAGCAACCAAATTGTCCCCATCCCACATGGGTTTGCTTTTAGAGTCATGCGAATCCAAAATGACCCAACTCAATGCCCAAATGCCAATGCCAATGCTATCTTTTTTTTATTTATTACCAACTATGACATACTATTCAAGGTCCTTTTTTTTCTTCCTTTTTGTTCTTTCAAACTGTGTTTTGATTGTGTCTGCAATGTTTTTTTTTTTACACAATGGGGGAGAGGAAAAAAGGAGTCGAAGAAAGTGATATGAATGTTTTTTTTCAAGGCAGATACAAAAGTCAAGAACAATTTGAGATAATATATATCTACTTCAACTAACTATGATCTTTTACGTTAGATTCATAACGAGATTACAATTATTATACTGCATTAAAAAAATAAACCATTTTTTTAAAGTAGACAGCCAAAATTGTCCAACCAATGTAACTAAAATAGTGTTAGACTTTTAATAAAGTTTAATTTCTTCAAGTAAAAAAATCCGAATAAGTCTGGCAATTAATACCTCCCAAAACTAAAATTTAAAATTTATTTATACCCCAACCAATAAATCATACAAAATTCAACTAATATAATGTTAAAGAATTACCCATGCCAAATCAAGGAAACACTCGAACCTAGCCACAAAATCGAGCAGGCAAGAACACTCTTACTAATAAAGTGTTCAAATCTAACTAATTGAAAGCATCAAACACATCTAAATAAAACAATACTTGCAAAATAATCTCACCTAACTATAAAGACACCTCTAACTATCATAAATATTAAAAAAAAAAATCAATTGAAGGTATTAAATGCATCACTTGCTTTTTAAAAAGAAAACATGCAAGATGAAAAATCGAACTCACAATCTCTTGGTTGGAGATATATGTCAATTACTACTAAATTATACTCAATTTGGCAAATGCATCCCTTACTCAAGTATACATTTTGAATTGTAGCCCTTACATTAATGAAATTTAAAACTTTTAAGTTAATAATGATTGGTTTATGCATGAAGAACAGACAAAGCCTTATGGGTTGTATCCGAAGACATGGAAAGGTATATATTACACTTCCAATGAAAGAATTTGTTGTTACACATCCAAAAATTTCAATCTCCAATAAGGGCAACATTCAAAATCTAGACTAAGTTACGTAACTTTTTAATTTTTTTTAATTTGAAGAGCAGAGGACTCAAATATCTTACTACCGATATGGTAATAAATGCCTTATTTATTTAAGACATTCAATTTTACATCATTTTCCCACCAATTTGTGGAAACATAGGTAAATTAATTACTTGTATAATAACCAAAGTTACATATAATATAACAACTCAAATGGTGGAAGACAAGAATGAAAATTCCACCTGATTTCCTATTACAGTATTCATCCATATGACAAATATATACAATGGAGAGAAGGTAAAAGAATGAGTATCTAGGATGCCTAACTTGGTGCCATATGCAAACTCAAACTGTAACTGCAATATCCTCCAACTTCAAATGACCATATGCGCTACGATCTCGAATCGTTTTAACTGTTGATACAGCTAACTCGACCAATTGTCGAATTTTTGCCATTTCTTTTTCTAAAGTTACCCTGGTATGAATCTCCAGCTGTTGCACAAAGCCAACAAGATATTAACAGCTTCATACATAGTTTAACTAGTGAAAAACAGTTGCATTGTCTCAACTAAAGAATATGACGAGAAGGAAGATAAGCAAATAACCTTTTCCATACAGCGTTCAGTATCCAACACGTCACAAAAATAACAAATCTGCTTCCACAAATCCGCTTCAGTGTACTGATATACAAGGGCATTCACAATTAGAGCCATAACTCTAGGGAGGAATCAAAATATGTAAAAGGACTATATTCATATTCCTTCAAAAATGGATAACGTAATACCGTTCTTATGAGACGCCCGTCGCACTGAGGATATTTTGGGCAGGGAATTCCTCTCTGGGAGTCGCCCACACGTCGAAGATTGACAGTACGTGTGGAGTATTTGCATGTTTCCTCGTCGCACTAAATATTCAAAAGATTTGTGAGATTTAAATTATTTGACTAACTATATAATGGGCCCAAAAAAGGTTTTTTACGAGGTAAATTACCATCATTAAGCCATGATAATACTTTGCAATGAACTTGTCTGTTTGTATTTTTACCTGAAAAATAAAAATTTGGATTTTGTTACGAAGTTGCAAGGGACGGATAACAATGCAGTCAAATTTTGAGACCCAACCCTACGGGGTAATACCAAATTTAAACTAGAATTATTTACGTTGTCCTAATCTTGTACCATTTAAAACTATTTGTTGATTCAGGTACTATAAAGTTTTATAAAAAGAGCAATATGATTAATTGTTGTTTGGAAAAAATAGCATCAAATTTCAACTCATAACTCATAAGGCACCTACCTGGTTGGAAATCATTCCAGGAGTCATTCCACCCCTACTCGCATTAGCTTCGTCAGGGACCCATAACAAATCCTCGCATTTTGGACATTTCAAATTACTCCAAAAATTTCTTGTAGGTTCATCAACAATTGGACTTTCTTGCTTTCCATATGTTGACTTGTATATAGAACTGAATATAGTAGGAACTTCAAAAATACAATAACACTTGGGGCAAGTTAATACCAGTGGTTTACAACCCTGATACCTGTAAGTAGTCAAATAAAAGCAACGTTGTTATTTAGAATCCACATAAAACTTATTTAATAGCTTTCCAAGGGAAATGCAAGGATTGGTTTGAAGTTGTGTAAAGCTTTAGCAATTCAAATCGTTACCTTTCCTCCGCACTAACGGAAAACACGAGGGAAGAGGAGACATCACTGCTGGAAACTTCACTTGATTTGATTTGGAACTGAACATAATTAAGTACACAGTACCTCAGAAGTGTGAATACAATATTAGAAAGTGCGGAAACCCTCAACTTTTTCTTTCCTTCTTTTTTCCCAACAGTTAGCAGGATCTATGTTTTACCTTTGATGAATCAAGCCCCAGACAGTCAGCCAATCGTTCTGGACTTGTGCCCTGAATCGAGGCACATAGACGAGAGACCACAGGGTGTATCTGTTCGTTCATATGTCAAAAACATCAAACCATTAGAATGATAGTTACAACAGATCATGATTATTCGTGGCAAAACAATCAAAAGTTGTAAAACATGAAAAAAAAAAAGAAAAAAAAAAAAGACCTGCTGCGACAGGTAGTAATCGATGTCAATCATCCATTTTCCATCTTCTCTTTTAAGTTCATCAGGATGTCTAGAAAAAAAAAAAAAAAAAAACCTGCTGTGATAGGTAGTAATCGATGTCAATCATCCATTTTCCATCTTCTCTTTTAAGTTCATCAGGATGTCTAGCCCGCTGAGCAATGCCTGTAGAACCACCAGAAGTAGATCCCTGTCCGAGAAAGCAAGGCAAAGAAAAAAATGAAAAGGAGAATAACCTCAGTAACAATATTCTTCCAACTTTCAGAGTTCACCAAATAAAATAGTTATAAGCACAGCTATAGTATCATATCTAGGGAAAAAAAAAAATTAAGTACAACATGTTGGGGTGTGGATTCGAACTTACAACCTCTTGGTGTGAGTTATATGCCAATTACCGCTTAACTATGTTCGCTTTAAATATCTAGGAAATAAATATAAAAACCACTTGTACAAACCTGCTCACAGCAAATTACATATGGGATCGTATCACCAACAGAACAGCCAGTAGAATAACCCATTTGTTTTAACCTTTGTGCAACCTGTACATTACACAGACATCATCTTCCAAAACAAAAGTAATGGTAGATAAATAGTTTGGCAGTGGTTTAAGCATTTGCTTACTTGAACATGTGGTTGGTTTCTGGCATCAGGATAGGCTTCAGGTGGCTTAGTCAATGTCTTCGTGATGATATATTTCTCAAGTGCTACTTGCCCTTTCCTCATATCATCTTGTATCTGTGTAAAATCTGTACCTTTAATCCCAAATAATTCTCGATAATTACATACCTCCAAAGGCTCAATTTTCTTTTATTTTTCCCCTGTACTGAGCAGTGTTGGTTTTTTTATTTCTTTCGCTTCTTAGTGCTTGCAAGTGCAGGATGTCATTTTTTACGTGTCCACATTTTGCAGAATTGTTTGACGATCATTGCCAATTTTAGCACACGCTCGGTTTAAATTGTAGGAACTCTCTGAGCATCAAGCTGAACTCTATCTTTCTTGATTGTAAGAATAAAATATTCACAAGTTGCAACATGAAACGTACAATTTTTACCTTCCTAAGAGAGTCGTGTATTGACTCAACAACATCATCACATGACCTATAAGCATGAGGAAAAAAGAGAGTTAAGAGTAAAATTAATGCAGTTTCTAAATGATGATGTACCATTTAGAATAACAAATAAAATTCTCTATGGGCAACGTTACATACCCTCCAGACAATATTTGACTCAAGCAGAAATCACCTAATTCCTTCGATAATAAACTCCAGTCACGGCGAACCATATCAAGACCCTTGCGCTCAATAACCTGTACATATGAAGTCAACTTTGACACTGCTCTAGCTCCCATTTATTTCCTTAAAGAACCAATAGAGCAAATGGAAGTAAATCATAGTTACCTCATATGGCATTCCATCCTTGAACTGCAACTTTACAGCTGCATATTTCTTTTTCTTCAGAAGCAGCATTCTCTTGTACAGACCATCGAGATCAATTTCTAAACACTTGTATTTTTTGTTGACCTAGGAAAAGCAAAACAGGAAATAATACCTCACATTGTGACTTGAGAAGATGAGGAAAGATTTGCAAATGATATTTTATATGGATCAAAATTCTTCTCTTGTCTGATCCACACCATAGGCACTTGTTGGCATTGTGACATACAAGCATTCCGGTATATTACGAATGATTTAGATGGACCTTAAAACTATTTTCTAGTATTTTGCGAGAGAAATTTTGAATACCCAGATAAGGTGTTGAACTTTTTTTTTTAATTACTATACATTCTTATACATTAGATAGCTAAATCCGATACTAAAACGAAAGAGCAGTTTATTAGGCTTAGATCTTAAATCATGGGAGTTTCCAACATAATTGATACGATAAATACTTTGAAAAATTCAATCAGAGCGTACAACCCCACCTCTTGTATAACTTTTGCTGCAATTGCTTTCGCTTTGCTGATATCATCCAGTCCACTATAGATCATTATTGAATCAGTATCCCCGTAAATTACCTGTCATGTGGAAAATAATCCATTCATGAGACCAAATTACTTGGATGTGCTGTAAGATTATGCACATACGTTGGGAAATCTATATAATTTTTGAATTTTAGTGTTTAACTATGACCTCTAGGTTCAAATTATTCTGTACAAAATCAACAGTGCTCTGCAGTATTTCTCTTCCCTGCAAAATAAGTACATAAGTAAGTTACATGCAAGTTTCTGCAGTCTCTTTTCTTTTTTTTTTTTTTTTTGGGCTAGAAAACTGAAGATGGAAGATCGGTCTTTTACGTAATTGGCATATATTAGAACTGCAGCACAAGCAACCTAATTCCCTTACTTGTGAAGTAATGAGCTCTGCTAGTGGTTTTGCGTAAAACCTTGAATTAGAAAAGCCTAAACATCCATACATACTGCATCACAGTCACCAGATCATGTAAGTGTACAATGAAATAGATTATTAGTGTATAAGATGTATGGAGTGAAAGGTTGAAAAATAAACATAAACAGAAAAATACCTGTTTGCAGTAAGCTTTAGTGCCTGCTGTTGAATGTCAAGTTGCTGGAGCTTGAGACCAGATGCATTTTTCATCCATGACTTTACCATTCTTCTCCGTTGAACCAAATTTTTTAGCAACTGTATAAAGAAAATGTGCATCATTGCCATCTTTCTACCAAGAAGCAAAAAAATATAAGAAATGGACATGAGTTACATGGCATGCATTAACCATTTTTTGGGCAAAACTCGTGTCTTAAGAGGATGACAAAAGGAAAGATAATATTGGAATCTGAGATTGCTACAAAGAGACACTTTTAACGTTATATAAAGGCAATTTCACGTGATTGAAACTCCCATGCATACTAAAATTTTATTACATCATCACATGGAAGAATCCATAAGTTTTTGCAAATAACAATGTCGATACAATAAAGCAAAATAGCAGCATCATGAATGCAGGTAAAGTACATTTCTTTATCCTACATCTGCTCTATGGTCCAGTTAAACATGCAGCCCGTCAGGAATGCAAGTCATATTGATGATATGCTGGAAAGTATATTGAAGACATGCTGGAAAGTATGTACAAGTCTTTTCAAAGTTATTTGCAGATTTTATCAGAAAGCCTCATCCTCTTTTTTCCTAGTCTGTCGCCAAGATGTTCTTTTGAGAATGAGCCTCATAATTCAAGCTTGAAAGGAGTGTTTATGATTCTTTTGGCGCATGTTTTCGTTGAGCTTATAGTTGCTTTGTTCATCAATGTTTTATTCTATTGTATCTTTTGGATTTTTGTTCTTCATTTGCTATTTTTCCTTTCTTTCTATGCCCCTGAGGGAGTTTGTATTCTTGAACATTTTCTTCCTTTTCATATATCAATGCAAAGTTTGTTTCTTGTTAAAAAAAAATAATAATAATAAATAACTAATTAGATAAGGCTTTCCATTATCTTTCAAAGCTAGTTAAAATTTACCATTGATAGTTTAAGTGGTGCAATTTTTTAATTAATGGAAGTTTAAGGGTTTAATTTTTACTATTGAAAGTTTAGGGGTCCAATTTTTTCATTTATAAAGTTTTGAGGTTTTATTTTTACAATTGAAAACAATTTGCCCTAAATTTTAAAGATGCCACCCAATTGTGCGCACGACCTTTTTTTTTCACAAGGAAACAATACCTGTTATTGATAAAAAGAACTACAAATTCCTAATTGGAGATACCTGAACAGCTTGAAACCCAAAACCAAATTAGAATTTGGTAGCCCTGCCCCTAAAAACAACATCCTCCCAGAAAGCCCAGATAGTACCCCTTTCTTTTGACTCCTTTCTAACCTTTCAAATACCCACCACATAATACAATACAAATACAAAACTTCCCCTGTTGCAAAGGACTTAACATATTTCATAAGTGCATAAATCATATTTTGAAACAGAATCATTATGATTGTTCATGATCAAACCTTCAACCCGAGTTGATATGAGGACTGAGAAGTTGTTGTCATAATCCATATCAATAGCCGATATGGTGATGGCCATGGTTTAGAATTTGTCCAACATATTATTGGCAGTTTATGGCAATAACCTAATTTTGATCACCAAAGAGATTACAACATGTCCAGTTCCCACCCATTACCCACTATTTCAAGCATAAAAATAAAAAACAAGTAACCCATGGAAAATAACAGAAAAGAGAAGACAAGAAAAAAGAACAAAATCATTTGAGACCGTTAGAATAACGCCGTAAGGCTTGATGATATTTTCTTATGTTTAATAAACAAGTAAATTTAGTTATCATCCTATTATGCCTTTAATGGTTGTACCTCGGGAAGAACTCCAGTCATGTTACTAGATGGCAGACGAGGAAAAACACCATCTGGAGGTCTTTCTACGGTGGTGAAGCAAATATTATATTCCTGCAAGGGACACCAGTGATCACATGTGGCACACAGATTAAAATTAGATCACTTTGTCCATGATTAAAATATAACTGGAAGGAGTTGACAAATATTTAACTGAAATAACATACTAACCTGAATGATGGAAGGGTACAGACTGTTGAAGTCCAAGAGTAATATATATTTATCATATAAACCTCGTTTTGGCTCCAAGACTAACCCACCTGCATAGGAGGATCCCTTTTTGCCTTTTCCACTTTCAGTATTGGGAGCAAATTCTACATTTGCATCATCTAAATCAAATTCATCAGTATGCTTTTCCTCAGAACCACGAGTCATTCTCTTTTTTACGATCTTTTTTTCCTTCATATAAGATAAAGTCTTGTCGGGGACAATATACTTTTTGGCATGGAATGCATGAAGTAAGAGATACTCTACTCTTTGGGCTCTAGCACCCTGAAAAAGTACGTATATCAAATTTAGACCGGTAAAACTCTCATTATAATTTCATAGTTGAATTGTGGAATGAAATAAAGATGAAATATGCCAATAGGGCGTACCTGTAGACTTCTTCCCCAGAGATTACCACTGATATTAGTTAGCTGACGAGTAAGAGGAAGAACACTGAGATGAAACATGAGTTCCAATGACAACCATGCATCTGTCTCTCCATATTCAATCTGATATATTAAATCATCACGAGAATAATGTAGTTAGAATACTTCAATAAAAAATGAGGAATACTTCAATAAAAAATGAGTTCCATGATAACTACGCATTTGTCTCACCATATTAAATCTGAGAGGTTAAACATCTTGATAATAATGCAGTTGAAATAAAATTTGAAGATCCAAATAGTGTGACAGACTTCAACTTTTCGTTGACCGTTGGTGAAAAAAGTTAAATAGTTTAAGAAACTCGACCCACCATCCTTTTTGTAGCAGACATTCATTTTTGTAATCTTAACTGATAATAGGAGGGTACCACACAATAATAATGAAAAGTTAACTGTTGCATATACTAAAAATAAACCATAAGATACAAAACAAAAATGTTTTCTCCTCTTTCATCTATTTCAGGCACAAGTTCACAGTGTCAAGACTTTGAGCAATAATGGAGTTTTTGCAACATAGGTAAAATTGAACTTGTCTCTGAGTCATACAAAATCCTCTGGCTGACCATATTTCAAGCTATAGAATATTCTAGCATGTTCAAGCCATTAATTAATAAAAAGAATTGAAGTACTTATAGGGAAGAAGGTATGAAGCCACGACCATTGATAGGCTACCCAGTATATCTCTAATGGCTTCACTAATCATGACTAACATTTTTAAACATAATTAAAGAGAACCATAACACTATCGTCGCTTCAAGACAATATAACCTATCACCTCTTCGGAACAAAACATTCACTACTACTTTATCCAAATTGTAATAAGTGAGGAAAAAGACAGATTATTTTAGGAGAAAAATACAGGATATAGAATGTCAACACACCAGCTCCATGAGAGACTCTGATGCTTGGAACATTCTTGGAATCTCATGTGGAGTAACCTCCTTGCGATCCTTATTAAGCTGAGTCTTTGCTAGTTCTGTCAAAGAATAACTAATCTGGAAGAATAAAAGTAAGGCTTCAAAAAAACCCAAATGATTAAGTGACAGTTGACACCAATATTTTTCAACACAAATAGTATACCTCTTTCAGTAGGTCACGGGAAGACAAGTATGTATCACATAATAGTCGACCAGCAATGCAAGACATGACTCCTGGACTTGCTCCAGACCCAAAAATGCTCCCTCCTTTTCCAAGTTTAGGCATAACAGATCGCTTAAGGCGACCTATTCTGGACCACATGCTGCTTGGTACTCGGCAAAACTGTAATATAATAGAGAAATTTCTTATTAAAATTGCATATCTTTTCATTAGTCGTTTAGTCATCAAGGCACAAAGGAACCACATCTAAGAAGTAGCATACTTCCATGAGATCATCTAAGAAGCAGCTTACTTCTAATCGAAGTGAAAATAAAAGGAAAAGCATCCAATGGAGACAGAGAGTTAGCAAATCTAGTTTCTGGAGTAAATTACGATAAAAGGAAACTTGCAAGATTCTCAGTAAGGTGTAAAAGTCACTAGTAAATAGTTCTTGCTTAGTTTTCAAAGATTTGTCGAGCAAGTGAAGTGAAGACCCTTTTTGTGGCAGCAAAGGCGAAGAACCTTCCATTGAAGTTAAAGCTTTTTTTAGGGGTTTATGATCAGGAAGCTCACTTTGAAGGGAAAATAGTTCTTCAGAAAGGAACATCCAATGTTTTATTTCGTGTCATGGATCATGGTTGCCATCTTTTCTTTTCTTTTTCTTTTCTACTTCTTCTGTTTTTTTACATTTTTTCTTGGTAGTGGTGGGGGTAGTTTTTTGGGATGGGGATTGCATGTTATGTTCAAATTCTTACTTGTGAGGTCTTGGGGAGGTTTCTTTACACCTCAAGGGGGTTGTGGCTACGTAAAGATGGTTCTAAGTGAAATGATTTGTTTCCTTTTAAAAAAAAAAAGAGACATTTTACTTTGTTACTATGTTCATATCATTACTTGATAATTCTACCTGGGCTCGATGGAGAAGAACATCTAGGTCAAATCCAGAGATGTTGTGTCCAACCAGCACATCACTATCCAATTTGAATAATTCAACCATTAATCGATTCAACAAGGCCCTTTCACTGCAATAGAACAATTGTAGTTAAACCTTAATACAACTATTAATATTATAAATTTTCTAGCAAAATTGAAGTTTTCTACAGGGAACAGAATACAATTTCAGGACAATAGTAATAAGTAACCTACCTGCTCTCGCAGATTAAAACATTTGATGCAGCCTTATTAAATCCCATAGGAAATATGCCTCCATCAAGCTTACGGATGATAGTAAAATGTTTAAGCATACCAGGTTTTTTCCATTCTGTGGCCAACATGGGACCGTCAATCTGAAGTGTCAAGTAGTAGCTCATGTTAAAAATATTTAATAAAGTAAAATAATCTCTCTTTAATTTGTTAAATCTCTGTATACTTAAATGTCAAAACAAGCTAATAATTGTTTTTAAAAATGACAATACTAGCTAGAATTTTAACTACAGAAGATAGTGACTTCCAAGCTTATGAGCAGTGACCTAATACCAATTCCTCATCTCATTCATTCTTAAATTGAATTCACCCACAAAGCTCGATTGTACACATCATGTATCACATTCATACCATAACCCTTACTCCAACATAAAGATAAATTGATAAAAAAACAAAATAATAAAATAAAAAATTGTAAAGATTTAGCAGTTCAACTAAATGTTGTATACTTCCTATCAAGTAGACAATGATCCTCTAGGGCCTATAAATATTGTAACTCGTATCAAGTAAATTAGCCATCAGTGGCCAACATTCTTGTAAGCTGATTTGAAAATCTGATTCACATTTTCAAATAAAACAAAAAATGATTGTCACATCAGAAGAAATATTCAAAAAGAAGTCAACAGCACTGACAAAAGTTCATAGCTAACCTTTGCTCTTTGACAGCATATAACAGATGCAGACACAATTTCATTGACATTCTGCTTTTCATTAATGATGGTTTTTATATTTATTGCACTGACAATCAGAGAAGGAATCTCCAAAGTTTTGACACTTGACGAAGTTGAAAGTTGAACATCTTTTGGAGAGTCAACTGTCACCTCAAACTTGCACCAGCTCACCTTCATAAGAATATCGCCGTAGTTTTAGCATTTATAACAGTGTGAAAATCAAAGCTCCCTATTAATCAAATAAACTATGATAGGATTAAGTAATCTTACTCGTTGAGAACCAGTACAGGAAGAAAATTTTGAAATTGACAGCCAGGAGGGGCCCTTTATTTTCCTTTTAATGAGGAGGAGCTCTAAGGCACTGTATGCATTAACATGTTAAATTATCAGTGCTTCATCAAAAAAACTATTCCGAACGCACATGATCAAATAGTTGATAGAAAATATATTACTTACAAACACTACAACATAGTGTAATAATTTAAGATATTAACCTCAATGTCTTTCTTTATTAAATTCCTAGGCTTCTTTGAAAGAACTTTAACTTTTCGGATATGTCAGCCAATAATGTCCAAGAATGTTTGGATAAGAACTGGAAAATTCCCGTAACGAGAAATACAAAGTTAACTGGCTTTTGCATTCCAGTTCCAAGCTCTCATTCTAATTATGAATTACAAGTTACATCCCATCACCAAAGTCATCAGGTGTCAAGATCTATCATTGGCTATAAGCAAGAAGATCTTCCTGTTTGGCATTTGTTTTGCATATTACAGACAGTTTAAATGCTTTGATATTTGAATGGAGGTCAGGAAAACCAAAAATGCTTTGATATTTGAATGGATGGCAGGAAAACCAAAAGGAGAGTGTAAAGAAAGATGTGTAATATGCCAGGAAAGGGTGAAATGAATATTCCAATATATTTATACCTGCGATGCGTTCCTAAGAGGGCACAGAATGATTCTCCTTTCAGATCAGCAGGAAGTGGGGGGTGCTATCACAAGTTTAACCAACCATCATCAATAAAAACTTTAATATGTGAATAAAGAATAGAAACAAAATTAAGAGACATGTGCCTTGGAAGGAAACTTAAGAACTTTAACCTACTAAGATCTAAAAAATTTTTGTGTTCAAGATTTTTATTTTTATTTTTTGAAAAAAGGTGTTCAAGATAGGATTGTACTAAAAAAAACAGAAAAGTTAAAATCTTTAATTCAAATTGCAAATATCATTCGTGTGTCAAGTATTATACCTTAAATGGGTAATTGATCTTAATCACATAATTTTCTCCCGCAGGTATGTCACAACGCTCAAATGCATATTTCCTCTGTGATGAGAATTTAAGAAGAATACATAATAAACTGGGTAGTTTAACTATAAATAATATTTGACATGGTACAAATGCAATAAGACAAATACAAAATAAAGAAAAAGATAATTTGCAAACCTTAACCGGAGTCATGCTAAATGTTGAAACATTGAGATCTAATAACTGATTGGCTATTTCGTTTTTTAGTCCTGAAGTCACTCCCTAAGAGTAGAAAGTAATAAAAGCACATTAATAGAAGCATGCAAGATAAATGATGTTTTCAGAGAAAACAAAGGATGACAAGCACAACATACTCAGTTACAAGAGTGGATAAACTTACTTGCAACTTTGTACGCAGATCTGCAGGAGAAAACTGAGACTGCTTAGCATCGTTTCGAAGGTTCAACATCTCGTCCGAATGAAGTAAAGAGGCACTTGGAATAGCATATACGCATCTTTGCATGTTTTTTACCACCACACAACAACTATGGTACATATCTCCAGCTTTGACCTAATTACAAGAAGATATGTGACCAAAGTGAACCAAGAAGATCACGCTTTTTATCTGGATTAGTTTAGTAATAATCCGTATCAAAGCTTGAATAGAGGGTGGAAGAAAGAAAAAAAGGGAAAGAGAAAAACCCTAAGTACCTAGAGGTAGACTGTCAATTGACTTCAAAGGTTTAATGATAAAAAGATGTGAATGGTCAGCAATAAGAGTGTAACAATTTAACAGTTATGAGTGACAATCTAAAAGTCTTGAAGTTCCACCACCTTCCCTTCAAACATTCATTGGGATTGCACGGGACATTATAGAACAGCAAGAATAGAAACAAGTTTATCATAACAACAAAGCACCAAACTTTGCTAAGCAGCGTGCTTGCCTAGTAAAACAGAACAAGGGCATTTTTGTAAAAAGAAATGATCGGTTAACTTTCATCCATCCATACAACATTAAATTGCAGAATTGATGAGGGAAAATTAGTAATACCTTGCCAAATAGATATACAGTACCCGAATTTGCACCAAAGAGCTCCTCATGCGCCTCGATTATATAGAAAGGCAGAGAGCCATCTGTGTCAATATCAAAATCTGATTTCTCTTCAGAAATTTCTGCAGCAGAATCAGCATTTTCGCTACCTTCGCTCCTCACTGCTTGCCAACCCACAGTAGCACTCAAAGCCGGGTTGTTTTCTTCATTAATCTTAGCATTGAGAGTACAGACCGGCTCCTGCTTCGATAGTGGTTCTGCCTTTGTTTCAACCATAATAGGCATATTATCTTCAATTACATCTTCCTTCAAAGAATTATGTGATTGCACAATCGGATCCTGACTGATTTGAGCATTTAACTCCTCCTTTTCCTCAATTCCCTTACTACTTTCACCATTCCCCTGGACCTCTATACCAGCTCGCACAGGCTCCATATCAGTATCTGTAATAACCCTGGTCATTCCAAAGTTCCCATTTTCAGTATCCTTAATCAATTCAGATCCACCGATTAAATTAAGACTTGGGGCAGTTAATCCCTCGCACTTCACAGCAGGAATAGGCGCAAAAGTCCTCGAAATCGGCATAGCTCCAATCTGCCCCTTTCTACGCCTCTCTCTGTCAGTCTCATCCGGCGCAAATTCGGCAATTACATCATCGACGATACTGTCACAAGCCGACCCTTTAGCCTTATCGTCTCTATTCGCTTTCCTGAAGATCGACGAAGTGAACATCGAAGAAAGCTTTTGTTTCCCCATCATAGCCGCCGCCGCCGATAATGAAGAAGAGGGCTTCTTCGGCTGCGCCTCTTTCTTCTCTGTTTTCCTCTTTTTAGGTTTCTCGAGCTCGCCGTCGGACTCATCGGAGGAATGGACTCCAGCTTTGGACCAATCCTCTTCCTCGCCTTCGTCTCCATACCCAAGACCGTCGTCGTCAACAATGAACCCTCGGGCTTCTTCTCGGCGTTTTGCAACGAGAGATTCATACTCATCTTCGGGAATCGTATCGTATATGGGGTTCTCTAACTTAACTTGGAAACCACCAGCTTCCGATCGACGGCCGCCGCTGCGGATGGCTCTTAGACGTTCCAGAGCCTGAAGGCGAGTAGCTGCCTCAGATCCTCGGCTCCTCCGCCGACTACTTGCCGACGGCTGCTCGTCCGCCATTGACTGAAAATTGAAAAGTGAAAAGATATTGACCTCGACGGCGGCGATGTTTAACTCCGATTTTGTTGGTGCGAATTTGGGATTTCAGAATCTGAGGCCATTTTGTTTTGGGGTCGAAAATGGCGGGAAGAACTCGTGTTTTGGCGGGAAATTCTTCACTCTCTCAAAACGGGGAAAAAGAATATTCTTAGTCGTACTCTAAAAAGAGAGATGATAAATCTTTTTGTTAAGTTGGGAATAAAACCGAACCGAGTTGAGAACCTGGTTCTAAATATCCATCGACACGTCGATATTTTCATCCACATATCCATGTTTCTATGGTTCGACATCGACATGAGAAATAAATCGACATTTTTATCCTAGTTCAAAAAAATCGACAAAATATATAAAATATCAATCAAATGTCAGTGATATATTACATGATATTAATATTAATTATTTTTAACTAATTTATAAATAGGAAAATATTTATTTGTTAGTTTAAATATTTTTTACAATTTTCTAATTTTTCTAACTTTTATATAAATATTCATTCACATTTTATTGATATTTCCATGAATTTGAGACTCGACATTTTCATCAACATCGACATTTAAAACCTTGGTTGAGACTTATAGCCAATAGGTATGGGTCGTCGACTCCACGGGTGTGGTGAAAGGTTAAAGCCAACAAAACTCAGTTTTCTAGACTCGACCCGTTCGGGTGGTTCATTTCATTACACCCCTGTTAAGAAATTAAAAAAAATAGGTTACAAAATATCGGTACTCGTACTTTAGTCTCTCAACTTTAGTCTGTAACGAGTTATTCATCTACTTAATATTTGGTGACAATTTAGTCTATGGGCAGTATCTAACAATTTAGTAACGTAGTTTAAAGTTTGTAATGATTTAGTCACTATATATTTTGAATTATTTTTTTAAAGTTTTTTATATATGTAGATCTATAAATCAATAAGGGACTAAATGTGTTTATGAATTACAAAAACTAAATCATTATATAATAAAAATCAACACTTAATTTTGACGAATTTTCAAAGTAGGAACTAAATTATTACATAATAAAGTTTATGGACTAAATTGTTACTAATTGAAAATATAGAGACTAAATCATTATTTTAGCGAAAGCATAGGGACAAAATGTGTTTTTTAACCTAAAAAATATCTATAGTAGTAGGTCCTCAATTTTCAATTTTATATCCAATAGTTCCATGATCTTTTAAGCATTTTTTAGATTTCATGAACTTATTAGATATAAAATTAAAAGTCAAATGTTTCAATTTTAATATGTCTTATAGTTTCATAACTATAAATTTTAAATAATGTTGAAAATTTTAGAAGCCTACAACACACAAAATAAAAAATTGAAGGACTTATTATATACAAAATTAAAATTTTAAGGACGACTCACGGGTCTATTTAGACACAAAATTAAAAATTTATAAATCTATAGGACACACCATGGAGACTAAACTTAAAATTATTATACAATATTTTATCATTGCCAACGAATTTATTGATTTTTTGTTCAAAATATGCCTCATGTCTAATCTTTTAAGTAATTCTCAATTTGGCAACGGTCAGAATTCTTATTTAATTTAAATATGTTAATTTTTAAATTAACTGTAAAAAAATTGTTAAAATTTTTTATGTATTGACATATTTGAACACATGAACGGATCACTCAAATGTTATTTGACTCACGAAACTTAACATATCCATTAGCAAAATTCGACCATCTGATCTAAAATATGTTTCTTGCAAGTAAAATAACATACCCACATATCCAAATGTGTTAATAAAACAATAAGTTTTATGTTAACAAACTATTTTATGCCTTTTTGAAAGGAAAAAAAAAGCTGTTTTATGGATATGTAAAAAAAATTATGGAATAACTTAGTTGAAAATTTTAAATTGACACTCTTCAAAATAATAGAAATAAACTAACCAAAAAAAAAGGTTGTGATTC
The DNA here is from genome assembly GCF_001995035.1 of Momordica charantia. The sequence goes on from NW_019104546.1 coordinate 375,498, forward strand.
GAATTTCTATCCCACGTATTATACTAAAAAAACTAATTGAAAATTTTAATACATTAAAGGCCAAATTCATAATTTTAAAAGATTCATAACTAAATTAATAGTTATCTAAAAGATCATGGATGATTTAGTATATCTACGCATCAACAAAGTTTACTACTTTAAATATTAAAAAAATTCCTAAATTTGAGTAAGTGTTGCAATTAATATCTCACCCAACCAAAAAATCATACAAGATTCAACTAATAAAATACTTAAAATAACGTCAAAGAAATACTCTTGCCCAATGACAAAAGTACTCAAATCTAACCACAAAATCGAGTGTACAAAAAACACTCTAACTTGGTAATAAATTGTTCCAATCCAACTAATTGAAAGCATACAACACAACTAAATGAATCGAAAAAGAATCTCATCTAAGAATAAAGACAACTATAGCTAGTCATAAATATTAAAAAAGAAAAAAAAATCAAATTTCAATCTCCTAGAAGGGCAACATTCAAAATCTAAATTAGTTACACTTTTGATAAATTAATTACTTATATTAATAACCAAAGTTACATATAATGTAACATCTCAAATGGTGGAAGGCAACAATAAAAAAAAAAAAAAAAACTCCACCTGATTTCCTATTAAGAGTATTCATCCATATGACATTTATACACAATGTAGAGAAGGGCATGCATAATTTGGTGCTATATGCAAACTAACCGCAATATCTTCCAACTTCACCCGACCATATGCATTGAGATCTCGAATCCTTTTAATTGTTGATGCAGCTGATTCGACCAATGGCCGAATTTTTGCCATTTCTTTTTCTAAAGTTACCCTTGTACGAATCTCCAACTGTTGTACAAAGCCAACAAAATATTAACATCTTCATACATTGTTTAACTAGTGAATAGAGGCTGCTTTGTCTCAACTAAAGAATGTGAAATGAATGGAAAGAAGCGAATAACCTTTTCCATACAGCATTCAGTATCCAACACATAATAAAAATAACAAATCTGCTTCCACAAATCCGCTTCAGTATACTGATATACAGAGGGGCATTCATGATTAGAGGCATAACTCTAGGGAGGGATCAAAATATGTAAAAGGATCACTATATCCATACTCATTTAGAAATAGACAATGTAATACCGTTCTTATGAGACGCCCATCGCACTGAGGATATTTTGGGCAGAGAATTCCTCTCTGGGAGTCGCTCACACGTCGAAGATTGACAGCACGAGTGGTGTATTTGCAGGTTTCCTTGTCACACTATAATATTCAAAACATTTGTGAGATTTACATCATTTCACTAACTATATATGAGCCCCAAAAAATGTTTTCTATGAGGTAAATTACCATCATTAAGCCATGATAATACTTTGCAATGAACTTGTCTGTTTGCATTTTTACCTGTAACATGAATTTGGATATTGTTACGAGATTGCCAAAGAGGCGCATAACAATACAGTCAAATTTTGAGATCCCACCCTACGAGGTAACACCAAATTTGACCCAGAATTATTTAAGCTGTCCTAATATAAAGTTTTCTAAAAAGAGCAACATGATTAATTGTTGTTTGGAAAAGATAGCATCAAATTTCAGCTCATAAGGCACTTACCTGGCTGGAAATCATTTCAGGAGTCATTCCACCCCTACCCTCATTAGCTTCGTCAGGAACCCATAACAAATCCTCGCATTTTGGACATTTCAAAAATTTCTTGTAGGTTCATCAACCATTGGACTTTCTTGCTTTCCATATGTTGACTTGTATATAGAACTGAATATAGTAGGAACTTCAAAAATACCATAACACTTGGGGCAAGTTAGTACCAGTGGTTTACAGCTCTGATACCTGTAAATGGTGAAGCAACGTTGTTATTTTAGAATCCAAATAAAACTTATTTAATAACTTTCCAAGGGAAATGCAAGGATTGGTTTGAAGTTGTGTGAAGTTTTAGCAATTCAAATCATTACCTTTCCTCAGCACTAACGGAAAACAGGAGGGAAGAGGAGACATCACTGTTGGAAACTTCACTTGATTTGATTAGGAACTGAACATAATTAAGTACACAGTACCTCAGAAGTGTGAATGTAATATTAGAAAGTGAGGAAACCCTCAACTTTTTATTTCCTTTTCCTTTTTTTTCTTTTTTCCTCTAGTTAGTAGGATCTATGTTTTACCTTTGATGAATCAAGCCCCAGACAGTCAGCCAATCGTTCTGGACTTGTGCCCTGAATTGAGGCACACAGACGAGAGACCACAGGATGAATCTGTTCGTTCATAGGTCGAAAATATCAAACCATTAGAATGACAGTAACAACAGACCATGATTATTCGTGGCAAAGCAATTAAAAGTTGTAAAACATGAAAAAGAAAAAGAAAAAAAAAAAAGACCTGCTGCGACAGGTAGTAATCGATGTCAATCATCCATTTTCCATCTTCTCTTTTAAGTTCATCAGGATGTCTAGCCCGCTGAGCAATGCCTGTAAAACCACCAGAAGTAGATCCCTGGCCAGAAAAGCAGCGCAAAGAAAAAAATGAAGAGGAGAATAATCTCAGTAACAATATTCTTCCAACTTTCAGAGTTCACCAAATAAAATAGTTATAATCACAGCTATAGTATCATATCTAGGAAATAAATATAAAAACCACTTGTACAAACCTGCTCACAGAAAATTATATATGGGATCGTATCACCAACAGAACAGCCAGTAGAATAACCCATTTGTTTTAACCTTTGTGCAACCTGTCCATTACACAGACATCATCTTCAAAACAAAAGTAATGGTAGATAAAATAATTTGGCAGTGGTTTAAGCATTTGCTTACTTGAACATGTGGTTGGTTTCTGGCATCAGGATAGGCTTCAGGTGGCTTGGTTAATGTCTTCGTGATGATATATTTCTCAAGTGCTACTTGCCCTTTCCTCATATCATCTTGTATCTGTGTAAAATTTGCACACCTTTAATCCCAAATAATTATCTATAATTACATACCTCAAAAGGCTCATTTTTCTATTATTTTTCCCCTGTACTGAGCAGTGTTGGTTATTTTATTTCTTTCAGTTTTTAGTGTGTGCACATGCGGGATGTCATTTGTTTACGTGTCCACATTTTGCAGAGTCGTTTGACGATCATTGCCAATTTTAGCCCGCGGCCTGGTTTAAATTGTAGGAACTCTCTGAGCATCAAGCTAAACTCTTTCTTGATTGTAAGAATAAAGTATTCACAAGTTGCAACATGAAAGGTACAATTTTTACCTTCCTAAGAGAGTCGTGTATTGACTCAATAACATCATCACATGACCTATAAGCATGAGGAAAAAGGGGAGTTAAGAGAAAAATTAATGCAGTTTCTAAATGATGATGTACCATTTAGAATAACAAATAAAATTCTCTATCGGAAACGTTACATACCCTCCAGACAATATTTGACTCAAGCAGAAATCACCTAATTCCTTTGATAATAAACTCCAATCACGATGAACCATATCAAGACCCTTTCGCTCAATAACCTGTACATATGAAGTCAACTTTGACAGTGCTCTAGCTCCCATTTATTTCCTTAAAGAACCAATAGAGCAAATGGAAGTAAAGCATAGTCACCTCATATGGCATTCCATCCTTCAACTGCAACTTTACAGCTGCATATTTCTTTTTCTTCAGAAGTAGCATTCTCTTGTACAGACCATCGTGATCAATTTCTAAACACTTGTATTTTTTGTTGACCTAGGAAAAGCAAAACAGGAAAAAATACCTCGCATTGTGACTTGAGACGATGAGGAAAGATTTGCAAAGGATATTTTATATGGATCAAAATTCTTCAGTTGTCTGATCAACACCATAGGCACTTGTTAGTGTTGTGACATACAAGCGTTCCAGTATATTACGAATGGTTTAGATGGAACTTAAAACTATTTTCTAGTATTGCACGAGAGAAATTTTCAAAACCCAGATAAGGTGTTGAACATTTTTTTAATTACTATACATTCTTATACATTAGATAGCTAAATTCGATACAAAAATGAAAGAGCAGTTTATTAGGCTTAGATCTTAAATCATGGGAGTTTCCAACATAATTTATACGATAAATATTTTGAAAAATTCAATCAGATCGCACAACCCCACCTCATGTATAACTTTCGCTGCAATTGCTTTCGCGTTGCCAATATCATCCAGTCCACTATGGATCATTATTGAATCAGTATCGCCATAAATTACCTGTCATGTGGAAGATAATCTATTCATGAGACCAAAGTACTTGGATGTGCTCTAAGATTATGCACATACGTTGGGAAATCTATATAGTTTGTGAATTTCAGTGTTCAACTATGACCTCTAGGTTAAACTTATTCTGAACAAGATCAACGGTGCTCTGCAGTATTTCTCTTCCCTGTAAAATAGTAAGTTACATGCAAGTTTATGCAGTCTCTTTTTTTTTTTTTTGGCTGGAAGACTGAAGATGGGAGGTTGCTCTTTTGCATAATTGGCAAAAATTAGAACTGCAGCATAAGCAACCTAATTCCCTTACTTGTGAAGTAATAAGCTCTGCTAGTGGTTTTGCATAAAACCTTGAATTAGGAAACCCTAGACATCCATACATACTGCATCACCGTCACAAGATCATGTAAGTGTACAATGAAATAGATGATTAGTGTATAAGATGTATGGAGTGGAAGGTTTAAAAATAAACATAACAGAAAAATACCTGTTTGCAGTAAGCTTCAGTGCCTGTTGCTGAATGTTAAGTTGCTGGAGCTTGAGACCAGATGCTTTTTTCATCCATGACTTTACCGTTTTTCTCCTTTGAACCAGATTTTTTAGCAACTGTAGAAAGAAAATGTGCATCATTGCCATCTTTCTACCAAGAAGCAAAAAAATATAAGAAATGGACATGAGTTACATGGCATGCATTAACCATTTCTTGGGGCAAACTCTGTCTTAAGAGAAAGAAAAAAAGGAAAGATAATATTGGAATCTGAGATTGCTACAGAAAGACAATTTTAACCTCATATAATGGCAATTGCACATGATTGAAACTCCTATGCATAATAAAATTTTATTAAATCATCACATGGAAGAATCCAGGAGTTTTTGCAACTAACAATGTCGATACAGTAAAGCAAAATAGCAAATGAAGCACTACTTATGAGTCAATATTCTACAACATAAATGCAGGTAAGGTACATTTCTTTATCCTACATCTGCTCTGTGGTTCAGTTAGACATGCAGCCCCTCATGAATGCAAGACATATTGAAGACATGCTGGTGAGTATAGTTACTAGTTCCTAGTAATTACAAAAGGCTTTCCATTATCGTTCAAAGCTAGTTAATTTTTACAATTGATAGTTTAGGTGGTGCAATTGTCATATTAATGAAAGTTTAAAGGTTTATTTTTTACCATTGAAAGTTTAGGGGTCTAATTTTTTCATTTATAAAGTTTGAGAGTTGAATTTTTATAATTGAAAGTCTATGAGTGCAATTGTAACAACTACCATACTTAAAACCCAATTGTGCCCACGATTTTTTTTTCACAAGGAAACAATACCTTTCATTGATAAAAGAAAAAAGTGCAAATTCCTATTTGGAGATATAATTAAAAGCTTAAAACCCGAAACCAAATCACAATTTGGTAACACCCCTGCCCTTAAAAACAACATCCTCCATAAAAGCTCAGATAGTACCCCTTTCTTTTGACTCCTTTCTAACCTCCATTCAAACACCCACTACATAATACAATACAAATACAAAACTTCCCTTGATGCAAAGGATTTAACATATCTCAAAAGTGCATACATCATATTTTGAAAAAGAATCATTATGATTGTACGTGATCAACCTTCAACCCCAGTTTTTTTTTTTTTTTTTTGTGAAAGAAACAATTTCATTGATGTATGAAATTACAAAAGGCCCTTAAGAAGGGTTACATGAAGCACTTCCAATTAACTAATAGAGAAGTGTAACTATCATGATGAAAAAAAGGAGTGTTCTTACACCAAGTGACAACTTTGTAAACAATAGTTTCAAAAAACCTCTCATAAGGTTGTGGTTTATCATTGAAGGTTCTTTGGTTCCGTTCTCCCCAAATAGTCCATAGGAAAGCTCGAACAAAATTCATCCATAGGATAGCCTTTTTAGTTTTGAAGGGGTGCCCGACGAGAGTGTATTCTATGAGAAGAGGGGGGTCAATTGGTAGGGCTGTGGACCATCAAAGGTGTTGAGGATGGATCTCCAAAAATTTGCTGCAAAGGTGCAAGTGACAAAGAGGTGTTGTTGTGATTCCAAGTTAGCTTTGCAGATGGAGCACCATTGTGGGGAGATAATCAGGTAGGGGAGCCGTCTTTGAAGCTTGTCGTTAGTGTTGATGGCTCGGTGGCTAAGTTCCCAAAGGAAGAATCTCACTTTCTTTGGACAACTATCTTTCCAGATTGCTTTGTAGAGACTGTTTGGGGCTGCTGGACGGTGTTGGGTGAGGTCTCTAGTGAGTGATATGGTGGAAAAGGATCCATTTGGCTCTAGTCTCCATCTGATAGAATCTATTTATGTAAACAAGTGAGCATCTGTGAGCTGATGACAAAGGGCTACCCATTCCGTGATTTCAGTATCCTTGAGGTTCCTTCTTAAACTCAGATTCCAACATGATGTTTCTGCTGTCCACAGGTCCGATATGGGAGCATCTTTTTTCGAAGATAGAAAGAATAGGAGAGGATAGGTATGTTGTAGGGGCTCATCAGACAGCCAAGGTTGCCTCCAAAAGGATATAGACTTACCATCACCAATAATAAATGCCAGCCGCTCATAGATCAGATTCTGTGTTTTTAATATGGTTTTCCATGGTCCTTTTGCAGTGGGATTGGATATAGAATTTGGTTGCTGGTTCCAAGAGGCTTTGCCATATTTGGCTTCAATATATCCTTCCAAAGAGCTGATTCCTCTTTTAAATACCTCCAAATCCATTTAGCGAGAAGGATACGATTTTTAGTTTTCATTTTAGTGATACCGAGGCCTCCTTCATGAATTGGTTTTTGCATAATGTCTCTCTTGACTAGGTGTAGTCCCTTTGTCTCTCTATTACCCTTCCAAAGAAAGCTAGATAAGATGCTGTCCAAGGAGAGTGCTACCTTTGTTGGCAATGGGAAGAGTGAAGGAAATAGGTGGGGAGGTTTGTTAGGCTGGCTTGGATGAGAGTGTGTTTGCCTCCCTTGGAGAGATAGGAATTCTTCCATGATTGAAGTCAATCAATGGATCCCAAAAGGAGATAGATCCATGCTTTCCATGTAGGGGTAAGCCAAGGTATGTGTTTGGCCAGGAGCCAATTTTGCAAGCAAACTTGGTGGCTAGTGTATTAAGATCAGCTTCCTCAAGATTATCCCCAAGATCTCTGATTTCTGGTGGTTTACGTTGAGTCTGGATGCTTCCTCAAAAAGTCTAATGATGTTAAACATATTGATAAGGGAGGAATCATCAAATGGTGAGAAGAGAATGGTATTATCAGCAAATTGTAGGTGATGGATGGCCAAGGAGTGATTTCCAATGTCAAACTCTTTTATGAGGTTGTTGCTTGCAGCATGGGTCATTAGTCTACGAAAAGCATCAACAATCATGATAAAAGAGAAAGGGAGAGAGTGGGTCACCTTGTCTAAGACCCCTAGATTCTAGTAATTTTTCTTGGGGACGACCATTAATAATGATGGAGTAATTTGCAGAGGAGAGACAACCCCGAATCCACCGTCTCCATGTGTGGCCAAAACCTTTGGCAGTAAAGACCTCATCGAGGAAATCCCAATCAACTTTGTCGAAAGCTTTTTCAATATCGAGTTTGATGACCACTCCCTTTCTCTTTTTCCTATCTCATTCTTCAATGAGCTCTTTGGCTATTAGAGAAGCATCTAGGATTTGTCTTCCGGCTAGAAAAGCATATTGCTCTCTTGTAATAGTGTGGGGCCGCAAACCTTTAAGTCTTTCAGAGAGCACTCTAGCAATAATCTTGTAGAGGCACGAAATGAGACTGTTGAGGCGGAAATCTCCAACCTTCCTTGCATCAACCTTTTTTGGGATGAGACAAATGTATGTTTCATTGAGGCTTGCATTAATAATGTCATTCTTAAAAAAATCTTGGAACACTCTCATGATGTCGGGTTTGACAGTGTTCCAAAAAATTTTATAGAATTCGGCCGTGTAGCCATTCGATCCAGGCGTCTCGTTTGTTCCCAATTCATTCACAGCTTTCTAGATTTCCTCCTCAGTGAAAGGTCTCTCTAAATCAGTACTTTGTTGTGCATTTATCGGGTTCCAATTGAGGGGGGAGGGGAGGAAACGAGTGCCTTCCTTCTTTGTGTATAACTTGTCAAAAAAAGAAAGAAATTCATTAACAATTTCATCCTCCCCCAGGAGGCTGGTGCCTTTTGAAGAAAGAACTTCTATAATGGTGCTTTTCCTCCTCTTTGCCGCCACAATTTTGTGGAAAAAGGAAGTGTTTAGATCTCCCTCTTATAACCAATTGGCTTTGCATCTTTGTCTCTATAGAATCTCTTCTTTGGCCACGGTAGAAAGCAATATTGCTTTGATGGATCTCCTCTGTGTGAGTTGTGTAGGGTGTAGTAAACCTTTTCTTATTCTATATTATCCAAGATAGCGAGCTCAGATAGTAGGAGGTTCTTTTGCTGGTTGATGCTACCAAAAGTGGATTTTTTTTTTTTTTAACAAGAAACAAGCTTCTCATTGAATTAATGAAAAGTAATGAAAATGTTCAAAGATACAAACTCTCGAAAGAGTGAAAAGAAAAGAGAATTACAAGTAAATGGAAAAAACAAGATAAGCTCAAACATTAAGAGATAAAGTAAAAGCTCCCCAATTGTAACAAATAAATGAGGGAGAAAAGTTTTCGAACAAAGGTGACAAAGAGCTCCACTGTGAAGATTTGAATTTAGCCAAACTGAAATGATCCAATGGAGATTTGCGACGATCCTTGAAAATTCTGAGATTTCTTTCATACCAAATCTCATAGAGCAAGGCTTTGACACCATTTGACTACAGCAAGCTACTTTGAGAAGATAGGATTGGGCCTAGGAGTAGTTGAAGGATATTATCCACTGTTATGTTGCTAAAAACCCAGGAGAGATTGAACTCTTTAAATAACAAGAACCAACAGTGCAATGCATAAGGACATTGGAATAATATATGGATCAGATTCTCCCTGCTTTCTTGACAAAACATACATATTGATGGCTGTAGACACAAAACCGAGAGCCTTCTTTGAAGAACTTCATCCGTATTCAATCTTCCATTAATGATGATCCAAACAAAAAACCCGACCTTATTCGGGCTCTTTGTTTTCCAAATAGCCTTATAAAGATCGGTTCCTTTTTGGTTTGCTACCAAAAGTGGATTTGTTCCACAATTTAGTAACTGATCTTAGCTCCTTTAGTTTTTGAATAAAGTCATGCCCTGGCCAACCTCGTAAGGGGGTATTTTGCCACCAATATTCAACAAGAGGTTTAAAGGTTTGGTGCTGTAACCAAACATTCTCAAACCAAAATGGGGTTGGGCCCATTTTGCTAATCCAAAAGAGAGATGGATGGGATAATGATCTGATGTCGAACAGTTAAGTCGCTTAACTGCGACATTTTGAAACTTTGAAAGGAAATCTCTTGTGGCAAGGAACCTGTCAATCAAAATCCGACCAAGTGTAAAGGTCGTTTGTAAGTGGAAGATCCTGTAGCTCTGCTCTCTCAATGAAGGAATTGAAGCCATTCATATTTCCATTCGGTCGGCAATAAGAAGATTTTTCTTGTGACCATCGGATGGTGTTAAAATCACCCCCCAATAGCCAAAATTTCGAGCTAAGAAACGAGAGGTCCATCAGTTCGTTCCAGAAACCAGCTTTCTCTTCTGTTCTTGTGGGCCCGTAGACCCCTATAAGCCAAAAATTGAAGCCATCAGAAAGATTAATAAGGATGGTTATTGTGTGTAGACCCATGGTGATGTTCTATGATGTGCCAGATGCATCAAGAGCTGTCCATCCGATATCCCGAGAGCTCCAAAGAGATTTAATAGTGAGGCGGTCAATCTTTTCCAGCTTTGTCTCTTGGAGAATGACTATGGTAGGGTTGTG